>OY294070.1:62461593-63061593 GCA_958510875.1 Endomychus coccineus
TAATAATAATAATAATAATAATAATAATAATAATAATAATAATAATAATAATAATAATAATAATAATAATAATAATAATAATAATAATAATAATAATAATAATAATAATAATAATAATAATAATAATAATAATAATAATAATAATAATAATAATAATAATAATAATAATAATAATAATAATAATAATAATAATAATAATAATAATAATAATAATAATAATAATAATAATAATAATAATAATAATAATAATAATAATAATAATAATAATAATAATAATAATAATAATAATAATAATAATAATAATAATAATAATAATAATAATAATAATAATAATAATAATAATAATAATAATAATAATAATAATAATAATAATAATAATAATAATAATAATAATAATAATAATAATAATAATAATAATAATAATAATAATAATAATAATAATAATAATAATAATAATAATAATAATAATAATAATAATAATAATAATAATAATAATAATAATAATAATAATAATAATAATAATAATAATAATAATAATAATAATAATAATAATAATAATAATAATAATAATAATAATAATAATAATAATAATAATAATAATAATAATAATAATAATAATAATAATAATAATAATAATAATAATAATAATAATAATAATAATAATAATAATAATAATAATAATAATAATAATAATAATAATAATAATAATAATAATAATAATAATAATAATAATAATAATAATAATAATAATAATAATAAATAATAATAATAATAATAATAATAATAATAATAATAATAATAATAATAATAATAATAATAATAATAATAATAATAATAATAATAATAATAATAATAATAATAATAATAATAATAATAATAATAATAATAATAATAATAATAATAATAATAATAATAATAATAATAATAATAATAATAATAATAATAATAATAATAATAATAATAATAATAATAATAATAATAATAATAATAATAATAATAATAATAATAATAATAATAATAATAATAATAATAATAATAATAATAATAATAATAATAATAATAATAATAATAATAATAATAATAATAATAATAATAATAATAATAATAATAATAATAATAATAATAATAATAATAATAATAATAATAATAATAATAATAATAATAATAATAATAATAATAATAATAATAATAATAATAATAATAATAATAATAATAATAATAATAATAATAATAATAATAATAATAATAATAATAATAATAATAATAATAATAATAATAATAATAATAATAATAATAATAATAATAATAATAATAATAATAATAATAATAATAATAATAATAATAATAATAATAATAATAATAATAATAATAATAATAATAATAATAATAATAATAATAATAATAATAATAATAATAATAATAATAATAATAATAATAATAATAATAATAATAATAATAATAATAATAATAATAATAATAATAATAATAATAATAATAATAATAATAATAATAATAATAATAATAATAATAATAATAATAATAATAATAATAATAATAATAATAATATAATAATAATAATAATAATAATAATAATAATAATAATAATAATAATAATAATAATAATAATAATAATAATAATAATAATAATAATAATAATAATAATAATAATAATAATAATAATAATAATAATAATAATAATAATAATAATAATAATAATAATAATAATAATAATAATAATAATAATAATAATAATAATAATAATAATAATAATAATAATAATAATAATAATAATAATAATAATAATAATAATAATAATAATAATAATAATAATAATAATAATAATAATAATAATAATAATAATAATAATAATAATAATAATAATAATAATAATAATAATAATAATAATAATAATAATAATAATAATAATAATAATAATAATAAGTGTGTGTGTGTGTGTGTGTGTGTGTGTGTGTGTGTGTGTGTGTGTGTGTGTGTGTGTGTGTGTGTGTGTGTGTGTGTGTGTGTGTGTGTGTGTGTGTGTGTGTGTGTGTGTGTGTGTGTGTGTTTGATTCACTCACTTTTTCTTTCAAGCGATTTAGATCGCGAGGTAACCCCACCACCAGGGAACATTCTCCATCTAGGGGTGAAACCAAATACCTGCACCCCTCCAAAACCCGCAGTTGTGACATCTGTAATTATGAATAAAACAAGGGTACTCATTAAATAATAAAAAAAACATTAGCATAAGGTAAACATACTTCAAACATCAGCTCCGCCAAGTAGTGGCGGAAAGCATGGATGCAAAATCCCTCGTAAATCTGCTGCTGCTGCTGTGGAGGAGGTGTCGGTGAAGGTGCAGGTCTTGGGGTAACCAAATCATCGATTGAGCTATCAGGAAAGTACAATTAGAATTGAAATAATTCTAGACTTAATACGAATACATACAAAATGCCTGGAGAGCTCGCTGAAGACGGTGGGGTATCATAGGGAAGTTGGGTAGGTAGTTCGTTTAATCTGTAATTATTAAAAATTAGTAGCAAATATTTCGCAAGTAGAAAAATCACATACACTATATCATGCATATCCAGCGGAGGAGGCAGCGACTCTGCTGATGGAATCTCTGGACATCTGTTGGAAATGAGAGTAATTTAGTAATCAAAATTATATAAATTGGGGAAAAAACATACGTCAAGTCAATTATTTCTTGAGGCTCGTCCAATTCTGGGAATAAATCTTCAGCATCATCAGCTGCCGCCAATTGATCGAGATGTATCAATTCTCTCCTAATTTCCTCCTCAGAATAATCACTGAAAACAAAATTAATGCACTTATGATATATAGTGAGATTGAAATGAAATAGAACAACTTACTTGTCAATCATCCACAGGCGCACTTGCGTTTTCGTAAATATATCCAACCTGTTGGTCAACTCTTGAACATAATCATAAAATTTTCCCATTTTTCACTATGTCACACAACACTTACAAGAATACTATTTTTTCCCTATGAAGTACCTAGAGTTTTATACACACACAATATTTAATCCAAAGTCCTACGAATTAAATTAGTTCCCAGGAAAAATGATAAAGTTGTTATCGGTTGAGGAAAAAAATGTATGCGGATAAATATTTCAAGGAAGTTTCTGCAATCACGCGATTTCAAATAGAATGTAACATCCTGCTTGTGGTTACAGTTAACTTATTATCATGATATAACAGGCGACGAGACATCCTGCATAGCGTGTGAACATAGCAGGAAAGTGATAAGAAGTTCCTATAAAACTCGATGTGCGCATACCTCATACCATTATCAAATCATTATTCTACTAGCTTTTGAAGTAACTAGACGTGTTTTTGTGAGTGCTAAATCAAGGTGAGTTTATTTATTGACTTGAATATCATATTCATATGTAGAGTTAATTTCTATGTAGGGAATATTTATTTTGCTTTTCTTGAAACTGTGCAGGCTAAACTTTAACTTTTTGAAAGTATTTATTGATCTTCTTTTTATACAATTTGATTGGGTAAATATTAATAATAATTTGAGGGTATTCATTAATTTTCTTTCATTCAATTTGATTGAGTAAATATTAATAATAATAATTTGGGGGTATTTATTAATTTTCTTTTATTCAATTTGGTGGGGGTAAATTCAGCACACAAAATAATTCTTCTCACTTCTAACTTCCATCGATTTGTTTTAGATTTTTAAAAAATAAAGTAAAGTAAAAAATGGATTTCGCCAAATTGAACCGTATCTCTCTCTTGCAGAGGGCAACACATACGAAAATTGCCGACTTGGAATTAGATGTGCCACATACAATTTTAAATTTAAAAATTGTAAATACAAAGTTTGGGGAGGCTGTATTAGCAGAATTGGAAGGAGAGCGATCGGTTTTCCTGCCCAAGAGAGTAACACCAGCGCTTCTCCCCCTTATCGAAGACATCAATAAAGGACGCAACACAGCCCTAATATATCGGGGGGAAGAAGCCATCGGGACAGGAAAATCCTGCTCAAAAATTGAATTCTGCGAATTGTCCTCCCCAAGGAGTTGAGAGCCTTCCAGCACCACCAGGGAACAACCCTCCTGTGTACTACTACTTTTATACATTTCATAAGGTAGGCTGCTTGTTTATTATAAAATATGGTTTCAATCGCTAAGATGAGTGGGGAGATCGTTAATATTATCAACGAGGCTCAAAAGGATTTGTTAAAATCAAAATTATCCCCTCAGGAAATAACGAAGTGGATAGGTTTCTGTACTAAGTACATTAGAACCTTTTCTAAGCATATAACAAAGGATACTTTGAACTTATCGTGTAAGAATCAATTGCAATGTAATATCGGCCATTTAAAAAGATTCAAAATTTTATTAGAGATCCGAAATAAACCCCCTACAACTAATAAGAACCGTAGTGAGCGAATTCGTTGGGAGGATGGTAAATGTGCATTTTCCCAACGAATTCGAACTGGCTTTCATCTGTTTCACCCTAGAATCACCAAAATTTTACATACTTACAATTTTATCAAGGTAAACACTACTTTTTGTGGGGAATATATGCGACTTAATGCGATCGACGAGCTTATCCAAACAGAATATAAATATTTTCACACAAAATCCGCCCCAATAGATTCTTTTACAAATTTATTGGAGTGGTTCAAGGAGCATGTTATCGATAAACTCCAAGTAAAGCTGGATGATTTTTTGGAACGAGACTCGGGGTGGAGTCTAAGGGAGGTTATCAGTTTGGGCATAAATATTAATAAACATGAAGTCATCAATTCTGGGTCCTCTTATATAGTTCTCCCAAAAGAGATACTTCGAAAGCATGCTATTATTAATGTTAAAAATTATGATGAATATTGTTTTGCATGGGCAGTAACAGCAGGACTACACCCGACAGCTACCCATTCAGATCGTATTTCTTCATACCCACATTTTAGTAATGTTTTAAATTTGCAAAATCTAACTTTCCCCCTCCCTATATCTCAAATTCCAACTTTCGAGAAGAATAACGATATTTCAATTCATGTGTTTGTTTTGGAATTATGTGGAGGTAATGAGCAGGGTGAGGGGGAGAAATTGAAGGTTCTCCCTGCATATTTAACCAAAAATAAATTAGATAGACATTTCAATTTACTATTAATCCAAGATAAATATTATCAGGATGTAGAACCTGCGAAATCCCCAAATTTCATTGACCCCACAGTTAAATTTCACTATTGCCTAATCAAAAATTTATCTAGACTTGTAAATTCTCAAATTAGCTGGAACAACAAAACTTATTTGTGTGATAGATGTTTAAATAATTTCAAGAGTGAGAATAAGTATAAAAATCATGTTGAGGATTGTGGTAAAATGAACATGTGTAAAATAACATTCCCTCAGGATGATTATTTAAAATTTAAGAATCACTCAAACAAACTACCGATACCATTTATTATTTATTTTGACTTTGAGGCTCCCCTATTACCTATTCAGAACTGCCCTCAATCTAATGTAAGTTCATATACGAACAAAACTCAACTAAACGAGGCGTATAGTGTTGGATATTATTTAAAATGTCAATTCAACAATTCTCTATCACGATTTGATAGCTATAGAGGATCAGACCCCGCCAAATGGTTGACAGATCAGTTAGATAAAATTGGAGAATTTATCGATCTAAAACTTAAATCTATTGTACCTATAGACTTGAATGGTATTAGTTTACTTGATATAATGAAGGAAACGAAATGCCATATTTGCGAGAGACAGTTCAAAGAGGGGGATGTTCGGGTTAAGGATCACTGTCATTTTACGGGTAAATATCGAGGTCTAGCCCACCAAGATTGCAACCTAAATTATAAATATCGATTCGTAGTACCTGTTGTGGCTCATAACCTCAGCGGGTACGATATGTTTTTGCTGATTCGAGATATTGCCAAAACGTCCAAGCAGAATATTCAAGTACTCCCCATCAATAAAGAGAAGTATATAAGTTTCACTAGAAGCACCAAAAATTCGGTGGTTAAATTCCGTTTCATAGATTCATGTAGGTTTTTAGATTCAAGTTTGGATAAATTAGTTTCTTATTTGAATGTGAGTGACTTGAGTATTCTGAAAAGCGAGTTTGCGCACTTATCCGATGAAAAATTTAAATTATTAACTCGTAAGGGAGTATTTCCCTATGAGCACTTAGATGATTGGGGTAAATTGAACGAGGAAAATCTTCCTCCAATAGAGAAATTTTTTAATAAATTACGCGACGAATCGATAAGTGAGGATGATTATAGGCATGCTCAAACAATTTGGACTAGTTTTAATTGCAGAAATTTAGGTGATTATTCTGATTTATATTTGAAAACAGATGTTTTATTATTGGCAGATGTATTTGAGAATTTCCGCAGCAAATGTATAGATCTTTTCGCTTTAGATCCGGCCCACTATTTCACGGTTCCCTCCTTCACGTGGGACTGTATGTTGAAATATACAAATGTGTCTTTACAATATTTGAAAGACATCGATATGGTCTTATTTGTGGAGAAGGGAATTCGCGGAGGTGTAAGCCAATGCAGTAATCGATTTGCAAAGGCCAATAATAAATACATGAATAATCACGACCCCGAAAAAGAGACAAGTTATCTCATGTATTTCGATGTATGCAATCTATATGGGTGGGCTATGATTCAATATTTACCCTATGATGGGTTCGAGTGGGTTGAAAACCTCGATGATGTAGACGTCAGAAACGTCTCAGACGAAAGTCCAATTGGTTACATATTGGAAGTCGATTTAGAATACCCGCCTGAACTACATGATCTACACAAAGATCTCCCTCTTTGCCCGACACATACAGCACCACCCAACAGCAAATTACCTAAATTATTAACAACTCTCCACAATAAAACTAAATATATCATTCACTATCGAAATTTAAAACAATGTTTGGCGCTGGGGATGGTGCTGAAAAAAGTCCATAGGATTTTAAAATTTAAGCAAGCCCCGTGGCTTAAAGCGTACATAGATCTTAACACTAGATTGAGGGCAGCTTCTAAGAATGCGTTTGAAATAGCTCTCTTCAAGTTGCTGATCAACGCAATTTTCGGTAAATCTATGGAAAATGTACGAAAGCATAGACTAGTTAGATTAGTTAATAAATGGTATGGACCCTATGGGGCTCGCTATTATATTTCACAACCTAATTTCAATAGCAGTAAGATATTTGAGGAGAATTTGGTAGCCATAGAACAGAATAAATTAGAAGTCCTATTTAACAAACCCATTTATGTGGGGATGTCCATTTTGGACATTTCCAAAACCTGTGTTTATAATTTTCATTATGGCTTCATGTTAAAATTATATAAAGACCCAGGATTGATGCGATTATGTTACACTGATACTGACAGTTTGATTTACCACATTATAACGAACGATGACATTTATGAGACAATTATAAATAAGAATATTGAAAAATTTGACACTAGTGATTATGCCCTAGACAACTTCTTTAAGATTCCCCTGGTTAATAAGAAGGTAGTAGGCTTAATGAAGGACGAGAATAAAGGCCTCCTCATGGATAAGTTCGTCGGTTTGCGGGCAAAAATGTACAGCTTCACTGTCCAAAATCATGACGCTAGTGACGTCACAAAGAAAGCCAAAGGGGTGCGCGAGTATGTCTTACGAAATACGATAACGTTCGAAGACTATGTTAGATGTTTGGAAGAGAACATCGAAATGTATCGCGTGCAGAGATCTATCCGCTCTTTCGACTTAAAGCTTTACACCATAGATCAAAATAAAATCTGTTTGAGCCCCTTTGATAATAAAAGGGTAATATTGGGGGACAAAACAAGCACTCTACCTTATGGTCATTATTCTTTAGGTTAGAATTAAATTTTTTTTCAATTATAAAAGATACATGTATTTTGGTTTCAAATTATAGGTTAAGTTATTATTATTATTATTATTATTATTATTATTATATTATATTATATTATATCAAGTATTTTTTATATATGTGTACTTTTTTTCCATGTATTTTTTTATCTAAATAAATATTTTATGTGGAAGTTTGGATGTTTTAATAAAACCAAAAATAATAGCATCAATTCTTTTATTGTTCTAAATCATACAGAACTTTATTCTTATAGAAAAATAACATTTCTCTAAGTGTATTGCTTAATAAACAGTCGAGCGAAATACCGATGAAACAATACAAGAGGGCCATTTCATCGGGCTGCTGCTGCTGCTGTGGGTCTCTCATACTTTTAATCATATCAATAACATTATGATAGTATGTGAAAAATCCAAAATGTTCGAGAAAAGACACTCGATGCAATAGCACTCCATCGTTGATTCGAATAATTCCTCGAACATCTTCCTCACACAACCACACATGGATATTATGCTTTGTAACTTGAAGTAATTTAACATTATTGAAGTACACAAGTTGGACTATTTGGCAGTATTCATCAGATAATATGGGTGTAGCATCGAAATCTGATCGTAAACTTGCGAAGAACTCGATGATTTTCACTCGAAGAATATCGATTAAATCGATCCATTCTAGCAGGCTAAAGCTGAGTTTGCAATTTTGAACGTATTGAACGAGTGAGATTGTAGGTGAGAAGGTCCGTACAGGACTCAATCCACATTTGATTTCATAACTTGCCCCCACCAACGGGTACGTTGTATTCATCAATAGGAATGGTTCATCTTTTGCCTTCATCTCGAACTCTTCTAAAATATGATCCAACTCAGAACAGTTGCTGCTGCTGCTATCTTCATCAACACTAGCCTGGGACAACATCTTATTAAAACTGTTCTGGATTGTTCGATTCACCAGAACCTAACCCTCGCTCACAAAATATTTACTTGCACATGCGCAGGTCATTAGCAGCATATTTCTTTGATTTGATTGGAAGTTTGGATGAGAACATCGAAGCATAAAACTTGAAGTGTGGGGGGAGGAGAAAATTTGTGGTGTTGGTTGCGTAGTCCATCGACTATGTATGAGTCGAAGAAGAAAGTTTTATTAGAAGTTCCTCTACGAATCCCTCGTAGATCCATTATTTCACGGCGGTAAGGCAGAAGCGCGATCCGATAAAAATCGACATCAATTTCATGTAGCACTTTGAAACAATCAAGTATATAGGACCGAGGTTTTGGGGTTATACCAGGAATTTGATGTAATATAAATTTCTTCCATCTATTTTCGTATATAAAGTAGCCTTCAACATTCATATCAATTATCTTCCAATCGTTTTCGGGTGGGTTGAAATCTCCCCCAAAATAGAAAATATCCACATAACCACATTCCTTCACAGCCCCAATAACGAACGTTACAAATTCTCCAGCGATTATCCAATTTTTAGATGGTAATTGTAATTCTTCAAGGGTTTCCATCAAATTTGGAGGACATGCTACACTTATAAATTGTTTTGCATCGTACACGGTGGTAAGTACATTATGAACAAAACTGTTGTATAATTGCAAAGACATTTTCACGCAGACTGATTCGATTATTTGACTTCCACTAGGTTGAACCACCAGTCAAATATTTTATTAGGAAGACATGCGCAGCAGCAGTACATTATACAACATCAGAATTTTCAATCCAACTTTTCTCTTTTATACCATACCATTTTACATACATTTTATCACCCTTTTTTCGAAGCACCTTCTCGATCAAATAAACATCTGGCTATTTGGTTTTCTGTAATTCTTCCTCGTAGAAACAGCCGCTGATTGGTGCGTTGGTCATATCTTCTAGTAGATATGTGACCGGGTTGGTAATTTTAACTTTGATGATTTTAAATAATTCCGCACTCCAATTGGGCGTAAATCCCTTCTCAAAAATATGTTTAGCTTTACTTATTCGCACAATATCCCCTACGTGGTATTTGTGAGGTAGGGCCAACTTAATGTGCGAGTAAGATTGCTTCAATATGCGACTTTCATTCTGTTTCGTAACCTTAAACGGAGCCATTTTTATAGTTCTATGTTTACGATGATTATATTTTTCGGTGACTTCAGGGAGTGTATCCACCCATTTGTATTTCCCACTCAGACTGAATTGCTTGTAGATCGCTTCTTTCAACGTTCGAATGACGCGTTCAGCAATGGCGGCTTTCTTCACAGAATACGTATTATAATGGTTGATTTTATGTTTTTTCATTAGCTCGTCAAAGTGCTTGTTGAAGAATTCTTTTCCCTGATCGCTTTGTAGGTTCCTAGGCGTACGATGTGGTCCTTCTAGCAATATAGAACTGACCGCTTTCCGAACCTCTTCGGCTGATTTCGTTTTCAGCGGGCGTGTCCACAGAAATTTCGAGAAGCAATCGATCACCACCAAAATGTATTTAAATCCACGATTTTCGCGCGCATAATTACCCATTTCGGCAAGATCCATTTGCCACAAGTCATCCAAGCCTTTTATGATTGTTCTGCGACGTTTAAAATTCTTTCGAACAGGCTTATGAAGCTCATCAACCACCTGCGCTTTACCCTTCATCATTTTTTGGGGTCGATCGGTGTTGTCGGAGCTAATAACTTTTGTGGTGGTGGGGAGGTGGTAGTAGCTCTTTTATAAGGATGATATGTAGGTATCTGTAGAAATGTGGATAGTTTTTTTTCTACGCCAGCCAGTCTGATACCTATGTCTATTTGTTCAATTTTCGATATTTCGCTTCTAATGTCCTGTATACTTTGGTTTACGGTGGTATAATTCGATCTAGATGTCTGCTCAATACTACTAAGCGTTTTATAGTCCAATTCTATGGTTATAAGTTTACTATTGATGGTCTGTATACTATCGAATAGGTCGTTATATTTCGAACTGTTTTCTTGATCGTTACTAACAAGTGTTTTATAGTCTTCACGTATTTTCTTCAATAATTTTTCAAGATTTACCTCATTTGCTTTATTAGTTTTGAACGATGCTATCATACCATCTACAAGTTTTTCAATTTTAATTCTATTTTGTGTTGTAGAAGCAATCAGAGAGTCTGTGAATTTTTTATTTTCGACGTGAAGGTACCCACCCTCATTATGTATACTCTGTTTTATAGCTGTAGAGTTGACATCACTTTGATTTTTGTATGACTGTATTTCGGTATAAAGGATCTTCAAATCTTCGCGAAGTGCATCTATTAATCGTGTTAAACTTGGAATTGAAGAATTCGTGATGTTATTGACGTTTATATGAATGGCTGCATACTTTACCAAAACTTCACTTAAATTCGCATTCACTCTAGTGATAGTGTTATCTACATATGCTTTGTTTGCAACATCATTATCCGAGATAGGTATTTTCACATTACAAATTTTCAAATTTTCCATATCCACATCACCTTCGGGCGTATGCCTTAAAATGTTCATAAACATCGATCTGCGTTTGAAAACGTCAACGATGCTATCACCCGACAACGCTGATCGTCTACCGAACTTATCAAGACTCATTATATAAATGGTGTTGGGTTGAAGTATCCAGTACTAATATATGATGTTAGCCTCTCTTAGTTCATTTATTATAGCAACAATTTCATTATCGTGTGAAGTATTTCCAGCTTGTTGTGATGCCATCAGTAGTTTTAGTCGGTCCACCAGCTCGTTTGGATCATCCCAAAAAATATATTCCATAGGCTTCTTGTTGTATGTTAAATGTAAACCGCTACCGCTTGCTGCTGCTGTCGAAGTCGTCTCCGACGATGATACAGAGGCTGGTCTAAACATAGGTTTAATTATGGACATGTACTTTATCGCACTGGTACCCTTCAAACGACCATTAACATTTTTATGTGCATTTGTTAACCTCAAAATTTCTTTGTATGCTGCTCGATCGTTATTCGTGAATTTTGTGGGTGTTTTGTAGAATATGAGATCGTACAATCCGGGTGTTCCCTTTGCGCTATATCCTGCAGTTTCGATATTCTCCCCGAATATTATCTTTTTAACACCTAGAATCCAACCGGCAGAGCATCATAAACAGGTCCATATACTTTATCGATTTTCTTGTTGTTTTCCCAATGCTCTTGAACGTATTTACGAACTTGTGGGGGGTAATGTGCGAGTGAAGGTTCAATCTCAGTCATAGCATCATCGAACGTGTCATCCTCCTCTCCCCCCTCTTCTTCTTCTTCTTCTTCATCGTTATCTTTAGGTTCTAATTTTATTTCTTTTTTCATTAACTGCGCAGTAGGATGTTTAATTTTTTTAACGATCGCTTTCAATGGTGTGGCGATAGGTTTGAACAGTTGTTCTATTGATTCGTCTTCTTCAGATTTACCTAGCTTCAAGGCCAAATATTTCTTCCTTATAGACTTACTCAATTCGAAGATTTTTCGCTTACGTGCTAACTGATCGGCGTCCATCTTGTATTTGGACTAAAATTAACAATTCACGTTTTTATATATACGTCGAAACCTTTGCGGTATCTACCATCGTTCAAGTCGAAATCCTTTGCAATGACCAAAGTTCCGAAATTATCCGTCCAGCACATGGCGCACATCTTCTTGAACTGATTGAAATCGACGTCAGGCGATACGTGCTCATCAAATACATGCTTCAAATTGATCTCGTCCTGCTTAAAAAGAACGATCAAATTACAATTGTCGCGAATCAATTGTTTTGGTATTTTCGAGTACGTTTGGCACAGATATGCCGCATCGATATTCTTATGTCTACACATGGAATAGTATTCCCGAATTTTTTGTTGGCCCTCGCACGCGATGTCATCAAAAAGGAATATGGAATTAGCTTTAGCCTCGTTCGGGCTTATTATTTCCTCGTTGTCCTTATAGGGAAAATAGCCGACACCTTTAACTCGATCTAAAACTTCCTGCAACAGTTGATACTTGGGCTGATACAACGACTTTGAGTATACGTAAACGTTTTTGAACTTTGCCCCATTTGGATTAAATAATAGCGATAACATCACGTTCGTTTTACCACACCCACTAGGTCCACAAATTATAGCGCGAAAAGAGTCTGGTAACAATTTACCATGTTTACCTATGCGATTAGTAGTCGCCGACCCGAAGTCTAAATTTTCGATGGGCAGTGTCTGCTCTTGTTGAACGGTCTTCATATTGTGAGGTAGTTTGAATCTGATGATTGCTTTTATAAATAGAAACGTTTGGAGATCGCGAGCTCAGTATCAATGTTGATCTATCAGGGTGAAGGTCTGTTGAATTCGCTCATAAACAGTCTCCCGTTCGAAGTACATATTCCATCGTATCAATTCTGTGGACCTGGTACTAAGCTACAGAAGCGACTTGCGCGTGGCGATAAAGGTGTTAATCCGTTGGATTCGGCCTGTCGCGAACACGACATAGCTTATTCCCAGCACAAATCTCTAGAAGATCGTCATAAGGCTGATAAAATATTAGAGGACGCAGCTTGGCAGCGTGTTAAATCTAAGGACGCTAAGGCTGGCGAAAGACTAGCTAGTCTATTGGTTACTGGGGGAATGAAAGTTAAACGTAAACTAGGAATGGGTCTTAAGAAACGTGCTAGTCGTCGTGGAGGATGTTGCTTTCGGAAAGATATAGTGGGACATATTTCTAAGTCTATGGAACCGTCTGCATCGTTGCGAAAGTCTGCTATGAATGCATTGAAAGCTGCACGAATAGCTATTAAGCGAGTCGGAGGTAAGAAGCGTGTTAAAGTACCACGCATAATACCCCTGCCGAAATCTGGAGGATTCCTCCCGTTATTACTACCTATTTTGGGGGCGCTGGGGGCCTTAGGGTCTGTGGCGGGTGGTGCAAGTGCCATCGCTAATACAGTAGTCAATGCTAGAAACGCCAAAAAGAAGCTTGAAGAGGATCAGCGTCATCATGCAGCTATGGAATCGTTAGGTAAAGGATTATACTTGCGGAAGAATGCGAAAGGTGGATTTGGGTTGTTTTTGAAGAAACAACAAAAAAACTTCCAATAGAGCTGCCCAATAGACCGTTGTATGATGTGGATTTGGTGCGTTTCGCGAAAAAAATAAAAATACCTCATTTTCGTGGTGTCTTTATGCGAGACAATTTACCTAGGAAACGTCCTTGGAGGCAAGAATGTGCCATTTTGAATTTGGATTCGATCAAAAACAGCGGTACTCATTGGGTGGCCTTTAGAAAAATAAATAACCAAGTGGAATACTTTGACTCTTTTGGAAATTTAAAACCACCCAAGGAACTAGTTCGATATTTGGGTGGTGGGGTTAGAATTTTCTATAATAACGATGCTTATCAAAAGTATGATCAGGTGATTTGTGGACATTTATGTTTGAAATTCCTCAGTTCTACGTAAACATCTAGAGTGAGCAGTCATGTCTGAATCCTACGATAAATTTATCGGAAAGATTATGCAACAACTTTCTGTTGATATTCAAAGACCTGGAATGCATACAATCATCCGATACGTATATGATAATCTAATAAAAGCAATAGAAAAACCTTCGAGTGAACTAAGCAAAAGAGACTTATTATTTCTCCCGATGGAATACATTCTAAAACATTTGGATTTGGTGTCTCTCAATCAGAATGAAGTTCCTAAATATATGTTGAACACCCTTTACCGTCATATGAGGTGTACGGAACATATCGACGAAGATTGTGATTGTCTGCCACCTCCTCGCAAACTATGTTCGCAATGTTTATCTGAACAGATATCGAAGGTCATGGAGACCGAGGGAATAACGCATCATGAGAAGCAGGTGTTGATTGAAGAAGTGTGCAGAGACGATCCATACTTTATGCGATCATACTTATTCCATATATTAATGTGCAAATATAAATAGAAATGTTACAATAAAATCTTATCAGTATCATGTCGCAGTTATTCACGCTAACAAGCACCAACCATATATTCTCGTTCACACCGCAGAATTCGATCGAGTTGAAGCCTGATAAGCGATACTATTTGGCTTTGTTGGGATTCACTTCTTATAACTCTATACCGAATATCGAGAACGAGAAATTTTACTATTTGGGGGACGATGGAAAGACTTTGAAAACAATCGAAATACCTTCGGGTAACTATGAACTATCCGACATTGAAGAATTAATTCGGAAAAGATTGAACGTGAAAGAAGATGTCTTCTCGCTGAAGCCCAATAACAATACATTAAAGTGTGAGATATTCTATAAGAACCACGACATTTCGTTTGTTAAGGAAGATAGCCTAGGCAAAATATTGGGGTTTTCGCGTAAAGTCTTGAAAAAGGGCGTGGTCCACATGTCCGATTTACCAGTCAACATTATAAAAGTAAGCAACATCCGATTCGAATCAAACATTACCGTGGGAGCCTTCTACCGAGATAGACCTGCGCATACGATCTACGACTTCCCCATCACAGACGATCCTGGCTATAGAATTGTAGAACGTCCGAAGAATCCTCTGTATTTACCAGTGTCAGATATCGGTGAAATTACCAACATCACCGTACTCGCCTTAGATCAACATTCGAACCCGATAAATTTTCGAGGTGAAGAAAGTGTTTTACATCTACATTTACAAGAAGTCTGAAAACAGAATATGGGATTAGTTGTTGCTGTGGGTAATAAAAGAACCTCACACGCTTCATATCCATCAGTCTTCAACAAAACACCGAAAGTGCGAGAGCTAACCCTCACCAAAGCCAACCGATTAGTTCTACAATCTTTAGGGTTTCGCCTTGAATAAAAAATGCCTAATAAGCGAAAGTTTGGTGGTGTAGATGTTGATGGTGGAGATAACAATGTTATCTCATCAATTTTCGATTTATACCAGCAGCCGAAATTCGATGAGTCGATTCGGAAAGCCGAGTATAGATCGATTACACCGTTCGTTAAAGCCTTCAATAACAGCGATATCGTGGAGTTTGGAATAAATCAAGTGGACGCGTTTTTTTCCATGAAGGATACTCTATTGGTGATCAAGGGAAAAATCGAAGTGAAGGGTGGAGGTAATGTTATATTGTTACCGAATTATGGAGCCTTCCTTTTCGACTCTTGCTCGTACGTTGAGAGTGGTAGGGAGATCGAAACAGTTCGAGATCCTGGTATAGTCAGCGCTGTTCGAGCATTTACCTGCTACACTCCTACAGCTTCTACGCATATGGCTACCGCTAGTTGGTTGTACCCCCTTGAGAGCGTAGTTTTGCACGAAACTAAATCATTCAGTCTATTGATTCCGCTGAAGCATATATTCAACATTTTCAACGATTACTTGATGATTACATTTGGTAGGCAGACTATTCGACTGGTGCGTGCTCGAAACGATAACGATTGCGTTAACATTGAGACCGCCACGACCACCGTTAAATTCCTGATTGATAGTATGGAATTGAAAGTGAAGTATATCTATCCTAACGATATTTAGAGAAAAGCTCTTGCGAGCAATCAAGAGTGATTCGCCCATCCTAATTCCATTCCGGAAGTGGGAATGCCATGAGCTTCCTGCCATAACAAGCGAGGCCCGACGAGAAATTTGGGCGGTCAAGACTAGTGCGGCAGTTGAAAAACCTCGCTATGTCATAGTATTCTTTCAAACAGACAAACGAAACAATGTGAAGGCTAACCCCACAATATTTGATCATCTGGATATAACAAGTATTCGCTTATCTCTAAACGGCGAATATTATCCTAACGAGCGAATGAACTTGGACTTTGCCAAGGATGATTTCGCGCTCGCTCACCATAACTACACAGAGTTCTACTCTAGCTATACAAATTCCTCGTCGACTGCTGTGAAACAACCAATGTTAGATTACACCAGTTTCAAAAAGCGCGCCCTCTACATAATCGATTGTTCGAAACAGGAGGAAGCAGTGAAATCTGCAACTGTTGATGTGCGATTGGAAATCGAGGCAGATAAGGGATTTCCAGCCAATACGAAAGCATATTGTATCATCATTCACGATTGTTTGATGGAGTACTCCCCACTCTCGGAAATAGTGAAGAGTCTGATCTAAAACTTACTACCTAACGACTGTGAGTGATCAGTTTAGTACGAGCCATCATGAGGATAGCATTGGTTGACATTCAGGGATTCATCATCGATGATGTGTTCCACCCCAAAGAAATGTCTATACAAATTGGGTTCAAACGGCATTATTCGTTGTTTAAGCCACCCACACCGCTAACGATGTTAAGTGAGAAGGACCGAAAATCTGCTTGGTATTTGGAACATTTTTGTCATGGTTTGGAATATACATCGGGTGATGTGGAATATGCAGAAATTGATACTATCCTAAGATTGACTCTACTGTGTGCAGCAGACATTATATATGTTCGAGGTCATCAAAAAGCAGAATTTCTCGCGAATAAGTGCAAGGAGCTAGATATCTTTCCGAGAATCGTAGATGTATGCAGTTTCGACAACACCCTATGCCAAACGGGGAAATTCGAGCCTACAAACAGACTGAGCTGCCTAAATCATCGCAATGATGGTGGGAAATATATGTGTGCAGTCAACCATGTCGATAACCTACAACATTGGTTCCTCACGATCATACTTCCTAAATGAAATGTACTTTTCGTAAAAATAAATCAAAAATATTATTAATATTCGATATTTCATTTCTCATACACCTCCCACCCACACATCATGAACGACTTCGAGTCGCTTGCGAGTCGCTTGCGAGTCGCTTTCGAGTCGCTTGCGAGTCGCTTGCGAGTCGCTTGCGAGTCGCTTCCGAGTCGCTTCCGAGTCACTTGCGGGTTTTTCCTCATTTACATGTACCCCAAGAGAGTTTTTCGGAAAAAAGTTTGAAATTCTTATTCTACGCGTTAAGACCTTTCATTTGATACCCATGAAGCCCCACTTAAAAAAACAAAAAATTTCAAATCCTTATCGCGAGAGATCGGTCAAACTGATTGACATATAAATAGTATATTCTTATTCAGCACATCACGTAGATTCTGAATATGCAATAAAATGATCACTTCCGGTTTCACTTCCGGTGTAACAATGTGTCGAATATATAACCCATTTCCGGTTTAACCCTGATGATGATGTTTGACAGTGGTGATGACATCTTCATGAAGCAGCCTGTACCTTTTGGACCGAAGGTATAGACTGCTTCCCAGAGGTGGCGGAGCCCCCTCCAGGAAGCAGTCTATACCTTGGGTCTGTCATGACGGCTGTCACTTGGTGGTGACATCTCTACGAAGCAATCTGTACCTTAGGTCTACCATGACAGCTGGTTCTTATGGTCGCCATGACAGCTGGTCCTTATGATCGCCATGACAGCTGGTCCTTATGGCCGCCATGACAGCTGGTTCTTATGGTCGCCATGACAGCTGGTCCTTATGATCGCCATGACAGCTGGTCCTTATGGCCGCCATGACAGCTGGTCCTTATGGACGCCATGACAGCTGGTCTTTATGATCGCCATGACAGCTGGTCCTTATGGTCGCCATGACAGCTGGTCCTTATGCCCACCATGACAGTTGGTTCTTATGGTCGCCATGACAGTTGGACCTTAGGGCCGCCATGCTGCCATGTGTTAGTCACGTGACTCTGTACATGTGACACACTTTTTGAACACACCCTGTATACTCTTTACAAATAAAATGAAATCCTTATCACCTACATCCTTTCAAAACTGATAAGGACGAGCTCATGCACCGGATGCACATCGACAGCTAGACCGGAAGTGGAGACCGGATATCCTGGTCGAGAACTAGTCCAGTACATCTACTCCCGTTTATACGAGTGTAGGATATTTTTCTTCTGGCGGCGATAATCTGGTCTTTTTCAAACGATGCAAACATAAAATATTCAATGTATTTTATAGGACTTTTTTTGTAGTTAGATTAGCGTATTGCTTTTGATTTAAGTCAACAATTGCTCCTAAAGCAATTAAGTAAATACATAATTTTTGTACAGGACCATATAGAACTGATAGTTATTATACTTATCTAGGTACTGCAGGAGGTTTTGATTCAAAAAACCTCTTCAAAGACTAGTGATTTGCTACTAATGTTTTTTCCAATTGTTAATTAATAGCTTAATGTGCAGAATAGCCAAACAATAAAAAAGTACAATTAATTTGATATATCCCAACATGTTTCAGCTACTATCGTCGAAAATTAACTGTTTGCTTCTTAGAAAAAAAATTGTTAGTTAAAACATTAATTTGTTAATAAGAAATTAAAAGTAGTAAGTGATCTTGAAAGATGTGTATTATAAATACCTCTAATTCTATTCGAGATTTCTTATATAAGACTCACCGTTCCTAGATAATAACAAGAATAGGAAACATTTCGCAAATAAAACACTATTTAAACACTGAAGTTCGCATATTTGCAAAAAATATTGAGTTTTATAATCAGCGTATTTTTCTATATTATAATCCACCATAATCTCGCTGCGGTCCTGCAAAAACTATTTTAAAAGCTACCCCGAATGACACCTATACTCCTTTGTAGGAGGAACATTGAACACGATCTCAGAAGGCGAGTTGTTAAGAATTACCTTGAAAATCAACTAAAAGCTGGTGCCTGATTGGAATCAGACAATTAGAAAAAAAAAATTCCAGGGCTGGTTGTCGAAATTCGAAGAATGTGAGGGTGTAGGTAGTGTAATGCACTGTTCAAATCTTCTTTTCGATATTATTCAAGTTGCATATTGTGTACGATATAATATTTGAAAATAGAGAAGTTAATTATTGCTGAAAATTATATATATTATATATCCGTTTCCAATAATTACGAATCAATATTTAGATATAAAAACAACTGGTAACTTATTGAATGACTTAACTGAGGTACAACAACAACTGACAGATATACTTTTCTTCTTAAAATCAATTTTGAATTACAAATCATATTATGTTATGTAGAATCAACGTTCTATATCACTAGCGTATAATATTGAATTGCATTAATATCTTGATATCTAATAATAAGAGAAAATATTCAATAAACATTTTTAATTCATCGATTCTGATATTGAATTGGATATTACCCCATAATGAATATATTGTGCGTATGCATCCCAGGAATTTCCAATGTCTCAAAGGCGGAAGTCCATGTTTTTGCTTAGTATTGCGATATATATATATATATATATATATATATATTGATGCACGGTATGTTGTCGCCTCCGGTACATGGAAAAGGCGACCTCGCCTCCGGGTCTTCTGATTGAGTTACATTGAAAAAAATTTCATATATGGGATGTTGAAATCATAACCAATTCGGATTCCTTGGGAGGGGAAAAGATTTCCAAATTTTTGAAGGGTCATATATGAGGAGCACAGAGTGTATCATGTGGCCTCTGAAAATTGTATATATGCGTACACCTTGTGGTCGTTGCTGCCTCCGAAGGTGTTGCCACATCACCGGAGGTCATTTAGACACCTCTTTACCTGCGTGCTGGGTCTTTAATATACGTACACACAGTTCACCTCATATTCTTCTCAACGACTGATGCGCTTTTGATTCCAGCAAAGTTAATTAATGCATATTTGTCGGTAACTATGAACATATGATTGTCCTTCCGATTCATTTACAGGAATTACTTTGAAGGCTTATAGAGAATTCATCCTCAGTTAGATACTTATTATATCAATAATCATGAAGAGAGGATGAGCTGAACTGTAATTATAATGTCTTTCAAAATAGCCTGGTATTCCATCATGAATTAAGCTTGGGATGAGAAATGGTATTAATTATATCAGTATAAGAAATATGAACTGAGGATAAATTATTGAGAGGGTAGCTCTTACAGGGAGATTGTTCAGTTTCTTTTTGCAGTATATATTCTGGAAGGAAGAAGGGTTTCATGATATATTATTGAAATACATACAACTTATATAGCCTTTGTTAGTTTTAACATAATTCCAAAATTCTCTTGATTCATTTATAAGACACTTTCAGATTCGTGGATACATATTTTTTTATAGTTCATCAAATGCGTCTACACCGTTTTCCTTAACTCAAAGGACAAATTATAATCTGCTGCTGAGTTAGTTCTTTTGAATTGCTTATTAGCTTCCATTCCTCTCACAAATTAGTTTTTGTATACTTTTAGTAATTCATTCGCGAAATGAAGATGGCACAATGAGCATTTAAGGGACCAAATGTCAATGATTCCATTGATAATATCATGAAACTGTGTCATCTACATTCATTCGTTTTAAAATACTCCCATCTCCTTGATGATAATACTGTTATACTGATAATTCGGTCAGGTATAAATGTTCTAAATAGGATACGATTTCAGAATCAAGCGGAAAGTAAGTTACAGATACCTAATATTAAATAAGACTTCTCAAGTTGGATTTTAGCACTTAGTTCTTCTTTGTTATTTCCTAAGACAGTTAGTTCGTTAGATATTGATGCTTTTAGAACTGCGATAGGCACACCACCTCCACGTTGCTTAGTTCACTGGTTCTAGTGACACTGTGATACTGTTATGATCTTCACGGTATACAGCTGAACATATCATCAAAACGTTCAAGTGTAGAAAATTATTTATTCAAACTCGTTTCACATAGTACCTATTATTATTGAATAAGTGAAACTAATTACCTAATCATAGAAGTCAGTTGCGTAAGCCTAGGACATTTTGATAGAAAAAAAGTTGATTATTTGATAAACTCACAACGCAAAGTTGCATTTTTGTTATTTGGAAAGTTGGGAATTCGTCTCAATCGTGGACGTCATTTCCTGAAGTTTATGAACTCACGTACGGCTACTCCTTGAGACCAGCCCTCTGGTACCAGTAGAGATTGAATAATGTCTTCACGTTCGCTAATTTTAAAGGTACATGTATCTTCGGTATCAGTCAGCTTAATGAATGTAATATCATTGATATTGAATTCTTTTTTTACATAATTAGATTCACGATCAACAGTCTCAAAGTTCTGGGTTTAGTCTTCTGGAAAGACCTCACTTAGGCAAAGAGTTTCACGAATTCCCTTATCTTAATAATTTCAAATTATGCATTATTGTAAAATTGAGCTGAATAACATTAATACGAGTACCACATGTCGATGAAGTTTGATCGAGCTTCATAAAATAGGATGAATGTTACTCAGATTATTAACTTTCTTTACATTCTGTTTCGATGTTATAAAAGAAGAAGACTCTATCTCCTGGTCCATAAACTGCAGCCTCGCGTTCTTCAAATTTCGACTACCAACCCCGGAATTTAATGTTTTTTCCTGTTTTTCTTGATGACTTTGACTTCAATTAGATACCGCACCAGCTTGTAGTCGTTGTTGAAGGTAATTCCTTTCTACAAATGAGTATACTAGGTCATTCAGGGTCAGTTTTGAGATAGTTCTTGCAGGACCGCAGCGAGATTACGGTGAATTATAATGTAGAAAAATGCGCTCATTATAAAACTCAATAATTTTTTCCAAATCTGCGAGATTCAATTTTTAAACAGTAACTTATTGCGAAATGTTTCCTATACTTGCTATTATCAAGGAACGGTGAGTCGTAAATAAGAAATCTAGATCCAAATTGAAGGTATTCATGATCCACATCTCTTAAGATCACTTACGACGTTTCATTCTTCATTAACAAATTATGATTTTTATTTGTCAATTTCCTAAGAAACTGATAGTTATACAGGGTGTCCCAGGTTTTAGTAGCAGAACTTCAACAATCGATACAAAATTTTATTTTGAGGAAAAAAAGTTTCCATCAAATCATATGTGTCTTAATTTTGTTTGTATATCCTCAAGATATCTCAATAAAATTCAGTACCATGGATTCGTTACCACTTTTGCATATAATTTGAGACCATTAATACTTCCAGTGGCATAGATATAGGTATTTAATAACAATAAATTGGTCCGAAAAGTGTTATCACCCTGTATAGGTTACTTTTTAGTAACAAATTGCAGAATCTGAATCTAAACAAATAAGGTCTCTTGATATTTCTTGCACCGTTTCACGACAAATTTGACTTTTGTGATTAATTACCACTACCATGAAAATCTGATGAAAATTGGAAAAAGGTTTTCGTTGAAGTTAGAAAATCTATGATACGACGTTTTGAACTATGTATACGAGAAAATGGGAATCATTTTGAACAATTTCTTCAAAATTAATACACAAAATTTAGAACATTGTGTCCTGTTAACTCTTGTTGGTGAACCTGTTATAAATTAAACTACATTGTAGTTACCTGGATTGAACATTTTTTGAAATAAGAATTTGGCCTTTCTTTGTAATGTATCGCTGTACAGATTAGAAAAGACAGCTCATTTCATTTTTGTCACTAGACGACGCTCTTTAATTTGAGGTTCCTTTATTTCCAATTTTCGCCCGATTCTCATGGTGTTGGTAGTTAATTCACAAAAATTTAATTTGCCGTGAAATGATGCCAGGTGCAGAGGAATGTCAAAATACCTTATTTGTCTCTACAAGGTGATAACACTTTTGGGGTCTATTTATTGTTATCAAATACCTATATCTAAGCCACTGAGAGCAATACCTGTCTCAAATTATGTGCAAATACGGTAACTTATCTATGCATCCACGATATCAAATTTCATCCAGACAATCTTAATTATCTTCGGAGATCCGAAAAAGACTAGGAAATTTTTTATAAAATTTAACACTCAGTATCTCAAAAATTAAGCGTCTGTGCATATATGTTAATGGGAACTTTTTTCTCATAATAATATTTTCAATCGACTGTTGAAGTTCTGCTACTAAAACCTGGGACACTCTGTATATAAATTCTCAGGAGATATGTCACATTAACACATATGCTTATTATTCTCGTCTTTACGAGGATTTCGGTCTCACGACCATCATCAGAAGACATTTTATTTGTATGCTATTCTCCAAATATCTCTAGACTTCTCCGATGACTGTTATTCAAATAACCGTAAATTTGAAGAAATTTTCTTTTTAATGTTGAGATTGTACGAAATATAACATAAGCGTCTTCTGATGACGGTCGTGAGACCCAAACGTACGTAAAGGCTACAATAATGAGCATATGTGTCAGTGTGACCTGTCTCCCGCGAATTTATTGTAATTCATACCTGATAGTAGCTGACACATGTTGGGATATATCAAAGCATTAGTAGTCTTTCCATTAATAGGATATATTACATATTAAGCATCAATCAACAATTACCAAATAACTAGCCTTTGAAGAGGATTTGTGACTCAAAACGTCATACAGTGCCTAGATATGGATACCACCTAAAACTTCTATATGGGACTGTCCTAAAATTATTTTTTAAAGTGATTATTTTAACTGCTTAAAAAAAGGGTTTAAAAACAATTAGAATATCTCCATAGTGGAATGTCACATCAACATGCGGTTTTCGGCATTCGATATATTAACACGCTGAACAAAAATTTGTAGACCTAAATCCGATAACCGGAAGCTGAAATATTTTTATTTTATTGTTACGGTTTTGTCTCTCGACTGTTGATTTAAAACTTTGTTAGAGCAATTGTTAACTTAAATTAGAAGTAATACGTTAATCTAACTACAAAAAAAGTCCCATAAGATCCGTTGGATATCTTGTATGTTTGCGTCACTTAAAAACAGACCACATTATCGCTGCCAGAAGGAAAATAGCGTATATTCATATATACGAGAACGCATACGCGGTGCGAGTAATATAACCAAAATTCGAACGGCAGTGCTAGATTTTTTCCTAAGCTCCATTAATCAAAATCCGTTAGTGCAGCTATATTTCTTTGGAGTCTGTGGTAGTGAGGGAGGTGATAATATGAACAGATGTTGATAAATCGCTATTCATTACTTGGACCTTATTATCTCTAAACACTTCATTTGTAACAGTTCTTTAATGACTAACCCACAGTGATACCTTTTCGAACTGTATGTGCACTTTGCGTTCATATGCAACTCCCCGCCCGACCAAGTTTTGTCAGTTACACTAGAGAGATGTAGTAACCCTTGCTCAATAATCTTGAAAGAAAGGTTAAATTTGTTATCAGAACCGTAAATTTTAGGAAAACGGGATTTACGCTTTTTCTGTTGATTTCTAAAATATATAAAAAAAATCGCATGTTCCAAAATGTACTGATCTGACAACAACTTCCACACTCCTGTCGACAACATTGAGCAGGGGGTTAATGCATGTGTCGAGCAATATTTTTAAGTGACGAAATTCCGGTCGACGGGATTGCATATGAACGCAGAGTGGATAGTTCTGGGTTAAGTCATCTGCACAGACCTCACTAGGCAAAGAGTTTCACAAATTGGCTGTTCTTAATAATTGCAAATCATGCGTTATTGTACAATTGCATTACTGAACAACATCAATACTGGTATTATACGTTAATGAAGTTTGATCGAGCATTATAAAATAGAATCAAAGTTATTTAGATAATCAAAATTTTTTTCATTGTCTTTTAATGTTACAGAAGGAGAAGACTATATCTCCTGGTCCATTACCTACACTCTCACTTTCTTCGAATTCCGACAACCAACCCTGGAATTTTGTTTTTTTTCTGATTGTATGATTTCAATTAGACACCAGCTTTCAGTTGTTTTTTAAGGTAATTCTTGATAACTCGCCTTTTGAGATCGAGTTCTATGTCCATCTTACAAATGGGTATAGGTGTCATTCGGGGTAGCTTTTTACAGGACCACAGCGAAATTATGGTGGATTATAATATACAAAAAATCGCTGATTATGAAACTCAATATTTTTTGCAAATATGCGAACTTCAATGTTTAAATAGTGATTTATTGCAAAACGTTTCCTATTCGTGCTATTATCATATTATCTTAAATATCTTCCAAGATCACTCATCACCTTCAATTTGTTATTAACCAATTAATGTTTTGACTACCACTAATTTCTATTTCGAAGAAGCTAACAGTCATTTTCGGACGATAGTAGCTGAAACATGTTGAGATATATAAAATTATTGTACTTTCTTATAGTTTGGCTATTTTGCATATTAAGCTATTATTTGACAATTGGAAAAAACATTAGTAGCAATAGCTAGCCTTTGAAGAGGTTTTTTGGATCAAAACCTCCTGCAGTGCCTAGATATGGATAATAACTATCATTTCTATATGGTCCTGCACAGGACTTGATCGCTTTAGGAGCAACCGTTGACTTAAATTAGAAGCAATACGTTTATCCAACTTCAAAAAAAGTTGTATTAAATACGTTGGATATTTTATATGTTCACATCACTTAAGAAAGACCAGATTATCACCGCCAGAAGAAAAATATCCTACACTTGTATATACGGGAACGCATAACGCGGTGCGAGCGATAGATGCAAAAGTCGAACAGAGGGGGGATTGCATATAAACGCAGAGTGAACATATTATTTTTGTTAAAAAAGTACCAGTGTAAGCTCATGAAATGCACGTAGTGAATAGGGAGTTGTCGAAATCTGTTCATCTTATTATTCCCCTCCTTTCCTACTAAAAACTCGTGAGAAATGTATCTGCCCATACCGTTCTTAATAAATGACGTTTAGTAAAATAAACTTCCACTTCTGCTACTCGAATTTTGAATATATCGCTCACACCGCTCATGCGTTTCCATATTATACGCTACTGTTCATCAGGCGATGATGAACTGACCTTTTTTAAAGTGACGCAAACATATAAAATATCTAACGGATTTTGTAAAACTCTTATCGTAGTAAGGTTAACAACGTATTACCTTCAATTTGACCCAAGTTTTGCTCCACAAAATTTGAATAAACAATTGTGAGAAAACCGAAGCCACACAGGAAAAATAGATATTTCTGTTGAGAGTAAATTTTATGAAAGTCTTCAGATAGATCAAGTATTCTGAAAAGAATGATTGATAAGATTGAAAAATAATAATTAGATATTGTAAGTCATATTATGACATATGTTGTAATGTACAAATAAATAAAGTTTATTCCAGTAGATATTGAATATTTCCACAGGTTATGGGCCCAGAAAGCTCTGTGGCATAAAACTCATTGATATAAAAATAAAACAAGAAATTGAAGCAAGGAAATTTAAACACAAGAAATGTCGACATCAGAAGAAATTAAGATCGAAAAATTGATTGATGCAGAAGGATTTCCAGTGTGGAAATTTCGGATGGAAATCTTCTTTAAAGCTCGAGGTGTCTACGAAATAGTAAATGAGAGCAAGATTCTATCATCTCTTAGAGAAGAAGAGAAAGCAGAATGGATAAGTAAAGACGCATGTGCACATAAATTCATAATAACAACAATTGATAAGAGAGTACTTATGCACATTATGTACTGCAGAACTAGTGAAGAAATGTTCGATAAACTTCTGAGCATCTATGAACGAGATACGGAGCAACAAAAATGTAATCTTCTCAAAGAGTTTTTCTCTCATAGTTTTGAAAAGGCCCCGGATATATCGAATCATGTCAATCATATGTAAAACCCAGCATTTAAATTGACTTCGTTGGGCACGAAAATTGATGACGCAATGATAATCTCTGAAATATTGGCCAGTTCACCAGAAAATTACCAATACTACAGTACTGCCTGGGAGTCTACTGCAGTTTCAGATAAAACCTTGTCCAATTTGATATCACGGTTATTAGCAGAAGAAGCAAAAATTGAAGGTCAAGTTGAACCAGAATCAGTTGCTCTAAGAACTGATCAGAAATTCAACAGTAGATTCAGTTTTTCCCTAAAAATAGAGAAGGTTCATCAAAAAATTGTTATATTTGTAACGAAAATTCTCATCTTGCCAAATTCTGCACTGAAAAGAAACAACAGCAATTTAAATGCACGATATGCAAGAAAAATAATCACGAAGAAAAGAATTGTTACTTCAGAAACAAGAAAACCAGACCTGTTCAAACAAATCACCATGATAGAGTAGCTTTTTTAACCTGCAGGAACACTGATATTTCCAAAGACTTGTTTATAGTGGATTCCGCTACAACGTCTCATCTAACAAATGATAGTACCATCCTCCAGAATTCGAGAGCGAAAAATTCTATTTTTGGAGTTGCAAAAAAGACAGAATCAATGGAATCTAGGAAAATTGACACTGTCAGTGGGAAAACTTGTATTCTAAATGACGTCTATTATGTTCCCGAATTGTCCAAAAATCTGCTGTCAGTAAATCGTATCACTGAAAATGGAGGAGAAGTTCTGTTCACGGAAAATAAAGTGATAATAAGTAAAAATAATGAAGAAATAATGATTGGTGAAAAACAAGAGAACGGTCTGTTTGCTGTCATTATATATCGAAAATTTCATGAAGTTCACATGATGAGAATAAAAAAGAAGTGGAAGATCTGCACAAAGAGCTTGGACACTTAGGAGTGACGAACATGAAGAAACTAACATCTCTAGTTGACGGTATCAATTTAACCGAGCGGGATATGGACGAGCTGAATCAGCCTTTTAAAATTTGTGTTGAAGTAAAACATACCAGACTTCCATTCAAAACTGGAAGAATGCGAGCTGAAAGGCCAATGCAAATCATCCCTTCAGCTATTTGTGGACCTATAACACCTAAAACCTGGGACAGAAACGATACATACCTACACTACTGGATAATTTCAGTCATTTCACGATGATTTACCTCTTAGAAACTAAAAATGAATCTGAGGAGTACATAAAACAATATGTAAAAGAAGTGGAAGCTTCTTTTAATCTCAGAATATCCAAATGTCGGTGTGACAATGGACGGGAATACACTAGCAATAATTTTAAAAGTTGGTGTAAGAATCGTGGAATAATCCTCGATTATTCAATCTCATTTACACCTCAACTCAATGTTAAAGCTGAGCGTCTCAATAGAACTGTTCAAGAGAAAATCATAGCTCTAATATTGGAATACAACATCAAATCAGAGTTATGGGGTGAAGCAGCTAGAACGGCTGTATATTTGTTGAATAGAAGTCCTTCACACACCGTAGTCAGAATACCAGTGGAGTAATGGACAGGTAGAAGACCAGATCTATCAAGACTACAAATATTTAGTTGTGATGCTTTAGTTAAAATATTGGGATACAACAAAAAGTTAGGTTCAAGAAGCAAAAAACAGTTATTTGTTGGATATGCTACAAATGGTTACAGGCTTTGGGATACTGAGAAGAGAAAAATTACGATATCCAGAGATGTGATTTTTTTTTTAAATCATAAAGAATTTCAGTCAGAAAAGAATACCACAGTGAAATTGGAAGGACAAGTAGTCACTGGAGAAGAAAATATACGAGAAATTGTTGAAGATAAAGAGGGAGGAGTACAAACTAATGAAACAGAAATATTGGAAGAAGGGACAGAAGAAAAGAGAAATATGGATGAAAACCGTTTAACAAGAACAAGAAGAATGCCTATGAAATTTGATGATTACGTTCTTCTAACATATCAAAAAGCAACAAACAGTCTCGAAAGAAAAGAGGAATGGAAAAATGCTATAGAAAATGAGAAGATGTCCTTGAAGAAAAATGACGTTTTTGAATTCCTGAAAGAGAAGTTGCAGACAAGAAGCTATTATCGAGTAAATGGGTATTTAGCATTGAAAATGGGGGAAAATATAAAGCACGTCTAGTTGCTCGAGGTTTCGAACAGATTCAAGGGTTGGATTATGATGAAACTTTTAGCCCAGTAGTTTCAATCACTTCATTGAGGATGCTCTTTGCTTTTGCTGAATCTACGAATAAAATTATTTAAACAATTTGATGTGAAAACCGCATTTCTCTATGGAAATGTATGTGAAAATATGTATATGAAGTTACCAGAAGGATTTGAAGAGGAAAGTGGTAATGTCTGTCTTCTTAAAAAATCCCTGTATGGACTGAAGCAGGCTCCTCTAAATTGGAATATCAGACTGGTGGACTTTCTCCAAAAAGAAAGGACTTAATCAATTGAAAACCGATAAATCTGTGTTTAGAAATAAAGAGGGCACTCTTTATCTAGCCATATATGTAGATGATGGATTTCTCATTGGAAGAACTGGAAAAGGAATATGAAATAACAATCGAGAAGAAGCCAAAGTCGTTTGTTGGATTACAGATAATTGATTCAGAAGGATCAATCAGACTTTATCAGAATTCACATATCAAGGAAATGTTGGAGAAATTTGATATGACAGCTTCAAAACCTGTAAAGACTCCATCGACGACATGTAATGGTGTCTCGTTGACAAGTGATGACAGAACTCATATAAAGTTTCCATACAGAGAGGTTATAGGAAGTTTGTTGTATTTATCAAATCGATCTAGACCAGACATAAGCTTTCCCGTCAACATTGCCTCTAGAAATATGGAGAATCCTACTGAAAAAGATGTCACCAAAGTCAAGAGGATTCTAAGGTATCTTCAAGGTACCCGAAACTTATCCATCAAGTATTCTGCCAGAAACTCAAATATATTGGAAGCATATAGTGATGCTGATTTTGCGAACGATCCCCAAACTCGTCGAAGTTGCTGGTGGACCTGTGACATGGGGAACAAAACATCAACCGATTGTATCTTTGAGTACTGCTGAATCAGAGTTCATTGCAGCAAGTGAATGTGTGAAAGAAGTGCTTTTTCTCAAAAACCTATTCAAAGAACTTACAGATGAAGATCTCAATGTGTGTTGTGAAATTGATAATCGAAGTGCAATACATATGATTAAAACAGGTTGTGATTCTAAAAGATCGGAGCATATCGATGTGCGTTTTAAATTCATAAATGAAAAGATTATTGAACATGACTTCGATTTACAATATTGCCCGTCGGAATGTCAACTAGCTGACATTTTTACAACATCTTTGAATGCAAACATACTCGAAAATTCAAGGAAATATATTCTGTCAGATATGACTGTTGTGAAGTAATGTGTTAGAAGTTTTGAGTCTTTAATTTTTTTATTTCTTATTTTCTGAAGGCTTCGATGTGAATTTGAAGGGGGCCGTTGAGAGTAAATTTTATGAAAGTCCTCAGATAGATCAAGTATTCTGAAAAGAATGATTGATTAGATTGAAAAATAATAATTAGATGTTGTAAGTCATATTATGCCATATGTTGTAATATACAAATAAATAGAGTTTATTCAAGTAGATATTGAATATTTCAACAATTTCAGCTTCCGACTATCGCATTTAGGTGTCCTTAGGCTTGAAATTTTCCTTTTGCGCCAATATATTGATTCGAAGATCACTTGTGAATTCATTTTCCTATGGAAATATTCTTTTCGTTCATGTAACCTTTTTTAAAGAATTGAACAAATGCTTTAAATTGATAATTTTTGTGCAGGACCATATATAATTGATAGGTATTATCCATATTTAGCCATTGCAGGAGGTTTTCAGTGAATAAACCTTCCCAAAGCCTAGTTATTTCAAATTGTTAATTACTAGCTTAATATGCAATATATCCGAACAATAATAGGAATACATCTTATGTGAGGGAAACTCAATATTTTTCAGCTATCTGAAAATATGTATTACTTTCTGAGAACGAAATTGTTAATCAAAACGTTAATTCGTTGATGAAAAATTAACGGTTGAAGATAAGAGGTTGTAATTGATCTTAGAAGACCCGTTTTCTAAATACCTTCGAATCGAATCAGATTTTTCAGTTTACAACATAGCGTTCCTTGATAATGGCAGGAACAATTTTTTTTGCAATATGTCATTGTTTAAACAATGAAGACACAGATTTGGAAAGAAAATATCGAGAGCTTTATTATAAAAAGCGCATTCTTCACATTATGAATCTCGATGTGGTCCTTCAGAAACGAAAAAACCCATATTTTGATCCTTCTCCTACTGGCCCAAGTAGATAAGTACCGAGAAAGCATACCCAAACCGTAATTTTGTATTCGGGAAGCCTATTCCTGTGAATTTCACTCTATTTTTGCAAAAAGATGCATCACGTTTTCCCATTTTTAACATTATCATTCGACTATGCACTGTGCTCTAACATATTCACTGTTATGTTCGAGTATTACAATTGAAGCGCAACTGGCATAAGAAGAATGTCTACAGTGACGACACATACAGTTCTCACTACGCCAACGAAATGGTCGGCGAAATGTAAAGACTTGTTCGGATGAGACAACATCAAATAATATCACCTTTGAATAAAATCAGCCTTCATTGGAAAGCAATACAAATTAAAATATCAAGGATATTCCACATTAAAAATTGAATTATTTCAAAATACTAGATATGTGTTGAATAACTAGGTGCATTCTAATTTTTAAACGGATGCAAATTATGAAGAACACTCAGAGGTTATGTTACCATAAATATTCCTTGGATAGTGTGATACTGTATACAGTCATTAAATTTGTTGGCAAGTGAAAGTTAAATGATTTTCGGTACTTATTGCATATTTTAAATATCATCTTAGTCCTTGATGACATCGTTATAAGTTTAGACTGCACTCATTTTATCATTTCGCAAGCTTCACATACTCATAGAAATAATACGAACATTACCTCTTGTACGATGTTGCCATTCAGCGGAGGCGACAGCGTAACGTATGTGATGCAAAAATAAGAGATATATAATCAGAGGCGACAACGTGCCCTCTCTATAAATTTTGTGCAACACCAGCGCCAGCGGTATATACCGGAACTAAAAATTCCTTTTGTGTGTATAGAGACTACTTTGTGGCCTCCGACAAAAATTTTGGTTTAGGGCTCTGGAAGGCCTACAGAGGCCAGAGAAGATGAAAACATGCGAAAACGTTGTCGCCTCCGAATTCGGAGGTGACAACGTCATATATGAGGTGTCAACGTATCCACAGTATCTACTTTGGAGGCCACAACGTACCCTTTATGAATATATATATATATATATATATATATATATATATATATATATATATATATATATATATATATATATATATATATATATATATATATATATAAAGGGTACGTTGTAGCCTCCAAAGTAGATACTGGAGATACGTTGACACCTCATATATGACGTTGTCACCTCCGAATTCGGAGGCGACAACGTTCTCGCATGTTTTCATTGCCTCTGGCCTCAGTAGGCTTTCCAGAGCCCTAAACCGAAATTTTTGTCGGAGGCCACAAAGTAGTCTCTATACTCACAAAAGAAATTTTTAGTTCCGGTATATACCGCTGGCGCTGGTGTTAAACAAAACTTATGGGGAGGGCACGTTGTCGCCTCCGATTATATAAATCTTATTTTTGCATCACATACGTTACGCTGCCGCCTCCGCTAAATGGCAACGTCGGGAAAGAGGTAATGTTCGTATTATTTCTATGAGTATGTGAAGCTCGCGGAATTATAAAATGAGTGCATCACATATAACGATGTCATCAAAAACTAAGATGTCTTAAAAATATGCAGTCAGTACCAACAATCATTTAACATTTACAAGCCAACAAATGTAATTACTGTATATAGTATCACACTATTCGATGAATATTTATGGTAACATAACCTCTGAATGTTCTTCGTAATTTTCATTCGTTTATAAATTAGAATGCACCTAAATATCCAACACATATCTAGTATTTTGAAATAATTCAATTCTCAATGTGGTATATCCTTGATATTTTAATTTGTAGTGCTTTCCATTGAAGGCTGATATCATTCAAAGATAGCATTATGTGAAGTTATCTCATCCGAGCGAGTCTTTAAATATCCAACACATATCTAGTATTTTGAAATAATTCAATTCTCAATGTGGTATATCCTTGATATTTTAATTTGTAGTGCTTTCCATTGAAGGCTGATATCATTCAAAGATAGCATTATGTGAAGTTATCTCATCCGAGCGAGTCTTTACATTTCGCCGACATCTTCGTTGGCGTAGTGAGAACTGTATGTATCGTCACTGTGGACATTCGGCTTATGCTAGTTGCGCTTTGATTGTAACAATCGAACATAACAGTGAATATGTTCGTGCATAGTCGAATCATAATGTTAAAAATGGGAAGACGTGATTGCGGCTCTTTACAAAAATAGAGTAAAATTCACAGGAATAGGTCTCCCGAATACAAAATTATGGTTTGGGTGTGCTTGGAGTAGTAGGGGAAGAATAAAAATTTGAGTTTTTTCGTTTCTAAAGGACCACAGCGAAATTCGTAATGTAAAGAATTCTCTTTCCATAATACAGCTCTCAAAAAATCAATGGTGGAAGCCGTTACTTTATGGTAATTTATCATTTTGATTATATGAAATAATAACTATTTTGTTTTTATACCACTTTTATTAATGATAACGTGGAAACGTAACTATAGTTTCAACACCGAAGTGCCATCATCAAACAATTAGGAAATTATGAAGAAATAAATGAAACAGTTCAAGTATGAATAGACTAGAGTTGAGTAGGGTTGAGATTAAGGGATCAACGGAAATTCCAAAAATAGGTACATCCTAGGAAAGCACAGTATTATATAGTAAACATAGCAACAATTTGTGAATCAGTATGACTATAATTTAATATTCTAAGAATTATTTGAAGAGCGGTTTGAAAGACAGTACAGTATTACATAGTAAACAAGGTAACAATTTGTGAAATAGTGTGATTATAATTTAATATTCTAAGAATTATTTTAAGAGTGGTTTGAAAGACACATGAAAAGATCACTTTGATATAGGTCTATCTGTACATTGAGGATATTTCTATTACAGTTTTTGACACCTATATAAATTTCTATCGATCCTAATGTATTCAATTTAAAACCTCTGGTTTGGTTATGTGAAATGCTTAGGCTATCTAAGTTAGGGAAACTATGACCAGTTTGTAAAAAATGATTAGCAAAGGTTGAGTCAGGTTTGTTGAGTCTAAACGAGCGAAAATGTTCTTCGAATCTTAATTTGGAATTACGACAAGTTCTAACTATATGAAAGTCATCACAGTCAGGGCAAATCTTCTTATAAACTCCAGGTTTTCTATATTTATTGGTTTTGTCTTTGGCGTTGTATAAAAGATGGGAAAGTTCATTTTGAGGTTTGAAACTGATCTCAAAATTATGGCTTGATGAAATGTTAACAATATAGTGTTCACTGTACCAAAATATGTCAAAGAAATGAATTTAGTGGTTACATCTATGTGTTTTATACGCGGATAAATTTAATAGAAAGTTAATTGTTGTTGTTTGCGATAAATTAGTTTAATTATTTGATCTACCGGGAAACCATCATTGACGGCTATTTGTTCTATCGTGTTCAACTCAATAGTGAGGTGTTCTATTGACAGTGGTATCGAAAATGCTATATGGATTATTGAGTGATATGCTGCTAATTTATGGGTACGAGGGCTAAACGATGAGTTCGGAATAGTAATAGTTCTGTACAAGTGGGTTTCCTGTAGATATTGAAGTTTATTTTATTATGGTCACGTATTAGTGTTAAATCCAAAAAGTTTAATGTTCTATCTTTTTCTGTTTCCAACGTGAATTAAATTTTTGGGTGAAGTTGGTTAATAAATGAAAGAAAGGAATTTAATTGTCTGGATGTTCCTTTGAAGAAAGCAAGTACATCATCCACGTATCTATACCAAAATTGAATATGTTTTTTTGCTGATGTGCGGTTCATAATTTTGTCCTCCAGATCAGACATAAAAATGTCTGCTAATAGTGAACTCAATGGGTTACCCATAGCGAGACCTGAACTCTGTACATACAATTTATTATTAAATTGACAATCGTTTTGACTCAAGCATAAGTCAAACGCGAGTTCTATTTCATTTTGAATTAAAGGGCTAATATGTGATCTATCTAAAATACTCCTGATTAGAGACTTACATTCTGAAGTTGGAATATTTGAAAACATGTTTGAAACAACAAAGGAAACTAAGAAACCATTGGTTGGTATATGGTGTGTTTTGACTAATTCGGACAATTCGAGAGAATTTTTAACAGTAAATTTAGGTTCAAAATTAATGAATTTCTTGAATTTCTGAATTAATTTGATTGCAAGGTCCCTTTTCGGACTATTGATGTGACACACTACAGGTCGTATGGGGGCATTTTCTTCATGATTTTTAATAAGTCCGTGTAGTTTAGGAGAGCAAGGACTGCTATTAATGAGTTTATATTTTTCGAAACCACTGTCAAATGAAATTTCACCATTTTGTAGGAATTGTTTTGTTTTTAATTGAAAAAGGTTAGTTGGGTCTTTACGTATTTCGTTTAATAAATACTGACATTTTATCCTCATAATCTTGTTTATGGATTTAACGCTATGTTGTAAATTGAAAAATCTGATTTGATTCGAAGGTATTTAAAAAGCGGGTCTTCTAAGATCAATTACAACCTTTTATCTTCAACCGTTAATTTGTCATTAACGAATTAATGTTTTGATTAACAATTTCTTTTTCAGAAAGTTATAACTATTTTCACATAATAGCTGAAAATTATTGAGTTTTCATCACAGAAGTTGTATTTCTATTATTCTTCGGATATATTGCATATTAAGCTAGTAACTAACAATTCAAAGAAACCAGTCTTTGGAAAGGTTTTTTCACTCAAAACCCCCTGCAATGGCTAGATATGGATCATACCTATCAATCATATATCGTCCTACACAGAAATTATCAATTCAAAGCATTTGTTCAATTGTTTAAAAAAGGCTACATGAACGAAAAGAATATCTCTGTAGTAAAATGTTGTATTAACAAGTGGACTTCGAATCAATATGTTGGCGCAAAATGAAAACTTCACGCCTAAGAAGACCCAAATGCTATAGTCGGAAGCTGAAATATCTATTTTTCCTGTGTTGCTTCGGTTTTCTCACAATTGTTTATTTAAATTTTGTGGAGCAAAACTTGAGTCGAATTGAAGGTAATACGTTGTTAACCTTACTACGATAAAAGTTTTACAAAATCCGTTAGATATTTTATATGTTTGCATCACTTTCAAAAAGATCAGTTTATCATCGCCTGACGGACAGTATCGTATGGAAGCGCATGAGCGGTGTGAGCGACATATTCAAAATTCTAGCGGCAGAAGTGGAGGTTTATTTTACTAAACGCCATTCATTAAGAACGGTATGGGCAGGTACATTTCTCTTGAGTTTATAGTAGGAAAGGAGGGGAATAATAATATGAACAGATTTTGACAAGTCCCTATTCACCACGTGCATTTCATGAGCTTACTGTGGTACGTTCTTCACAGAAATTATATTTTCACTCTGCGTCCATATGCAATCCCCCCTCTAGCACTGCCGTTCGAATTTTGGATCTATCGCTCGCACCGCGTTATGCGTTCCCGTATATACGAGTGTAGGATACTTTTCTTCTGGCGGCGATAATCTGGTCTTTTTCAAGTGATGCAAACATAAAATATTCAACGTATTTTATAGGACTTTTTTTTGTAGTTAGATTAACGTTTTGCCTTTGATTTAAGTCAACGATTGCTCCTAAAGCAATTAAGTGAATACATAATTTTTGTGCAGGACCATGTAGAACTCATAGTTATTATCCTTATCTAGGTACTGCAGGAGGTTTTGATTCAAAAAACCTCTTCAAAGGCTAGTGATTTGCTACTAATGTTTTTTTCAATTGTTAATTGATATCTTAAGATGCAGAATAGCCAAACAATAAAAAAGTACAATTAATTTGATTTATCCCAACATGTTTCAGCTACTATTGTCTAAAATTAACTGTTTGCTTCTTAGAAAAAAAATTGTTAGTTAAAACATTAATTTGTTAATAAGAAATTGAAGGTAGTAAGTGATCTTGAAAGATGTGTATTATAAATACCTCTAATTCTATTCGAGATTCCTTATTTAAGACTCACCGTTCCTAGATTATAAAAAGAATAGGAAACATTTCGCAAATAAAACACCATTTGAACACTGAAGTTCGCATATTTGCAAAAAATATTGAGTTTTATAATCAGCGTAATAACGTATAATACCAGTATTAATGTTGTTCAGGAATGCAATTGTACAATAACGCATAATTTGCAATTATTGAGAACAGCCAAATTGTGAAACTCTTTGCCTAGTGAGGTCTTTGCAGATGACTTAACTCAGAACTATCCACTCTATGTTCATATGCAATCCCCTAGACCGAAATTTCGTCACTTAAAAATATTGCTCGACACATGCAGTGATCCCCTACTCAATGTTGTTGACAGGAGGGTTGAAGTTGTCGTCAGTACATTTCGGGACATGCGATTTTTGAAAATATTTCACAGAAATCAATAGAAAAAGCGTGAATCCCGTTTTCCCAAAATTTACGGTTCTGATAACAAATTTAACCCTTCTTTCAAGATTTTTGAGCAAGGGTTACTACATCTCTCGTGTATCTGACTAAACTTGGTCGGGCGGGGAGATGCATATGAATGCAAAGTGCACATACAATTTAAAAACGTACCACTGTGGGCTAGTTATTAAAGACCTGTTACAAATGAAGTGTTTAGAGATTATAAGGTCCAAGTAATGAATAGCGACTTATTAACATCTGTCCATATTATCACCTCTCTCACTACGACAGACTCAAAAGAAATGTAGCTGCACTTACCGATTTTGATTTTGATTAATGGAGCTTAGGAAAAAGTCTAGCACTGCCGTTCCAATTTTGGTTCTATTATTCGCACCGCGTATGCGTTCTCGTATATACGAGTATACGCTATTTTTCTTCTGGCAGTGATAATGTGGTCTTTTTTTAAGTGACGCGAACATATAAGATATACAACGGATCTTATGGGACTTTTTTTGTAGTTAGAATAACGTATCACCTTTAATTTAAGTCTACAATTGCTCTAACAAAGTTTTAAATCAACAACAAAACCGGAAAAATAAAATAAAATCAGGATATTTCAGCTTCCGGTTATCGGATTTAGGTCTACTAATTTTTGTTTAGCGTGTTAATATATCAAATGCTGAAGACCGCATGTTGATGTGACATTCCACTATGGAGATATTTTAATAGTTTTCAAGCCCTTTTTTTGAACAGTTAAAATAATCACTTTAAATAAATAATTTAAGGACAGTCGCATATAGGAATGTTAGGTAGTATCCGTATCCAGGCACTGCATGAGGTTTTGAGTCAAAAAACCTCTTCAAAGGCTAGTTATTTGGTAGTTCTTTTCCAATTGTTGATTAATAGCTTAATATGTAATATATCCCAATAATGGAAAGACTACTAATGCTTTGATATATCCAACATGTGTCAGCCAATATCAGGTATGATTTACAATAAATTCGCGGGTACAGGTCACACTGACACATAAGCTCATTATTCTAGCCTTCACGTACGTTTGGGTCTCAGTATCATCATCAGAAGATGCTTATCATTTTTTGTACAATCTCAACATTAAAAAAAAAATTCTCCAATTTTACGGTAATTTGAATAACAGTTATCGGAGAAGTCTAGAGATATTTGGAGAATAGCATACAAATAAGATGTCTTCTGATGATGGTCATGACGCCGAAACTTACGTAAGGACGAAAATAATAAGTATGTGTTAATGTGACATATCTCATGAGAATTTATATACAGGATCTCCCAGGTTTTAGTAGCAGAACTTCAACAGTCGATAGAAAATTCGATTTTGAGAAAAAAGTTCCTATAAACATATATGCATAGACGCTTAATTGTTGAGATACAGGGTGTTGAACTTTATAGAAAATTTCTTAATTTTGCTAGTATCTCCGAAGATAATTAAGATGTCTGAATGAAATTTGGTGTCGTGGATGCATAGAAAAGTCACCATATTTGCACATAATTCAAGACCGGTATTGCTCCCAGTGGCCTAGATATAGGTATTCAATAACAATAAATAGACCCCAAAAGTGTTATCACCTTGTCAAGACAAATAAGGTATTCTGACATTCCTTTGTACCTGGCACCATTTCACGGCTAATTTAATTTTTGTGATTAGCTACCACGACCATGAAAATCGGTGAAATAGAGGAACCTTAAATTAAAGAGCGTCGTTGACTGACAATAATAAAATAAGCTGTCATTTCTAATCTGTACAGAGATATATTACAAAGAAAGGCCGAATAACAAATTTTTATTTCCAAAAATGTTCAAGCCAGATAACTACAATGTACTTTAATTAATAGTAAGTTCACCTACGACACCATTTTCTAAATTTTGTGTGTTAATTTTTAAGAAATTGATCGAAATGATTCCCATTTTCTCGTATACATGGTTCATTCACAACGTCGTATAATAGATATTCTAACTTCAACGAAAACCTTTTTCCAATTTTCATCAGATTTTCATGGAGGTGGTATTAATCACAAAAATCAAATTTGTCGTGAAACGGTGCCAGGTACAAAGAAATAGCAAGAGATCTTATTTGTTTAGAGTTAAATACTGCAATTTGTTACTAAAAAGTAACCTATACAGGATGATAACACTTTTCGGGCCAATTTATTGTTATTAAATACCTATATCTACGCCACTGGAAATATCAATGGTCTGAAATTATGTGCAAAAGTGGTAACCTTTCTACACATCCATGGTTCTAAATTTCATTGAGTTAAAGATATCTCAATGAAATGATAATCAAGAGATTATCTTCGGAGATACAAACAAAATTAAGACATATTTTATAAAATATCTGTACCCTGTATCTCAAAAATTGAGCGTCTGTGCATATAAGTTGATAGGAACTATTTTTCTCAAAATCAAATTTTCTATCAACTGTTGAAGTTCTGCTACTAAGACCTGGTACACCCTGTATAACTATCAGTTCTTAGAAAATTAATGAATAAAAACCATAATTTGTTAATAACAAATGAAAGGTCGTAAGTGATCTTAAGAAATGTGTATTATAAATATGTTTGATTTGGATCTAGATTTCTTATTTACGACTCACCGTTCCTTGATAATAGCAAGTATTGGAAACATTTTGCTATAAGTTACTGTTTAAAAATTGAAGCTCGCAGATTTGGAAAAAATTATTTAGTTTTGAAATCGGCGCATTTATCTACATTATAATCCACCATAAACTCGTTGCTGTCCTGCAAAAACTATTTCCAAAGTTACCCTGAATGACCTATACTCATTTGTAGGAAGGAATTACCTTCAACAACTGCTACAAGCTGGTGCGGTGTCTAATTAAATTCAAAGTCATCAAGACAAACAGAAAAAAAAACATTAAATTCCAGGGTTGGTAGTCGAAATTTGAAGAATATGAGGGTGCAGTTTATGAACCAGGAGACAGAGTCTTCTTCTTTTATAACATAAAAAGAGAATGCAAAGAAAGTTGATAATCTAAATAACTTTGATCCTATTTTATGAAGCTCGATCAAACTTTATCGACATGTGGTACTCGTATTGATGTTGTTCAGTTCAATTTTACAATAATGCATAACTTGCAATTATTAAGATCAGCGAAATTGTGAAACTCTTAACCTGGTGAGGTTTTTTCAGAAGACTAAACCCAGAACTTTGAGACTGTTGATCGTGAATCTAATTATGTAAAAAAAGAATTCGATATCAACGATATTACATTCATTAAGCTGATACCGAATATACTGATTGACTGATACCGAATATACATGTTCCTTCAAAATGGGCGAAAGTGAAGATATTCTTCAATCTCTACTGGTACCAGAGGGCTGTTCTCGAGGAGTAGTTGTACGTGAGTTTATAAGCTTCAGGAAACGACGTCCATGATTGAGACGAATTTTCAACTTTCCAAATAACAAAAATGCAACCTTGCGTTGTGAGTTTATCAAATAATCAACTTTTTTTCTATCAAAATGTCCTAGGCTTACCCAACTAACTTCTATGATTAGGTAATTAGTTTCACTTATCCAATAATAATACTATGTGAAACGAGTTTGAACAAATAATTTTCTACACTTGAACTTTTTGATGATATGTACAACTGTATACCGTAAAGATCATAACAGTATCACATTGTCACTAGAACTAGTGAACTAAACAACGTGGAGGTGATGTGTCTATCGCAGTTATAAAAATCATCAATATCTAAAGAACTAATTGTCTTAGGAAACAACAAAGTGTTAAAATCCAACTTCAGAAGTCTCACTTAATATTATCCGTAACTCACTTTCCGCTAAATTCTGAAATCGAATCCTATTTAGAACATTTATGCCTACTCGAATTATCAGTATAGCAGTATTATTATTAAGTAGATAGGGGTATTTTAAAATAAATGAATGTAGATGACACAGTTTCATGATATTATCAATGGAATCATTGACATTTGGTCCCTAAAATGCTCATTGTGCAAACGAATTACTAAAAGTGTACAAAAACTAATTTTCGAGAGGAATGGAGGCTAATAAGCAATTCAAAAGAATATATATATAGAAGACTATAATTTGTCCTTTGAGTTAAGGGAAACGGTGTAGACCTATTTGATGAACGATAAAAAAATATGTATCCACAAATCTGAAAATAATTTTATAAATGAATCAAAAGAATTTTGCAATTAAGAAAAAACTAACAAAGCCTATATGAGTTGTATGTATTTCGATAATATATTATGAAACCCTTCTTCCTTTCAGAATATATACTGTGAAAAGAAATTGAACAATCTCCCTATAAAAGCTACTCGCTTTGATTCCTCTCAATAATTTATCCTCAGTTCACATTTCTTATACTGATATAATTAATACCATTTCTCATCCCAAGCTTAATTCCTGATGGAATACCAGACTATTTTGAAAAACACTATAATCACAATTTAGCTCATTCTTTCTCCTTAATTTAAAATAAGTATCTAAGTGAGGGTGAATTCCCTATAAGCTTTCAGAGTAATTCCTGTACATGAGTCGGAAAGAGAATCACATGTTCATAGATACCGACCAATATGAATTAATTAATTTTGCTGAAATCAAAAGCGCATCAGTCGTTGAGGAGAATATGAGGTGAACTGTGTGTACATATATTAAAGACCCAGCACGCAGGTATGGAGGTGTCTATATGACCTCCGGTGATGTGGCAACACCTTCGGAGGCAGCAACGACCACAAAGTGTACGCATATATACAATTTTCGGAGGCCACATGATACACTCTGTGCTGCTCATATATGACCCTTTAAAAATTTGGAAATCATTTCCCCTCTCAAGAAATTCGAATTGGTTATCATTTCAACACCCCATATATAAATTTTATATCAATGTAACTCAATTACATGTACCGGAGGCGACAACATACCGTGCATCAATATATATATATATATATATATATATATATATATATATTGTTATGATTTAATTTCATAGACAATAAAAATTTAAAAATAATAACTTACCGAACTATGAAAATCAGAAAAGATCAAATAAAAAAATATTTTATGGAATTAAAAACAATAATAATAGCCAAATAATAGTTAGGATATTAATATCAACAATGTAAAACATAATAAACAACGATGTAATAGAATAAGAAGTGATAAACAAGAACTTCAGTGAAAGTGAAGAAACGTTCAGTGTAACGAAATCATAAATCATAAGTAAAGTGATTACAAAACTATCATGAGATAGTACAAAACATTGAATAATGTTATAGATGTAAGTTAGGATTAGTAAATTTGAGTTATGTAATGTTAAAAGACTGTTATTGATATAATATGGTATGTATTAGATTTAAGAATAAGTAACTGTCAAGAAAACCATAAATATGGGAATAATCATATTAATAATAACCCAATCATAGGTTATATTATACCAAAGTGTGGGGAAAAATGTAGGCAATATTAATTTAAAAAGAAGGAATCACTAACAATTAAAATAAGTTGAAAATATCAAATAATTCAAAAAGTAAAGAATACTAAATTCTGATTGGTCAATAGGAATTTCCAATGTCAATCTGGTAACAATGAAGACTTGTGTCAGTTTCACAACAATTAACTTGGCATCCTTGATTTGAAAAGCAATCATCTCATAGGTTGATTATGACATAAAGTAGCGTCGGTTTTGGAGGCCTATAAAAACGAATCTGAAAGTAAAGAAGGGCAGTTTGCCATTACATCTGTAGAGTGAAAGTACTACTGCAACTCACCAAAATTTTATAACCTATAAAAAACCAGTGAACGAAAGTGTTCCAAACTCCGATAGGTTCAAAGAAACCAAAGTTAATAAGTTTTATTAAAAGTCAACGATAATTCTAAGTATCTGAATCCAGTAAAAAGGCTGTAGTAACCTCCAATTAAGAAGAAATCTCCAACGATTGCAATTCATCAATAATTTCAATAAAGCATCGAAAAGTTTCATGTTTTATCTAAAAGGATAAAACAAAGTATTATCAACAGTTCCTGAGTCTCAAGAAGAAGTAATCCAAATTAGTTACCTGTGATTATTGTGAAAAAGCATAGTATTGTGTAAAAGTGAATCATCAACGAAATTATAAAAGAATTAAATTGAAAATTGCCAACATAGTTAAACACACTTTTGGATATAAACTAAAAGTAAGTTTGTTTATTATATTCCATTGTAGTATTATTTGTAAATCTGAAAGAAAGATTGTCGTTTGTAATTTTGTAAACAACTATTAATATTGAATAGTTTTGAGGTTAAAGCTAGTTCTATGCTTAGAACATAAAATAAAATTGTAAATTAGAAACCCGAGATAAATAGAGTCATAGAGATTTAAATATAGAAACTTTTCAACATTCAAAGAATATTGTGTTTAATTCCATAAAATAATAATAATAAAAAAAAGAAAAGGATCATTATAATTCATAATCAATAAATTAAAAGAAACTAAAAAAAAGGAATTATTAAAGTTAATAATTGTCGCTCAAACGTGAGGCCATTTGAAAAAGGGAAATAAAAAGTCATTCTGAAAAGGAAATTCAAATAGAACCGCGTAATCAAAGTAAATTATAAAAATTCAATTAAATAATAAGGACATAAAATGGAAGCACAAATAATAAAATTGCTTGAAAGTTTAAATTTAAAAGCTAATGAAACAAATAAAAAAATTGAACAATGTAAGAATGAAACTAATGCTAGAATTGAACAAGGTATGAGTGATATAAGAGATGAAATTAAGAGAGTGAATGATAAATTTGATAAAAGAACTGATGAAATTATGAGAATAGTAGAAACAGAGAAAAAGGAAATTAGAAAACATGTAGAGGAGAGAATAGATAATAAATTAGATGAAGATAATAGCTTTGTAAGTGTAAAGTTTAATAATGTAGAGAAAGAAATTGATATTATTGAAAATCGAATGAATGATATGGGGAAGAATAGTGAAGAGAATGTGACTGTGAATGTACAAAGTATGAAAGAAAATCTGGATAAAATGATAAATGAACAGGATAAAATAATTAATGAACAGGATGAAAGAATAAAAGGAATTGAGAATCGATCAGAAGAGAGAATGAATATAGAATACAGAAATGTGGGTTTTGAAAGTAAGATAAAATTCAATGGAAATATAAAATTATTACACCCATGCATTTTTGTAAAAGAATTAATAAATAATTTTTGTTTGATAACATTACATAAAAGTTGTAAAGATTACACTGAGATTATTTTAAAAGGAAAAGTGTATAGATTAAAAGATAAACCTGTTGGTATTCAAAGTGCATATAGAATGTTCAAATATAAAGTAAGAGAAAATATTTCATTAGATAGAATTAGAAAAGGGAAAACAGAATTATCAGAAAAAAATAAAAAGAAATGTAAAATCAAAGAGGGAATTTATTTACAAGTAATAGGTTAGAAAGAAATGCAAGAAAGTATATGAATAGGGAAATGAGAAAAAGAGGAAGGTTAATTAAATTTGAAATAGGTGAATTAGTAATAGTGAGAGCAATGAGAGTAACTAAAAATAAAAAGAATATATGTGGAAAATTATGTTTTGCTTTTGAAGGTCCATATGTAGTCATGAATGAAAATGCTGAAAATAGTTATGAATTAATGAATCCTGAAAACGGAAAGATAAGGGGAATATTTAATATTGATCAAATATACAAGTATAATTATTAATAAATTTAGTTCATGAAAATAAAATCAAAAGATAAATAAATTTTAAATATTAATGTGATTAATATGTTAAAATTGATTTAGGGGAATTTGTTATGATTTAATTTCATAGACAATAAAAATTTAAAAATAATAACTTACCGAACTATGAAAATCAGAAAAGATCAAATAAAAAAATATTTTATGGAATTAAAAACAATAATAATAGCCAAATAATAGTTAGGATATTAATATCAACAATGTAAAACATAATAAACAACGATGTAATAGAATAAGAAGTGATAAACAAGAACTTCAGTGAAAGTGAAGAAACGTTCAGTGTAACGAAATCATAAATCATAAGTAAAGTGATTACAAAACTATCATGAGATAGTACAAAACATTGAATAATGTTATAGATGTAAGTTAGGATTAGTAAATTTGAGTTATGTAATGTTAAAAGACTGTTATTGATATAATATGGTATGTATTAGATTTAAGAATAAGTAACTGTCAAGAAAACCATAAATATGGGAATAATCATATTAATAATAACCCAATCATAGGTTATATTATACCAAAGTGTGGGGAAAAATGTAGGCAATATTAATTTAAAAAGAAGGAATCACTAACAATTAAAATAAGTTGAAAATATCAAATAATTCAAAAAGTAAAGAATACTAAATTCTGATTGGTCAATAGGAATTTCCAATGTCAATCTGGTAACAATGAAGACTTGTGTCAGTTTCACAACAATTAACTTGGCATCCTTGATTTGAAAAGCAATCATCTCATAGGTTGATTATGACATAAAGTAGCGTCGGTTTTGGAGGCCTATAAAAACGAATCTGAAAGTAAAGAAGGGCAGTTTGCCATTACATCTGTAGAGTGAAAGTACTACTGCAACTCACCAAAATTTTATAACCTATAAAAAACCAGTGAACGAAAGTGTTCCAAACTCCGATAGGTTCAAAGAAACCAAAGTTAATAAGTTTTATTAAAAGTCAACGATAATTCTAAGTATCTGAATCCAGTAAAAAGGCTGTAGTAACCTCCAATTAAGAAGAAATCTCCAACGATTGCAATTCATCAATAATTTCAATAAAGCATCGAAAAGTTTCATGTTTTATCTAAAAGGATAAAACAAAGTATTATCAACAGTTCCTGAGTCTCAAGAAGAAGTAATCCAAATTAGTTACCTGTGATTATTGTAAAAAAGCATAGTATTGTGTAAAAGTGAATCATCAACGAAATTATAAAAGAATTAAATTGAAAATTGCCAACATAGTTAAACACACTTTTGGATATAAACTAAAAGTAAGTTTGTTTATTATATTCCATTGTAGTATTATTTGTAAATCTGAAAGAAAGATTGTCGTTTGTAATTTTGTAAACAACTATTAATATTGAATAGTTTTGAGGTTAAAGCTAGTTCTATGCTTAGAACATAAAATAAAATTGTAAATTAGAAACCCGAGATAAATAGAGTCATAGAGATTTAAATATAGAAACTTTTCAACATTCAAAGAATATTGTGTTTAATTCCATAAAATAATAATAATATAAAAAGAGAAGGATCATTATTATTCAAAATAAACAAAATAAAAAGCTAGCCGGAAGCATTAATAATTAATAATAATCAATAAATAAAAATAAACTCAGTAAGAGTTTAGTTAATAATATATATATATATATATATATATAGTATTCTGATAGTTATTCCGCATCATTCTCATTCTTCTTGCATTTCAAATTGAGCGTAAGCAGTTGTTTGGGCAAGTTTATATAGGAATTCCAATATCTGACTATGGTTATTACTAGATTATTTATTACTTAACCAGGAAGTAGCGTACATTACAGTAATTATAAAAAACGTTATTCCGATATCCATACTTAATGATTGATCGCACCTATGGTTAGCACCAAACTTATCATGTAGGCGGCACCACAAATTGATGCGCTCTCTTCCACTTTACGCATTGATTGTTATCACAAAGATGCGTATTGACAAATATCTGATCTTTGAGGTATCTAGAATAAGATTTATTACATCCAGGGAATCTGTAAATAACGCTCATTCTTTGTTCTTTATAATTGTATGGTTTTTGTTTTAGTTGATTTTTATTGTTAAGTATTGTTGGACTTAACAGTTGAATTAAGTTGTTCACTAGCCGCATTAACATCAATTTTATATTGAATAGATAAACGCTTTCTTTTTCCGGAATCCGCATTCTCAATATAAAAGACAAGTTTTAACTGAACCAAAATAACTACACACCCACCATATGATTTTTATTATTTGTAACGAATTGGCGAGGCGGCGCGCGGCATGTTGGGTAAGATCAGGGTGTACGTAGGGGTCAATAAATTTTGAGGTAATCAATTCATCGTTATTCCCAACGACATTAATTCTGTGTGGTCTCATAATCGCAATTGAGAGATAATTGTACATAATATATTTTCGTTTACTGCTGAAAAACCAAATGATAAATTTCGTAAAAATGAACTTCTCTGCAACTTGGAGGTGTTCGATGATCGGCGAGTCCGTAAATCTAGGTCCAGATAAATGATAATTGGATCATTTGGTTGAGATTATAAGTTTTGATTACCTCAGCAGCGTAATTTTTCCTTAGAGTTTTAATCGAAAAAAAGATTTGCGACATCTATATGGTGAATCAATCTAATTAAACTTTTGTTGTAGAGTCTATCGAATTAAATTCGATCCCCAAAATTTTTTAGTTTAAGCCGGTGAGAGCTAGGTTGATTTCTATCTTTATGTTATTAATATTATTGCATTTTACTATGAAAGAACAGAATATTAGATTGGTCAAAATGTATAGATGAAGTAATATGTTATAATGTCCGATTCGCATACTAGATTTAGAATCTGTAATTGAATTTATCTATAAATGATATTTAAAGATTTAATTTCAATATTAATTTCTAGATTAATTTCTATTGTTTGTGTTCTAGAGTTGCTTTTTTTTACTTTAAAAATATTTTCGATAGAACAAGTTGTTTCATATCAAGCTAGTTAAATAATTTATTATATTTCTTCAGTTATTAATTAATTTTTTAATATTCCTTTATATATTGCCATCAGCCTCATTTATACATTCCAACCGATTCCTACGACAAATCTACTCTATGCCCTTCTCCATTTTATTGAAACTGTTGTGAATCAGGACAGCAGCTGTAATTCTGGAAAACAAAAAATGTCCCGAGTAGGAAATTCCCCAGTTATCCAAAAAACGGTTATTCTGGGAGCTTATCGTATGCCCGTTTCCTTTCCTTCATCCAGATAATGATAATGAGGCCCATAGGAATTAAATCATTACTGATTATGTTTTCTTTCATGCGAAAGGTGATCCATATTTAGATGTCTATATAGCATATCCGTAATTTCATATGCCAAACTAAAAAATAAGAAAAATTCATATCAAATCAAGTCCGGAAATGTTTCAATAAAGAGCTACGGAGATTTAAAGATGAAGACTGAAAGATGTTTTTCGTTTTATGACTCAGGAACCACAACATGCCAAGCTTTCAATTTTGGTGACTTGGCTTTAGTATTTATCGATGCAAAATTTTTTATATGGTAGGTACCGGTCGACGAAGCTTCTTGACAGAAGCGACGGTACGGGGAAATTGCAATATATTTTCTGCTTTATTTTGGATCGCATCATTTTATTTTATTTTAAAACTAGTTATAGGTTTTGGGAAAATTTTGCTTCAAAAAAGTATTCTTAAATTTTTTTTCAGAAAAACATTTTCATGGAAAATCTATTTGAAATTGGTAGAAATAGACCTTTTATAATTCCTCCCCACTTGAATGGTGAAACATATTTCAATTTATTGGAGAACGACCTTACAGATCTAATAGTTAATGTACCATACGCAAATAGATCAGTAAGTTGGTTCATGCATGATAAAGCACCTCCTCATTTTAGTTAGATTTACCTTCAAAAGAGGATGATGCCGTACAGTTGCGTGGCCTCCTCGTTTACCTGACTAACAACCCTTAGATTCTGTTCCTTGGGGTTATGTAAATGTACTAGGTGCAAATTTAAAATGAGAGAAATCTTGAACAAATAGTAATAGAGCAATACGAGATAATTCGGGATAAGGAAGGTTTATTTGAGGGAGATCATCCATGAGGAATCGACTAGAAAGACGGACATTTCCAGCACATGTTATATTTGTTAATTTTTGCCATTTAATTTTGAATCGAGTTATATGGTATAAAGTATGTTCTCGTGTAGCGGCCAAATGATAAATGCAATCCACTTGAAATTGGGACACTATAAATAAGGAACTATCATACTTATCGGATTGAAATACTGTCAAGTACTTAGGACCTTTCAGCTACCAAGTAGCCATCATCAGAGTAAACAGAACAGTATTGTTAGTGAATAAGAGCGATTGTTTCTTATTTATAGTGTTATAGTGTGAACTCTCTCATTGCTTATCAGAAATTTTTACACAAATTATGGAATGATGCTCGAAACTTACTGGCTTGAAAGTTCAAAGAGGTACGATCGTTTTTGAGTTATTGAGTAGTACGGATTGTCGAAATACTCGACACTTTTCGCTCTGTTTCGCGCGTCATTTGGAGCGCTAATCGTCTGGCCGATTGCCGAATGTAGAGAGAAATAGTATAACAACACGTTCACTGCCGATCACACCAGCAGGTGCGGCACCCGATAAAGGGATAGGGCTTTCCGTCAATAGTCCAGGCATTTAAGGAGGAAAATCGACGACATTTGTCCGAATTTCCGCGAGGTCTAATTTTGGTCTATTCTATGTATCTTGACACGCTGAAAACTATGGGGTAGTTTAAATTTGCATTAACCCTGTGCTCAAAAAGCTATGGCCATATTTTGGAAGCAAAAGTGACCTTTTTTCAATTTTTTGCGTTTTGAGACAAAGCTTTGAGTTGTATGGAAAAATTAATATGCGATTTTTGGCTCTGGTCCGAAATCGAATCGAGGTCGTGGGCCCATGATAGGGTCCATTTACTCTGTTTTTTAGCACATTGAAAAATGGAGTATATGTCACAGAGTTTTTGTTTTTTTCATATCCTGTTTCGGTGGAAACATAGTATCTTTATTTCTTTTCTTTCGGCTTCTGGTATTTTGACCTACCTCATTTTTTGGCGCCAAAAAAGGCCATTTTGAAAAATCTGTATTGTACGAATTCCAGACGAAATACTTAAGTTCTTGATCTGAAACCAAATTGATTCGAAAGATTTCATTATTCTGCACTCAATATCCGAAATTCAATCATTTTGGTTCAAAGACATAACTTTGGCGCCATTTTGAAAATTTTGGACAGCTTAAAAATTCAAATCTTTTGGGGTTAAAAATTTTTCACGGAATCCAAATTCTACGTTCTTTAAGAGATTTTCATAGCAACTATTTTAAGTCCAAGCATATCGATTTGAGTTGAGTAGAAATGAAGCTATCCTAATAAATGTGTTTGGACCACTAAAGGGCCCAATTTTGGATCTATCAACAAAGTCTTAGAGCAAACTGCAGAGAAATACATCGGCTATTTAGGTATGAAACAGCGTACGGGAATTCGTTCACAATTTCAAGTTATAACGAATTTCATCATAAAAACTAGCGCGGAATTTCATTTAGCGGCAATAAGCGAGGGCCGGTACAATAGATTCCTCGCGCGAAATAATACTTTTTTAAATGTTTTAAAATGCACCTAAATGCTTATAATCATTTTGTGTAAATGTGTGAGTGTATGTAGACGTGTGAACGTGTATATGTGACCGTGACACATTATAGGGTGTTACATAACAAATTTCAATATTTAAACAAAAAAAACTAAGATTAATAAATAATTTGTTTTTTTTTCACATTTATGTATTTTTTGCTCTCACATTTCATATTTATTGAAAAATTATCTATATGTCTTATTATTCACAAATAACCTAAGTTTTCGTTATCACTGTCAGCATATATTGCTAATGATGTAATATGATCATTATTGATATACGGTATGGTTTAATGACAACTTAAGACAAAGTAGAGAAAAATTACAATTATTAAGCAGTTTAAATAAAACTAATCCACAAATTATTTCCAAGGAATCACTTAATAAGTTTAAAAAAAGGTATCGTGAGGACATTAATAAAAGTAAAAAAGAAGCTAACGATAAATACATTAACAATTCAAAAAATATGTAAAAGGCATTGTGGGATATCATCAAATACAAAAATCCGAATAAAAGAACTTCTCAACCTAAAAACCTAAATGCCACTGATTTAAATATTTTTTTTACAAATATAGCAAAATCCCTAGTCAAGAATCTTCCACCTTTACAAAATAATCCTATTGATTATATAAAAAAAAAATAATTTAGTCTTCCATTCAGAATTTAAATTCATAGAAGTTACATTCAATGAAATGAGAGATATAATTTCAAATTTAAATAATAGTCCCAGCAAGGACACTTATAATATAAATGTTAAAATAGTAAAAACTATTCTAAATTTGATCATTTTCCCTCTATGTAAAATTATAAACCAATGTATCACCTCTAACAGTTTTCCAGATTCCCTCAAAATATCTAAAGTAGTTCCGATTTACAAAAAAGGCTTATGCGATGATGTTAATAACTATAGGCCAATATCAATTACACCCATCTTTGGCAAAATTTTTGAGACTGTGCTGAAACGGCAAATAACATACTATTTTGAGGCAAATAATTTGTTTAATAAATGTCAATTTGGATTTCGTAGCAATGTTTCTACTACAGCTGCTATAAACAAACTTACTAGCTATGTTCGAGAATGTTTTGAGGAAAATAAGTTCATGCAAGCCTCCTTCTTTGACCTGACCAAGGCTTTTGACTGTGTGTCCCATGATCTGTTGATGCAAAAGCTCCAAGAATACAACTTTGATAACAATAGTATAAATCTTATTAAATCATACTTAACTAATCGTATGCAATATGTATCATACAACAATGAAAAGTCGACAAATAAAATAATCACATTTGGTGTTCCACAAGGAATTGTTATTTTTAATATACATTAATGACATTAGCAATTCTCTGTTAAATAAGAACAACATTATTTTATTTGCCGACGACACAACAGCACATGATAGTGCTGACAGCTTGGAGCAATTGAGTCAACAGGCCTTGGAAACACGAACCAGTATTTGTAATTGGTTCCTCGCTAATAACCTTAGCATTAATGATAGCAAAACACAAACTTCACATTTTTCACTTAGACCAGTTAATTTAAATATTGAAACCAACATAGTTAAATTCCTCGGCGTTTATCTCGATTCAAGATTGACATGGGAGCATCATATTGCACAACTATCAAAAAAACTCAACAAAGTCATTTGCGTTATACGAAATCTAAAAAATACAATATCAGAGAATGTATTGATGAATGCATACTATGGTTATTTCCATTCACATATGACATATGCAATACTATGTTGGGGTCATTCAGCGCAGGCCTCAAGGATTTTTGCAATTCAGAGAAGGTGCATAAGAGTGTTGGCAAACCTAAAATATAGAGCATGTTGTAAACAAAAATTTAAATCATTGAACATGCTCACTTTTCCAAGTGTTTTTATATTAAATGTTAAAAAAAATCTGGCTGCTTATGTTGAACACTCCAACTATCATGAATATAACACCAGGGGAAAAGACAATCTTGTTGTCAACTTCAACAGAATCAATAAAGCTAGAGATGGACAAGGCCACTATGGCATAAAATTATACAATGTTCTACCAGAATCTATTAAAAATTTAGATATCAGAAATTTTGAACGCAAAATGAAAACTTTTTTACAAAATGAAGCATTCTATAGTATAGATGAGTATCAAGGTTTTAATTTTGAAGACATTGAAAGTAGTCTTATTTAATATACTATGGTGTTTTATTATGATCTATCGAAAATTTTATCATATAATTAGTTGTATTTATTGTAATTTATTATCATTTATGAAAATCTTAGTGTAAATTTTATTATTATTTATTATAAAAATTATTCAATTTAACAAGTGATTCTCTAACTGTGATACATCTGATTTATTAATGTCAAATACTATAAACTTTAAATACCATCCTTAATAAATTGTTTTGCATTGACTTGTGTAATACTATGTACTGTAATTTAGAACCAATAAATTTCTTTCTTTCTTTCTTACGGATCATCGTGATCCGCTTCATCATGTAAGTTTGGTAAAATTTGATCGTCGCAATTGTCATTGATAACATCATTGGTATTGTCATCATCTTCATCATCGTGTTTATTTTCATCCATACACTTATCAAAATTATCATCATCTAATATACTGATTTCTGAACATTCTTTACCTTCACAATGCTTACATAATGAGCAACAAGGTGTCCTAATCTCAAGCACGAACATTTACCAGTACAATTTTTTATACAACCACTAGAGATTATTTTGATCAACTTATCGGGACGTGCATTTTTACTGTTTGTAAGTCCATTCGGACTATTTCTCCAACCCTATTTCGTTGGATCAATGATTTTATTACCGATCCAAACCTGAACTTGGCAATAATCCTAAAAATATGTTGATTTGTAGTATCATTGTATTTTCATATGGTTACCTTGTGATGCCTTGGCATAATGTAATCGTTCGCTGGCATGAAAAATTGGGAGCTTTTTGTTTAACACATTTATTAGCAAACTACAATTCCTCATATGTAAGCATTGTGAAGGTGAAGAATGTTCTAATTTCGCCGAGTCAGAAATCAGTATATCAGATGATGATGATATTGATATGTAACACCCTGTAACGACATCATGTCATGGTCACATACACACGTTTACATAAGCATTCAGGTGCATTTTAAAACATTTAAAAAGTATAGTTTCTCGCGCGGAATCTATTGTACCGACCCTCGTTTATTGTCGCTAAATGAAATTCCGGGCTAGTTTTTTATGATGAAATTCGTTATAACTTGGAATTGTGAACGAATTACCGTACGTTGTTTCAAATCTGAATAGCCGATGTATTTCTCTGTTTGCTCTAAGACTTTCTCCATAGGCTCAAAATTGGGCCCTCTAGAGGCTCAAACACATTTATTAGGAGACACAAATCGTTATCTTCCCATCATACAGATAATAATAGTGAATCCTACAAGTATGAAATCATTACTGATCAATGTTTCCGTTCTCGCAAGAGGTGATCTTCGACATATCTAGATGTCCGTAAAAACAATATCTGCGCATTCAACAGCTGGTAATGAGAACAATCCTTTCAATCATTTCCAGGAATATTATCAGTTTTGCTGAATTAAACACAGCCGATTAGTCAGAGAATATCTTTGCAAAGAAATATTGAAATTTCTATCCAATTCGAAGATAAAGTTATCGACTCATCTTGAGCGTCCATTTCTGGATATAAAAAATTATGATTATTTCCGATCTTCAATTTGGAGATTGAATATTTTCGAATGTTATTGTGTCTACATCAGACTTTGATGATTTTGTGAAGACTATGTTGTCATCTACGGGTAAAAGTCATCTATCTTGTGGAACTGGAAATTGAGACCAACTAAGCGGAGATACCATTCCATGTTCCCAGCTTGTTAGGAAACAATATTTTCGATCATAGTTGAAAATCATGTCGTTCCGAAAAAATCCTCTGTTGTAGACCTTAATATTGCTTGTTGACTAATAAACTATAAAAAAGTTACTGTGGATAGCACTATAAATAAGAAATAGTTATAGTGAATTAGGGTGATTATTTTAACGAAATAATAAATATAACTACTTTGTTATACTATCACTGATATTTAATATAGTCGTTACTATAGTTTCAACACTAAACGTGTCATCTTCAGGCGAAAACGAAGGTATGAATTTACAAGTACTATATCTACTATATATACAGGTAGGTAAATAAAGATTCTTGACCCACGTATGAATTAATACACAATTCTCGGGAAATAGGTCACATTGACACATATATTTTTATTTTTACCCTCGTCTTTACGTACGTTTCGGTCTCACGACCATCATCAGAAGACTTATTAATACAATAACCTGATTACTTAGAAATACTGTAATACCACAAAGCGTCCTTATCGCACAAATTTCGTTTAAATGCCAACGTCGCGAAACGAACGGAGACATGAAATCGGAACTATAACACAGCAATGTTGCAGCGTAAAAATTAAAAATCCACTATTAAGTAGAATCATCAATAAATACGAACACATTTCATAAATGTCTGCGAGAGACTAACAGACAAAGAGTTCTATCCTCTTTGCTAACAGACGAGACCATCTCAAGTGTTCATTTAAGCGCCAGATGTCATAATTTATTAGGTGATAAAAGAAGGTCTCTGGCCTGTGAGAAATACTTTAGACAATTCTACCTAAAGTAAACTTTTACATTATAAGGACGTAAGTAGGAATTTGCAAGAATATTAATTAATTAAATTAGTATAAATATGACTTAGTGTTTGAACGTCACTCCTATGATTAACAGACTTGGAGTCACGTTTTATATGAATCATCTCCAGAATAGATCTTTCATAATAATTGGTTTCCTTAGTTAAAATATTAACATTCTTGTAATCAAATTGGTGGTTATAATCAAAGCAATGTTTAGCAAGCGCGGTGGAATTTTCTAAGTTTTTGTTCCTTGTGCTATACTTATGGCCATACATTCTTTTTTGTAAATATTGTTTAGAGATACCAGTATAGGTCCCATCACAATCTAAACAATTTAATTTGTATACTGTGTGGGTTTGTTTATCTTTAGGAATTACAGGTTTTAGATTTGAGAAATATTTCCCAACACAGTTAGTAGGTTTATGCGCTACGTTTATATCATACTTTTTCAAACATTTCTTAATTTTCTCTGAGGTCTCCGGAATGTATGGTAAAGTTATATAATTGTCTGAATTACCTTTTACGTTATTTTTATATGACGCTCCATTATAAATTTTGTTTATTCTCTCTTTAATAATAGGATTGAAAAAAGTTTTTGGGTAGCCATTCAATTCCAGTGTATTACGAACAATTTTTAGATTTTTGGGACGGTCCTCTGGGTGGGACAATTTAACCGCGCGGTCTGTAAGACTGTTTATGACGCTTTTTTTATAACAAGTTGGTGCAACGGAATTGAAGTGAAGATAGCGTTCAGACCAAACTTCTTTAGTAAGCCACGAAGTTTTTATTTCTCCATCTGCATCATGCCTAATGTTCATATCTAAGAAATTTATGTTTTTGTTAACTTCTATTTCACAGGTAAATTGAAGTTTACAGTGGAAATTGTTAAATTTATTAATCACGTACTGAATTTTGTCATTGGGAACACACATAAGGCAATCATCTACATACCGTTTAAAAAATACGGGCCGAAAATCTAATGAACTTATAACAGATTCCTCCAGGCGTTCCATAACGGAGGTTAGCAATGGTAGCAGAAATAGGAGATCCCATTGCTGTGCCGAATATTTGTCCAAAATATTGTTCACCGTACTGAAAATAAGTGCATTCTAAACAAAACTTCACACCATTTATAAATTCCGATTGATCTAGAGGTGTGTGGTTTTTAATCTCTGCCCAACGTTTTTTGATGCTATTCAATGCCAAATCGACTGGTATATTTGTAAATAAAGAAACAACGTCTAAGGGAATTAGTTGATGGTTTACGGGTACGGATTGATTTTTTATAAATTCATTAAAATGCCATGAGTCTTTCACATAAAATTCATTATTTCCTATTATATTATTAATCGATTTTGATAAAAATTTTGATAAATTGTAAGTAGGCGCTCCTATATTACTAATAATGGGTCTTAGAGGTATATCAATTTTATGTAGTTTTGGAAGCCCATAGATATAAGGTGCTAGCCCATTATGGCAAATTAATTTATTTTTCAATTCAATAGGGATTATCTTATTTTTGTGCCAATTATTTATCAATTTATTCATGTTATTTTGTATTGATAAAGTAGGATCAGATTTTAATTTTTTATAAGTTGTTTCATCATTTAAAAGGTTTTCTATTTTCTTTTCATAGTCATTTCTATGCATTATGACGGTTTTATTACATCTATCCGCGTTCAAAACTAAAATTTCAGGGTTAGCATTTAAGAACTCTTTTGTTATTTTTGTATGATAGTTAAGACGATTCTTTGCAGTACCTACTTCTGCTTTCTGTTTGTTCTTCTTGTTTGTCAAGATGTTACAAATTTTGTTTCTAATTTCATTCTTTTCTTCTAAATTTTTATTCCTGATTCCACATTCTAAATTTGCAATTATACTGTCGATAGGCAGTTTTTTGTTATCAGGCAATGCAAATTTCGGACCTAAGCTTAACGTATGCTGCACCTCATCCGGAATTTTTGTTTCGGTTAGATTTTTCAACCATTGTTCATTGATATTTTGTTTTTCATAAGCTACGCCTTTCATTAGATTATTTATCTTTTTAGATTGTATGGCTTTTATTTTGTTGAAATTTTTTTCGAAATTATTTTGTTGATTTTGAAAAAATTGCGAGATAAAGTTGCTATCAAAGTTTAAATAACAGGATTGTTTAATGCGTTTAATTTTGTTTTCAACCTCTGTTACATTCGCGCATGCTTCTTTAATGCATAAATTTAAACAGCTTTTATGAAGCGAATTTAATAATTTTGTGTAAGCCTTCTTATTTTGCAACCTGCTAAACATATTCTCCTTTGATTTAGATATAATAAAATTTGGGAAAACTTGCCAACTCCTACATCTTACCAGAAATATTCTGCGATTCTTCTCTTTTGCTAATATCTTCATTAATTTTCCGTATTCCTTCAAATCTCCAGGATAGGTGGTTGTTCCTTCCATATTAAGGCTTATATCCCAGCCAAAATTATAAATAAAGATTCTTGACCCACGTATGAATTAATACACAATTCTCGGGAAATAGGTCACATTGACACATATATTTTTATTTTTACCCTCGTCTTTACGTACGTTTCGGTCTCACGACCATCATCAGAAGACTTATTAATACAATAACCTGATTACTTAGAAATACTGTAATAACACAAAGCGTCCTTATCGCACAAATTTCGTTTAAATGCCAACGTCGCGAAACGAACGGAGACATGGAATTGGAACTATAACACAGCAATGTTGCAGCGTAAAAATTAAAAATCCACTATTAAGTAGAATCATCAATAAATCTAAAAGATCTATTCTGGAGATGATTCATATAAAACGTGACTCCAAGTCTGTTAATCATAGGAGTGACGTTCAAACACTAAGTCATATTTATACTAATTTAATTAATTAATATTCTTGCAAATTCCTACTTACGTCCTTATAATGTAAAAGTTTACTTTAGGTAGAATTGTCTAAAGTATTTCTCACAGGCCAGAGACCTTCTTTTATCACCTAATAAATTATGACATCTGGCGCTTAAATGAACACTTGAGATGGTCTCGTCTGTTAGCAAAGAGGATAGAACTCTTTGTCTGTTAGTCTCTCGCAGACATTTATGAAATGTGTTCGTATTTATTGATGATTCTACTTAATAGTGGATTTTTAATTTTTACGCTGCAACATTGCTGTGTTATAGTTCCGATTTCATGTCTCCGTTCGTTTCGCGACGTTGGCATTTAAACGAAATTTGTGCGATAAGGACGCTTTGTGTTATTACAGTATTTCTAAGTAATCAGGTTATTGTATTAATAAGTCTTCTGATGATGGTCGTGAGACCGAAACGTACGTAAAGACGAGGATAAATTTAAAAATATATGTGTCAATGTGACCTATTTCCCGAGAATTGTGTATTAATTCATACGTGGGTCAAGAATCTTTATTTATAATTTTGGCTGGGATATAAGCCTTAATATGGAAGGAACAACCACCTATCCTGGAGATTTGAAGGAATACGGAAAATTAATGAAGATATTAGCAAAAGAGAAGAATCGCAGAATATTTCTGGTAAGATGTAGGAGTTTGCAAGTTTTCCCAAATTTTATTATATCTAAATCAAAGGAGAATATGTTTAGCAGGTTGCAAAATAAGAAGGCTTACACAAAATTATTAAATTCGCTTCATAAAAGCTGTTTAAATTTATGCATTAAAGAAGCATGCGCGAATGTAACAGAGGTTGAAAACAAAATTAAACGCATTAAACAATCCTGTTATTTAAACTTTGATAGCAACTTTATCTCGCAATTTTTTCAAAATCAACAAAATAATTTCGAAAAAAATTTCAACAAAATAAAAGCCATACAATCTAAAAAGATAAATAATCTAATGAAAGGCGTAGCTTATGAAAAACAAAATATCAATGAACAATGGTTGAAAAATCTAACCGAAACAAAAACTCCGGATGAGGTGCAGCATACGTTAAGCTTAGGTCCGAAATTTGCATTGCCTGATAACAAAAAACTGCCTATCGACAGTATAATTGCAAATTTAGAATGTGGAATCAGGAATAAAAATTTAGAAGAAAAGAATGAAATTAGAAACAAAATTTGTAACATCTTGACAAACAAGAAGAACAAACAGAAAGCAGAAGTAGGTACTGCAAAGAATCGTCTTAACTATCATACAAAAATAACAAAAGAGTTCTTAAATGCTAACCCTGAAATTTTAGTTTTGGGATAAATGTAATAAAACCGTCATAATGCATAGAAATGACTATGAAAAGAAAATAGAAAACCTTTTAAATGATGAAACAACTTATAAAAAATTAAAATCTGATCCTACTTTATCAATACAAAATAACATGAATAAAATGATAAATAATTGGCACAAAAATAAGATAATCCCTATTGAATTGAAAAATAAATTAATTTGCCATAATGGGCTAGCACCTTATATCTATGGGCTTCCAAAACTACATAAAATTGATATACCTCTAAGACCCATTATTAGTAATATAGGAGCGCCTACTTACAATTTATCAAAATTTTTATCAAAATCGATTAATAATATAATAGGAAATAATGAATTTTATGTGAAAGACTCATGGCATTTTAATGAATTTATAAAAAATCAATCCGTACCCGTAAACCATCAACTAATTTCCTTAGACGGTGTTTCTTTATTTACAAATATACCAGTCGATTTGGCATTGAATAGCATCAAAAAACGTTGGGCAGAGATTAAAAACCACACACCTCTAGATCAATCGGAATTTATAAATGGTGTGAAGTTTTGTTTAGAATGCACTTATTTTCAGTACGGTGAACAATATTTTGGACAAATATTCGGCACAGCAATGGGATCTCCTATTTCTGCTACCATTGCTAACCTCGTTATGGAATGCCTGGAGGAATCTGTTATAAGTTCATTAGATTTTCGGCCCGTATTTTTTAAACGGTATGTAGATGATTGCCTTATGTGTGTTCCCAATGACAAAATTCAGTACGTGATTAATAAATTTAACAATTTCCACTGTAAACTTCAATTTACCTGTGAAATAGAAGTTAACAAAAACATAAATTTCTTAGATATGAACATTAGGCATGATGCAGATGGAGAAACAAAAACTTCGTGGCTTACTAAAGAAGTTTGGTCTCAACGCTATCTTCACTTCAATTCCGTTGCACCAACTTGTTATAAAAAAAGCGTCATAAACAGTCTTACAGACCGCGCGGTTAAATTGTCCCACCCAGAGGACCGTCCCAAAAATCTAAAAATTGTTCGTAATACACTGGAATTGAATGGCTACCCAAAAACTTTTTTCAATCCTATTATTAAAGAGAGAATAAACAAAATTTATAATGGAGCGTCATATAAAAATAACGTAAAAGGTAATTCAGACAATTATATAACTTTACCATACATTCCGGAGACCTCAGAGAAAATTAAGAAATGTTTGAAATGTTTGAAAAACTATCATACAAAAATAACAAAAGAGTTCTTAAATGCTAACCCTGAAATTTTAGTTTTGAACGCGGATAAATGTAATAAAACCGTCATAATGCATAGAAATGACTATGAAAAGAAAATAGAAAACCTTTTAAATGATGAAACAACTTATAAAAAATTAAAATCTGATCCTACTTTATCAATACAAAATAACATGAATAAATTGATAAATAATTGGCACAAAAATAAGATAATCCCTATTGAATTGAAAAATAAATTAATTTGCCATAATGGGCTAGCACCTTATATCTATGGGCTTCCAAAACTACATAAAATTGATATACCTCTAAGACCCATTATTAGTAATATAGGAGCGCCTACTTACAATTTATCAAAATTTTTATCAAAATCGATTAATAATATAATAGGAAATAATGAATTTTATGTGAAAGACTCATGGCATTTTAATGAATTTATAAAAAATCAATCCGTACCCGTAAACCATCAACTAATTTCCTTAGACGTTGTTTCTTTATTTACAAATATACCAGTCGATTTGGCATTGAATAGCATCAAAAAACGTTGGGCAGAGATTAAAAACCACACACCTCTAGATCAATCGGAATTTATAAATGGTGTGAAGTTTTGTTTAGAATGCACTTATTTTCAGTACGGTGAACAATATTTTGGACAAATATTCGGCACAGCAATGGGATCTCCTATTTCTGCTACCATTGCTAACCTCCGTTATGGAATGCCTGGAGGAATCTGTTATAAGTTCATTAGATTTTCGGCCCGTATTTTTTAAACGGTATGTAGATGATTGCCTTATGTGTGTTCCCAATGACAAAATTCAGTACGTGATTAATAAATTTAACAATTTCCACTGTAAACTTCAATTTACCTGTGAAATAGAAGTTAACAAAAACATAAATTTCTTAGATATGAACATTAGGCATGATGCAGATGGAGAAATAAAAACTTCGTGGTTTACTAAAGAAGTTTGGTCTCAACGCTATCTTCACTTCAATTCCGTTGCACCAACTTGTTATAAAAAAAGCGTCATAAACAGTCTTACAGACCGCGCGGTTAAATTGTCCCACCCAGAGGACCGTCCCAAAAATCTAAAAATTGTTCGTAATACACTGGAATTGAATGGCTACCCAAAAACTTTTTTCAATCCTATTATTAAAGAGAGAATAAACAAAATTTATAATGGAGCGTCATATAAAAATAACGTAAAAGGTAATTCAGACAATTATATAACTTTACCATACATTCCGGAGACCTCAGAGAAAATTAAGAAATGTTTGAAAAAGTATGATATAAACGTAGCGCATAAACCTACTAACTGTGTTGGGAAATATTTCTCAAATCTAAAACCTGTAATTTCTAAAGATAAACAAACCCACACAGTATACAAATTAAATTGTTTAGATTGTGATGGGACCTATACTGGTATCTCTAAACAATATTTACAAAAAAGAATGTATGGTCATAAGTATAGCACAAGAAACAAAAACTTAGAAAATTCCACCGCGCTTGCTAAACATTGATTTGATTATAACCACCAATTTGATTACAAGAATGTTAATATTTTAACTAAGGAAACCAATTATTATAAAAGATCTATTCTGGAGATGATTCATATAAAACGTGACTCCAAGTCTGTTAATCATAGGAGTGACGTTCAAACACTAAGTCATATTTATACTAATTTAATTAATTAATATTCTTGCAAATTCCTACTTACGTCCTTGTAATCCAAAAGTTTACTTTAGGTAGAATTGTCTAAAGTATTTCTCACAGGCCAGAGACCTTCTTTTATCACCTAATAAATTATGACATCTGGCGCTTAAATGAACACTTGAGATGGTCTCGTCTGTTAGCAAAGAGGATAGAACTCTTTGTCTGTTAGTCTCTCGCAGACATTTATGAAATGTGTTCGTATTTATTGATGATTCTACTTAATAGTGGATTTTTAATTTTTACGCTGCAACATTGCTGTGTTATAGTTCCGATTTCATGTCTCCGTTCGTTTCGCGACGTTGGCATTTAAACGAAATTTGTGCGATAAGGACGCTTTGTGTTATTACAGTATTTCTAAGTAATCAGGTTATTGTATTAATAAGTCTTCTGATGATGGTCGTGAGACCGAAACGTACGTAAAGACGAGGGTAAAAATAAAAATATATGTGTCAATGTGACCTATTTCCCGAGAATTGTGTATTAATTATACAGGTAGGTTAAAGAAGGTATACAAACAAATTAAAACCAAAAATTACACCTAACACCGGTATTTTAGTATCCTTTGATGTTTCTAATATGTTTTCGAATATTCCTCCCATTAAATGTCAAAATTTAATCACAAATATCTTAGAAAAGTCACATATTAATTCTTCGATAAAATCAGAAATAGAACAGGCATTCGATTTATGCCTCAGTCAAAAGTACTTTTAGTTTAATAACAAATTTTATACTCAGAATAACGGATTAGCTATCGGTTCTCTATTAAGTCCACTTCTCGCAGATATCTTTATTTCTCACATAGAAGATACTATAATGAGGTCTGCCATAACAAAAAACATATTCAATTTTGGTACAGATACCTAGACAATATTTTAGCCCTCTTTAAAGGTACATCTAGACAGTTAGATGCTTTCTTATCATTCATCAATAATATATATTCCAACATTAAATTCACATTAGAGACAGAAAAGGATCACAAAATAATTTTCTTAGACTAAACATTATTACATCATAATAATAGCATCTTATTCGACATTTACAGAAAACCTACTTTCACAGATACAGTAATTTGTACCTCTTTACATAGCCCCTATAGTCATAAACTAACTGCTTTTCATTCAATGATACATAGAGATTTTTCCCTTCCCTTATCTCAAGAAAATCTTAGTAAAGAATTAGATACAATTAAAGTTATTGTTGCAAATAACGGTTTCGTTCCTCAAGTAATTTCTAAATTAATAAATAGAAAAAGACAAAAATTAATTTACAATAGCACTTTTCCCTTTATGAAAAACAAAGATAACTCATTAAAGTATGTTTCTTTAACTTATTTTGCTCCTATAAGCGAAAAAAATGCAAACATGCTATCCCATCATAACCTGATCATCAGCTTTAAACCTCCAAACAAATTATCTCATATTCTGTTCAATGAGAAAGATAAAACTGGAAAATTTAAAAGGCCCGGAGTTTATAAACTAACTTGTTCAGAGTGTGATAGTTTTTACATAGGTAGATCTTGCCGTAACATAGCAGTTAGATATAAAGAACATTTTCGTTCCTTTGAAAATAATAAGACCGATTCTTCATTCGCAAATCATATTTTAGAAACAGGCCATACCTTTCCTATTTTGAATAATGTCTAAATTTTACAGTCAGGATAAAATTTCAAAACTAAATATATTAGAGTCAATGGGAATTTTCAAAGCAATGAAGATGTATGATAATAAGATCCTAAACGATCAACTACATTTATATTACAGTAATCTCTTCAATGTATTAATAACCTGATTTTCGTATTTAAAGTCCGTTAGTAAATATACCCACCCGCACCACTAAGGTTCTCACGGAACTACCTAATCACTTCACCCCTCTCTGGTTTTTCCTAGAACTATTTCCTATAGCCATAAAATTTGTTCGTATTCCTTCTTTAACCTATATATAGTAGATATAATACTTGTTAAATTCATACCTTCGTTCCGTCTGAAGATGACACGTTTAGTGTTGAAACTATAGTAACGACTATATCAAATATCAGTGATAGTATAACAAAGTAGTTTCATTTATTATTTCCTTAAAATGATAAACTATCACAAAGTAACGGCTTCCACAATTGAATTTTTGAAGGGAGATTATTTCTTATTCATATTGCTTATTGACGTCCATAACAACAAGGTTGAGAAAATTCTCAACCAACCAGATATTCCAATTCTACAACACGAGGTCAGTTAATCACAACATATCTTATGTGAAACGTGCTTCCCTAATCAACTCAACTGTAGAATTCTGTTTCGGTACTTTAATCGCCGATTATGAAAGTCTTCATGAATTAAAAACAGAATATCGTGAGGTATTCTTTTAATTTTCATTACTTTTGACTCGTAAAATCCTTCCTATGAATTCAGCTACCTTAAATAAGATTGCTGGCCGTGGGCGCTCTGATATGTGCAGAATGAAAGCCACTATACGCGTACTTTCCGATATTTAGAAATATGTTTTGGATGCTTTGAAATCGGTAGATTGTGAATATTATTCAGCTTCAGCGGTAGAAACATGTGGTGAACGCTCAGAGTAGGAGATGGGAAAGGTGTTTGTATATAGTACTTTCAGGCCGTCGATTTGTGGGCGTCCCAAAACGCCGGTTCTTGGAAATTCTTCGGTATTTTTTACATTTTACGTTATACTACCAGTTACAGTTATTCAATGAATCGTAGACAGATGCTTTGAATGTTGTGAATAACCACAGTCTGATGCTGCTGAGTTCTATAGAAAAAAGTGATTCATTTATTTACATATTCCTTGACCCAACTCCTGTATATAACAAGAAAAAATTATTGTTTCATTTGTTTAAATTTGTCATTACCGGTAGATAAAATAAATGTATTCGGTATCCTCTTTCAAGCTAAAAAATGTTTGCAATCGTTTTATAAATGTATATTCAAAATTCCTTTTAACGCTAAAAAATGATCTTGGATACTGATTTTCAAAACTGCTCTTCAAATCAATTTTAAAAAAGATTTTATGGCTCAAAAGAGGTTGTTAAGAAGTTAATACCTTTTACCTATGTGGACAATTTTCTACTTATGTGGACAATTACTGCCGTTGGGTTACAGAAAGATTATTATTTAGTTATACATTTTTCTGTCTATTTCTTATACAGTTATTTATTTTTCTGCCTATATAGAATAAGAGAAGGTTTCGTTTGTTTTTAAAGTTTGATTATGTTGAATAAAGTGCGTTTTTAGTTAAGGAATTTTTCATTCTCATTGCCTTTGAATTTTATCAAAAATTTATGTATGATCACCTCAATTTCCACAGAAAATTTCGTTTGGTTAGAAAAATACGCAATTTCATGTTAAGTAATAAATTTGTCTATACATTTTCTTATAAAAAATACATTACGTAATGGATATTTTCAATTTTGAACTTTAAATATGACTGAAATGTTCATCAGTTATTCAAGAAAGAATATGATATGCAATGTAAATTTTGGGACTGTTATATTGGACCAACAAAACAAATTTATTCAACAATGGTCCGATAGGATTAGCATTATCTTTTGATTTGTGAAATCCTTCATATCGATTATAAGCCTTCTGAACTGGCAACATCGCTGGACGCTCAGAAATGTGATGTATGAAAGCAAACTATACTCCGGGGACGCTGAGTACCCGAAATTTGAAAGCTTTACTGTATATTTTGGACGCTCAGAAGCGGCTTTATGAACGGACGCTCTGGAATCAGTAGAATGCAAATTTTAAAAATTGTTTCCTATAATATGAAGGCTATGAACTTATTACGACCTCTACTGTTCAAAGATGGAATATATTCATACGTTATACTAAGGATTGCATGAGAAATACGCAGTGGACGCTCAGAGTAGGAATAGTGAAAGGACGCCCTGGAGATAGCGGGATGTAAATATATATATATATAACGCCCGCGGAAACCTGAAGCAGAACATATATATATATATATATATATATATATATATATATATATATATATATATATATATCTATATATATATATATATATATATATATGTTCTGCTTCAGGTTTCCGCGGGCGTTATATGCTGTATTGGGTTGCCGGGATATACTCCGCGTTGTCGTAGATTGGTTTCGATAGAAACCGTTGATATGACGACGATTCGGCACAATCTCACGGAAATCCGACAGCTGGTCTATTTTGTTCCAGAGTAATGGATGTAGTCTGCTGCTTAGTTCCAGATGTAGTTTTAATAGCTCCTTGTTGGTTTTGTCCAGGATTTTTCTTGTGTCTTGGATGGATTCTCGAATCAACAACAAGGAGCTATTAAAACTACATCTGGAACTTAGCGGCAGACTACATCCATTAATCTGGGACAAAATAAACCAGCTGTCGGATTTCCGTTCCCAAACAGACGCCGATTGGACCACTGCCAAACAGAAGAGGAAATTTGGAGAGCTGAAGAGGACTCAAAAGCCCAACAAAGAGGTACAGCCTTTGGACATCAATAAACTGGTGTACAATCTGTCAAGTTTTCCTCTAGACAACAACGAACAACGTGTCCCCGCCAAAGGATCCAACTACGCTATAGCACCTACCCAGATTCCTACCGAAGACATCATTTGCAGTGTAGAAGCCTCAATAACAAGTCTTCCATCCACTTCAGCTGACGCCATACGACAGGATGTAGTCCGAATCCTGAAAAAAGCAAAACCTCCAAAGAAGAACCTGACACGCGATGAACACCACGCTCTGATGAACCTAAGAGCAAACACTGACATCATCATACTACCAGCAGACAAGGGCAACGCAACTGTAGTAATGGACATCAGAGAGTATGATGACAAAATTCAAAGACTATTACAAGATGACACTTACCAACCGATAGCCACTGACCTCACTACGTACCTGGAGAAACCACCAGAACAAAAATCAAGGCAAGTCAAATCAACAAAGAAGAACAACAGAGATTAATACCAATAGAGAAATCGTCGAAGTGCCCGAAACTGTACGGCCTTCCCAAGATCCATAAAGAAGGAGCTCCACTTAGGCCTATCGTCAGTTCGATAGGTTCACCTTTACAAGAGCTCGCAAAATTCCTAGCAAAGAAGCTACAACCCTATGCCGAAGGAGCCGAATCTTACGTGAAGAACGCAAGCCACTTCATCGAACGCATAAAGAACATAAAGCTGGAACCTGGCCACATGCTCGTGAGCTTCGACATCGTATCACTTTTCACTAATATCCCCATCGATGAGGCCGTCGAAATTATCCAGAAGAAATACCAGATACGAAAGGACATCATCGAACTTACCAAACACTGCCTCAAAAATACGTACTTCATCTACAAGAACCAAAGATACGAACAAATTGAAGGGGCACCGATGGGATCACCATTATCCCCAGTATTAGCCAACCTGTTTATGACAGACTTTGAAGAACGAGCCATCCAAACAGCCAGCCAAAAACCAAACCTATGGCTACGATACGTAGACGATACGTTTGTCATTTGGACTCACGAAGAAGCCGCACTGACAAAATTTCTGAGCCACATAAACAGAATTCACGAAAAAATCAAATTCACAATGGAGATCGAGAAGGACAACCAACTACCCTTCCTAGATGTTCTTGTGAGCAAGAGAAACGGCAGAATAGGACACACCATATACAGGAAACCAACACATACGAATCGTTACTTGAACGCCCAGTCACATCACCATCCAGGACAACTTCAATCCGTAATAAAAACACTCATAACCAGATCAGACCGACTAACTGACAATGACCACAAACAACAGGAAATGCAGACAAACCACGCTACAACAAAACGGGTTTTCAGAAGACAATATCAGACGAGCACTGAGGCCCCGACGCCAGACAGATCGAACCACAGAAGAAGAAAAAGAAAAACCTGTCGCCAAAGCCCATCTCCCATACGTCAAAGGTACTACAGAGAAGATTAGCAGGATCCTCAAAAAACACAACATTGAGACAAGTTTCAACACGACAAGAAAGATTGGTCAAATACTGCCTAACGCTAAATCCCAAATAAATCTGGAAACACAAGGGGTCTACGAAATACCATGCAATGATTGCGGAGGAAGCTACATAGGACAAACTAACAGAAGAATCAACATTCGACGGGAAGAACACCGCAATGCAGTCGCAAAGCAAGAAACAACATCATCACTTGCCGAACATGTGAGAAAAACTTCACATGAAATCGATTTTGACAACACTCGAGGCCTAGCCAGCCTGGAGCACAAAAGAAAACGCATCATGAAAGAAGCTATCGAAATCGAGAAGCAACCTTCAAATCTCAATACAAGAGATGATACACAGAGATTACCAACTGCTTGGAAACCAGCCCTTCAACCACCCAGGAGAACAGTCAATCAGATTAATTCAACAGACCGACCAACTCGCTCGAACGCAACGAACCGACAAAATCGCTCGAACGCAACAGACCAACAAACTCAATCAGACGCATCAAACCGGCAAAATCATCCAGACGTATCGAACCAGCAAAATCATCCAGACCTATCGAACCGGAAAAATCATCCAGACGTAACAAGGATACATAAAACACCAGCAGGATCAACGGAGATCAGTTTCAAGTGAACTCGAATCAGAGCAGCAGCCCTGCAGAGAAGACCTGAAGATGGCACATGAGATTGTGCCGAAATAACGTCATATCAACGGTTTCTATCGAAACCAATCTACGACAACGCGTAGTATATCCCGGCAACCCAATACAGCATATATATATATATATATATATATATATATATATAGAATGTTCAGCAAAAAACTCGTTTCAATGATAAATGATTGATAAGTTTCAGAATCCTGCTTTTATTGCTGACATATTTACCTTGTTTCAGGTTATGATAATCATGAGCAAGACATTCCATTTGAGACAATCGCAACAGATTTGGAAATGCATTTCCATATTAATATTCGATCTACATTTTCAAGAGTTCAATCCTGGTCAGAGCTCAGGTTGATAATGATTTTGTTTACAAATAAAAAATTGAAAAAATCAGCTTATCATCGTTGTCGCCGTTTAGCTCCTCTTACATCCGACGGTAGCGACCCTGCGGCAAGAGTTGTGAGTTCACAGCTACGCTTTCGTCATGTATAATAGTATACGAGACGCATTACCATTCTATTATACCGTGGTTGAAACTTCCTTTCAAGGGAGCATTTTCTTGCTGGCTCGTCAAATTCACCTAGCACATTGGTGAATTTTTCAGAGGCAGAGATACTATGGATCTACATCGCGTTGCGTGTTTCCAACGAAGCGTTTCTTCATTGGAAAATCTCTTGTATATCGCACACTCCTCTATTTCCCAAAATTTACATGATTGATCCCGTAAATCAAAGTTCATACCTACGTGATATTTGACATTTTTCTTTTTGGAAATTGTTTGCCATTTGGCCAAACACAGTCCATCCATATCGTGTTCTTCGTAAAATCCGTTTGTTTTCACCTAAACTCATTTGACCGAAACATAAAACCCCAAAATTGATCAGCATCAATAAGAATATCAATTTCTCCAGGTTTGTTTGATTCAGAATCAGTTAGTGTTTTATTTTTAGGAATGTCTAAGGAATCTCTAGTCGACTCGATATTTGGAAGGATACTTGTTATGCTAGGAAGCACTAAACAAGTTATATCTGAATTCAAATTTCCATATTTTGAGCAAACATGCAAATCTCATTTATATTGTATATCAGAAATCGCCTGATCCAGACTAGATATGGTGATATTGATATTGGTTTGCAAACGTGTAAGGTATTTAAAAATTTCTCTGTGATGAAAGTTGAATGGTGACCGCAATTCATTGAGGCACGTGACTTAAGAGCATTTTTTAATCTGTCTAGAACTTCAATATGTGCCGTAGATATGAACACATGGTTCGTTTCAATTGCCATTGATGATGAGGCTGACTACTCTTGACTCCGTAAGACATTGTTTGCAAGGACCAAATCGACATGTACTTCCGAAATGGCCACCCTTCAGGCAATTCATACGTTATCGTCATTTTGTAGTGAATGCAATTTCATCATTTACAGAAATTTTGTCGAAATGTTGTTTTTTTGGGTGCTCTGTTTCACAAAAGACACACTTGAAGTTAGTATGGAACTCCTTTATTGTGTTTATTTATAGATGCACGATCATTTTTTCAATTTATTTCGGAGGAATCTTTTTCTGAATTTTTTGCTTCAAGGGTTTCAAGGATATCAGTCCTACTTCTTAAAAATTGTTTTAGATCTTCCCACTTTGTAACACTATTTTTATATTGCTCCCACTCCCTTGATGTAACATTGTCCAATTTCAATGATATGAGATAGATAATTAGAGTATTCCATCTATCAGTGGGTTATTTGAGCTGCTTGAGAGAATGCAAATGGTTTGACATCGTATCAATCGTATTACGTATCCTAACGCTTGACTCCGGTTCAATATAATGTCAATTACTTATTGTTATTATATCTATCACACAATGCATCCCATGTAGAGATGCTCTGAGATAGTGGTATTTATGAATATTATGTATTGTACTATTTGTGGTGTATACGAGATTCGAATGTATCCCTGAATTCAAGCCAATTATTCATTATGCCGTCAAAAGTTGAGGAATTTATCACGGAAAAGTTTACACCATTCATTTGATTAAGCATTTTTGAAATTTTGGATAAAACTTGCTCAGATGATGCCAGATCGCTTCTAGTTCAAAAATCTCTTTATTATTTGCGCTTCTCATTTTTGCAAGTGAGCTTGCAGAATGAAACAAATTTGCAAATACAGCATGCTGAATTTCATTATCCGCAACCAATAATTCTAAGGACGTTTGTGAATTATCATATCTACTCATGATGCCATTAGCTTTGGAAATGCGCTCTTCCAAATTGAATATGCCAATTGCATACAGACCCTATAAACGTTTGACATAATTCGAGGAAGCTGTCAATTTAGATTTTATAGAACCCTTTCGCTCAATTAAACAAAAATGAAAAGTATTCAGGTAACTAAACAAATGATAATTCAACCAGTGCAAACGAAGGAATGAGTATGGGATATAAGATATGAGGATGAAAGGAAAAAGGAATGGCTCACTCCTCTTTAAGTTCTATATTGCTATTCGTTCTACTCGTTCAATTTTCACAAAATATCTCTTGCTTGGGGTTGCGGCTGCACACGGTTCACTACGCCTTTAGATATCTTTCACGCATTTTGAGAATGACTGGCTTTATACATCCGGTTGAATCGAAATATTGATAACAATTTGATTTTTTTAAATATGTTTCTTCTTGACAGCTCTAATCAGCGGTATCTTTTTATTTTTTCCTTCACATAATGACCAATACGTTGCGTAGCAATGTGCTCACTCGGAAAAGCATTTCAATGAAAACATAATGAAACTAAATCATAGATTCCTAAGCAGATCTGTCCTTTCATCAAGTTAATTTTTGCTCCATATCAACGATCTGTTGGGAGGGACCATCTGTCCAGTCCACAGCTTTGCAGATGATGGTACACTCCATACCGCCTTCTCATCTTGAACGCCATACCATACAAAGTACAGATTGGACCTGTCTTGGAATATTGTTCACATGTTTGGACTTCGGCTACCAAACATACGCGAAAAAATCGTAAAAAGATGGTTTATCTCCCCTTCTTCTATAGATATTCCCAGGGTTAGTATTCATCATAAAATTAGTTAAAAATAAATATATCATACCACATGTATCCAAGAATGTAGGTCAGAGGTCCTATAATTTTCTGGAACCAACTGTACTCAACTCCCTACCAGGTAGCGTACATTCTCTAAAATCACTTTCACAACTGAAAACACCCCTAGATAAATTTAAATTAATAAGAAGTCCACCACGTGGAAGAATTGGTCAAATATGTGATAACGCGATTTAAAGCTTCTATTGCAAAATTAAATTACAAAAAAAAATAAAAAATCTTATAAACAAAGGATATATTCTCACCTTCACCCTTCTGAAACAATTCTTAGTATACAATATGTTCACACATTGTCATTAGTCTTAATATTATTTCATATGCCAAATTTCAATAGATCATAAGACAATTTATAGAGTGTAAGAAATTTAATTCATACCTCCTATGTGATTTTTCTCTATCCTTACACAATGATTTGTAATTTTTTCAACTTACGAGTGACCTTATTATACCTCATGTGAAGTTCGCCTAGATTTTCCAGACTCTACGGTCGAATCACCTGAAGATGGCAAATGCGACTTTGCCGAAACGTCGTGAAATTGGTCCTTTTGAGGACCGAAACCACACAACGCGGATCAATACCCGAGAATCCAGTTCTACATATATATATATATATATATATATATATGTTTCTTCTTAGGTTCTCGCGGACGTAATGTGTAGAACTGGATTCTCGGGTATTGATCCGCGTTGTGTGGTTTCGGTCCTCAAAAGGACCAATTTCACGACGTTTCGGCAAAGTCGCATTTGCCATCTTCAGGTGATTCGACCGTAGAGTCTGGAAACTAGATTTTCCAGACTCTACCAGGCGAACTGAGTTCGCCTAGATTTTCCAGACTCTACGGTCGAATCACCTGAAGATGGCAAATGCGACTTTGCCGAAACGTCGTGAAATTGGTCCTTTTGAGGACCGAAACCACACAACGCGGATCAATACCCGAGAATCCAGTTCTACACATTACGTCCGCGAGAACCTAAGAAGAAACATATATATATATATATATATATATATATATATATATATATATATATATATATATATATATATATATAGAAAGGTTTGTTAACGGGAATTTCGGTGTCTGTAGTTAGGCAATCAAAAGAAAACTATTTTTTCTATACCAATATTTCGCAATATTGCCCAACTACAGACCGAAATTCCCGTTAACAAACCTTTCTAAATTTCAACTAGTGACGGTCGTTACTACCTTTCGAGTAAGTATATATATATATATTTATTCATTTTTTTTTTTTTGACATTCAAACCTGGTCGGGGCTGCTGCGAGCTCCGACGACATCGCAGCAGTCGCGCCAGAAAAAACCTAAAAGGTGGTTAACCGAAGCTACTCCTCCCCACCGGTCGATAAGTAGCTTCAGGTTCCTAAATCGTGTGTCCTAAGTATTCTAATTGAACCCAGAATGACTGCTTTTTGCATCCGGTCTATCAAGATCTGCGCCGAGTTCCTACAGGCCGAAATGATCTTCAAGTTTGAACGCAGCGAAGACCGAATTCCGCCCAAAACACCGATGATCAGAACCACTAATACGACCTTGTGGCCTGGGTATAGCGTGCGGAGCTCGAACAGGAGATCTTGATATTTTGTCCATTTTTCCTCCTCTTTCAAGACTATGTTCTTCTCTGCCGGAGCGGAGAATCCGATGACGTACATAGTCTTGATTAGTTTATCGAGGAGGACAACGTCAGGCCTATTTGCTTGTATGGACCTGACGGGCGGAAACGGATAATTCCAGAAGATCTGGCATTTTTCGTTTCCGACAACGGACTCAATATCTCCTGGCATGTAAGGCAGCACCGGCTCTTGGTCTATTCCGTACGAGTGCCTTAGATGGTAATACAGCACCCGTAGGGCCGCATTATGGCGATGGGTGTACGCCGAGGCCGCTTTTGCCGGACATGCCGACAGAAGGTGGAAACGCGTCTCAGGCGCCTTTCGACAGGCCCTGCAGCTGACATCAGGGACCTGCACACCCATCACATTGCGGCGATAGACCAAGGTGTTAATTACGCCATCTTGGCAAGCTGCGGTAAATCCCTCAGTCTCGGATGTAAGCCCGGCTGACCTTAGGTAGCCGAAGGTCAGCCTAGTTGACAAGCCGAGCGTTTCGATGTTTCGATAGAAAACACCGTGTATCGGCTTGTCAACATGCCGCCTGAGCGTAAGATCTTGCTCCGCGGCATTTATCTGGGCTTTCAGGCGAGAAGGTAGGATCTCGAGGTTGCCCTCTAGTCGGCCTTCTCGACTGATCTGAAATTCGAGACCAAGTTCTTCCGCAGCTTTTTGTGCTGCCTTAACGATAAATGCCCCCACTCCGGCCAATTCGTGACTGTTAACAAGGCACAGGAGGGGGTCCGAGCTCCTAAGAACTTTACAAGCTATACTCAGAACCACACTTCGATGCAGACCCTCCAGACTGAGGAGTCCCCTACCTCCCCGATGACGTGGGAGATAAATGGGGGAAACGGACGGTCTAGGATGCAAACTGTGATGGATATGCATCATTTTCCGGGTGTCTTTATCGAGTCTATGCAGCTCATCGATCGTCCATTTCACCACTCTAAAAGAGTGGAGCAGGACTGGAACGGCAAGCATATTTGTTGCAGACACCTTGTTCTCACTCGAAAGTTCGGAAGACCAAATCTTTCGAACAAGGTTTCTGTATTTGCCGCGGAGAGCCACCTTTACCTGGGAAGCGTCATAATTAGGACGCTGTTCAATTCCCAGGTATCGATAGGTCTCTCCAGCATCGAGGTGTTTAAAGATGCTTCCGTCGGCAAGCTGCATATTCTCGTACACTTCCGGAGATCGTCCTCTCCTCAAATGAAACACTGCGCATTTGTCCAATCCCAACTCCATGCCTACGGCTCGTGTATATTCCTGAACCACATTGAGAGATTGATGGATCCCTTGGATAGTAGACTTCCGCGGACAGCTAATCTTGAAAACTCTTGTCTTCCGGATGGATTCTGGCATCTTCAGGGCAGGCTTGAGGCTTGAACTGAAACTGAGATTGATAGATGTTCTTCTCCCCAGAGGCATACAGTTTCAAATCATCCACTTAAAATAAATGGGTGATCTGATGCCTCCGGTCGTTTGGTGGTCCAGAGTAATATCCACGAGTCCGTCTTAAAGCAATGGAGAGTGGCAGCAGTGAGATATTGAACAAGAGGGGACTCAAGGAGTCTCCTTGGAAAACTCCCCTCTTGAATGTTACCAACTCTGTCAAGACTCGTCGTGTGCCTGATGTGATGGCAAAACGAGTCTTCCAGAGTGGCAACAGATGTTCTATGCATCTCACTAGTGGGGTAGGTACCGCAAGGCATTGGAGCAAGTATAATAATAGCTCATGTGATGTTGAATCAAATGCCTTGCGGTAGTCAATCCAGGCCATGGAAAGGTTGCGCTTGTAGAGTATAGAGTCCTGAGTGATAGATCTATCTATCACCAGGTCCTCCCGGCAACCCTCCATGCCTTTCTTTGCTCCACGCTGCTCGCTGATGTTATTAACTACCGGACCGATCGATTTCAACAACCTAGCATACAAGATACGTGTAAATAACTTGTAGCAGGTGTTGAGACAAATGGTCGGTCGGTAGTTCTTGGGATCAGACAAGTCTCCACTCTTTGGAAGTAGCACAGTGTACCCCTCGACAGCCCAGCTTGGAATATGCCGCTCCTCTTTGACCCATGAGTCAAAGACTCTGGCCAGACGGCGGTGAGTGGAAGAAAATTTCTTCCACCACCATATGTTAATGCCGTCAGGGCCGGGAGCAGCATAGTTTTTGGTACCGACAAGAGCTTGTCGGACCTCATCCTCGCTGACGGCCTCGCACACTTCTGTTTGCGGAAGTTGACATTTGGAAGTGTGCTATGGCTAGAGTGTCTAGGTGAATTGGACGCGGTGACTCATACACTCCTTTCCAGAACTGCTCAACTCCCTCCAAAGTCGGTGGAGCAACAATTGTGGGCGGTGGAGATTCAAAAAGCCGAGACGGGCTATCGCGAAACAAGGAATTCTCCCTGATGCGTCTAACCCGTCTGGCCAGATTTCTCCTTACCACGCCCAGGACTCGAATCCTATCCGCACAATGTTGCTTGATGGTCTGCAACACTGTACGTTTTAGTGTGTGATGGTGGCGGCGCAGTTGAGCGGCTATACGCCTAATTTTCGGCGTGAAAGCCCTGCCGCTAGAAATAAAATCCATCACACACTGGATCCGAGACGCTTGCTGCCTCGCCGACTGAATTTTGGCCTCGACTTTGTGTAGGCGCCGTTCGGTTTTCTGGATCTGGTCGTGCGGTCTCTCACTCCGCACTTCCGGAACGAGTCGCTTTACGGCACCATACACGGCCTCGTTGATTTCCCAGAGGTCGGCGAATTCCGGAAGCTCGTCGTTAATCAACGTGTCCAATTCTACCAGCTCGTGTGGTCGTACGGAGACCCTGATGTTGATTCGGGTTCTCCTAGTTCTAAGATCAACTTCGGTGTTCTGGAGCAGGCTTGCTCTACCAGATCTGTTGCGGCGCACCACAGGTGGTGCTGGTGCGGCTAGATCCGGTTCTGGTGCTGCAGCCTGCCGGAGATTCGTTCTTATAAAGCCGGTTCTCCGCAGGTAGAATACTTGATTCCGCAAGGTTTGTGCGGAAAAGTCACGGCATAGAGGATGCATGATGCACCAAAGTGCATGCAGCCGTGACATGTATCCCCTACGGGCCAGCTCGCTGCGCTCGAAGCAGTCCAGCAAGTCATCCCGAAGTTCATTAGCCCACTCGGAGCGTCCATGTACATTGCGGTGGTCGTCAACGTCGGGACCGTCCTCTTGGGCCCCACCCACCTGTCCCTGCTCCTCATCCGACGAGGAGCTGATGTGGGAGGCCAATCTTCTGCTGCCCGTAACAAAAGATGTACCCTCTGCTGGGTTGTTAGCCCAGCATCGGGACGGCATCGGTATTGAGTGAGGTTACCGAGCCGATTTAACCCCGACTTTTTATCGAGGTGGTCCCCTCTACGCTCGGATATGTGGTGGCGCTACTCACCAGTGAGCAAACCGAGATCTGCTCAACCCTGCACAAAATATACATATTACAAATGGTTCAAGAATATCAACAAAAGAATATATATATATATATATTCTTTTGTTGATATTCTTGAACCATTAAGAATATCAACAAAAGAATATATATATATATATTCTTTTGTTGATATTCTTGAACCATTTGTAATATTTGTATGTTCTCTTGGTATATTGGTTCGTATATATACTGATAATGAAATAAAAATTCTGTTTTGACGTTTCGACAATGTTTATTGCCTTTATCAAAATTGTTAATTGAATTAGTGTTTCCATGTAATTTAGAAAAGAATAGATGATTTCGATTAATGAAATGCGTCTGCAGCCGACTTGTGTTTTAAGATCCATTTAAAACTGCAGAAAACATTGGATCGGTTGTGTGTGAAAGAGTAATGTATGGCTAACTACAATTTGAAATAGATAATAGATTGAATTTGATTAAATACAAGACATTCCAATATTTTACAATTATAAATATCTATGAATTATTGTATGAATTAGTTATTCTATGATAAGCATTTCAGATCTATCATAACTATTCAAGTTTAAGATGATTCTATGGAATTTAACCTCAAAATTGTTACTCTATAGTGTCATAGTTAAATAATACTTCATCTTTTTTAGGTTGAATTTTAAATAGACAATGGAAAGTGGCACTTCAAATTAATAAAATTTTGTTAAGTTTGAATTAGATTATTGTACAGTTTCGAAAGATTGGAATCTATTTTGTCATTTACACAATTGTTCTTTTTAATTTGAATAGATTCTAATATCAAACGTTTGTTGTCGTTTGTTTTAATATTTAAAATTTTTGTATTGTTGTAGTCGAAAGTATGGTTAGTGTCTTTCACATGTTTATTGAGCGCAGTTGATGAATTTTTGGTATATTCGTGGCCATTTAATCTTTTTTCGAGGTATTGTGAAGATTGGCCAATATATACCTTTTCGCAATCTTTGCAAGGGATGGAATAAGCAGTATGGGTTATTTTTTTGAAAGGTACGCTGCTTTTTAATTTTGTTCAGAGACTTTTCTGATTTAAATAACTCTTATGACATATATGTAGGTCATAAGGTTTCACTATATTACAAATTTTCTCTGAAAGTCCACCAATATATGGTAGTGATATGTAATGCCTATCATTAGTTTTCTCATTATTGGTATTGATTTCACCAAATGAGTTATAAAATTTATGAATTTTGTCTTTAGTTATCGAATTTACTAAATCAATGGGATAACCATTTTTTATTAAAGTTTCTTTTGTTTTTGTAATAGATATAGTTCAGTTCAGGAGAACTTAGTCGAATAGCTCTATCTATTAGATTTATAATAACATTTTTCTTATATTTTTTAGGTATATTAGAATTGAAATTAGTATACCTTCCTGACCAAGTAGGTTTGGTATACCATTTTGTTAGAATTTTGTTATCATTTGATTCTCTTACTAAAGTTAAATCTAAAAAATTTATTTCATTATGATTTTCTAATTCAATCGTGAATTGTAACTTATGGTGAAAGGAATTGAAAGAATTCAAAAATTCATTACATTTGTTTTCAGGGATTGCAGCAATACAATCATCAACATATCTTTTGAAAAAGGCTATATTATAATTTAGTTGAGATACTACTTTTTCTTCAAGGAATTCCATTACTATTTAGGCTATGATACTTGATATTGGAGAGCCCATTGCACAACCATCTAATTGTTTAGAACAATCATCTTTATATTGTAAAAAATTAGCGGTGAATGTATATTCTATAGCTGTTAAGAACTCATTCATAGGTAAATTTGTATATAGTTTTATTTCATCCCATTTATTTTGAATTATTTGTTTAGCTAATTCTAGAGGGATATTTGTATATAAAGATGTGACATCTAGTGATACTAAGATATAGTTTTTAGGTATCGTAATTTTGTTAATGAATTCCTTGAAGTCTCAAGAATCTTTGATGTAGAACTCATTTTTGTAAGCTATGTTTTTTAGTATGTTGGATAAGTATTTAGCCATTTCATAAAAAGGTGATTGAATGCTGCATACTACAGGTCGCATCGGTATATTAGGTTTATGAATTTTGGGTAAACCATATATTTTTGGAGGATGAGCATTATGTATCGTTAATTGTCTATGAATGTATTTTGAAATATATTTCTTTTCAAACCGTTTTTTTACTAAGTTATTATTTTTAGTTTGGTAAATATTAGTTGGGTTGTTATTTAGTTTCTTATATACTTCAGGATCATTCAACATTGTAGACATTTTATCCTCATATTCATTTGTGTCCATGATAACAGTTTTATTACCTTTATCTGCTTTTAAGATAGTGATTTGTGGGTTAGATTTGATGAATTGTTTGGTTTCTTTGAAATTTTTGATTGATTTGTTATTTTTATTATTAAATTTATTATTTTTCACTGTTTGTTTGAAATTAGTTATTGTGTTTATACATTTTGATCTTATCTCATTTGCTATTTGAGTAGGTTTTTTAGCAATTTCAGTTTCAAGTGAAGAAATTATGTTATTGATAGGTATTTGTCTTTCGTTATATAGAGTATTACTAAATTTCTCACCGAGAGCTGAAGTGTCTATTACATTTTTTGGAACATTTGTTTGAGATAAATTCATTAGCCAATTATTATCAACTATGAGATCTCTTTTGTTATTGTTATTTAATTTATTTATTTTCTCAATATTTCTATGCCTAATTTTATTGAAGTTTTTTTCAAATTTTTGAGTTTCTAATTCTAAATACGTATTGTAGATTTGGGTAGGTAGGATATTTTTTATTGTAGATTTGGTTCTGCTTATGTTATTTTCAGTTTGTTTCACATTTTTACAAGTGTCAGATATTAAGAGGTTTAATACTTTTAATTGAAACGTTTCTTTGAATTGAAGATAAGTATTATCTAAGTACTCACTATTGAAAATGATGTGATTATCATTGATTTTTAAAATTTTGGTATTATTCTTAAACTTTTTAGTCGTAATAAATATATTTTCCTATTTTTTTGATTGGCGAAGGTATTCATCATTTCAATTAACAATTTTGATAAAGGCAATAAACATTGTCGAAACGTCAAAACAGAATTTTTATTTCATTATCAGTATATATACGAACCAATATACCAAGAAAACATACAAATATTACAAATGGTTCAAGAATATCAACAAAAGAATAATTTGGCCTGGAGAAATAGGTTTTTCATTTTTCAAGAATACACTACTCTCAACATCAATATACATACATCGTAATAATCATGGCTTTTTATAAGAAAATTGAAGAAGATTATGGATTCTACACCGTCCAATTATTGAAAACGTTCTCAAAAATTTTTAAAAATCAATGATAATCACATCATTTTCAATAGTGAGTACTTAGATAATACTTATCTTCAATTCAAAGAAACGTTTCAATTAAAAGTATTAAACCTCTTAATATCTGACACTTGTAAAAATGTAAAACAAACTGAAAATAACAAAAGCAGAACCAAATCTACAATAAAAAATATCCTCATCCGACGAGGAGCTGATGTGGGAGGCCAATCTTCTGCTGCCCGTAACAAAAGATGTACCCTCTGCTGGGTTGTTAGCCCAGCATCGGGACGGCATCGGTATTGAGTGAGGTTACCGAGCCGATTTAACCCCGACTTTTTATCGAGGTGGTCCCCTCTACGCTCGGATATGTGGTGGCGCTACTCACCAGTGAGCAAACCGAGATCTGCTCAACCCTGCACAAAATATACATATTACAAATGGTTCAAGAATATCAACAAAAGAATATATATATATATATATTCTTTTGTTGATATTCTTGAACCATTAAGAATATCAACAAAAGAATATATATATATATATTCTTTTGTTGATATTCTTGAACCATTTGTAATATTTGTATGTTCTCTTGGTATATTGGTTCGTATATATACTGATAATGAAATAAAAATTCTGTTTTGACGTTTCGACAATGTTTATTGCCTTTATCAAAATTGTTAATTGAATTAGTGTTTCCATGTAATTTAGAAAAGAATAGATGATTTCGATTAATGAAATGCGTCTGCAGCCGACTTGTGTTTTAAGATCCATTTAAAACTGCAGAAAACATTGGATCGGTTGTGTGTGAAAGAGTAATGTATGGCTAACTACAATTTGAAATAGATAATAGATTGAATTTGATTAAATACAAGACATTCCAATATTTTACAATTATAAATATCTATGAATTATTGTATGAATTAGTTATTCTATGATAAGCATTTCAGATCTATCATAACTATTCAAGTTTAAGATGATTCTATGGAATTTAACCTCAAAATTGTTACTCTATAGTGTCATAGTTAAATAATACTTCATCTTTTTTAGGTTGAATTTTAAATAGACAATGGAAAGTGGCACTTCAAATTAATAAAATTTTGTTAAGTTTGAATTAGATTATTGTACAGTTTCGAAAGATTGGAATCTATTTTGTCATTTACACAATTGTTCTTTTTAATTTGAATAGATTCTAATATCAAACGTTTGTTGTCGTTTGTTTTAATATTTAAAATTTTTGTATTGTTGTAGTCGAAAGTATGGTTAGTGTCTTTCACATGTTTATTGAGCGCAGTTGATGAATTTTTGGTATATTCGTGGCCATTTAATCTTTTTTCGAGGTATTGTGAAGATTGGCCAATATATACCTTTTCGCAATCTTTGCAAGGGATGGAATAAGCAGTATGGGTTATTTTTTTGAAAGGTACGCTGCTTTTTAATTTTGTTCAGAGACTTTTCTGATTTAAATAACTCTTATGACATATATGTAGGTCATAAGGTTTCACTATATTACAAATTTTCTCTGAAAGTCCACCAATATATGGTAGTGATATGTAATGCCTATCATTAGTTTTCTCATTATTGGTATTGATTTCACCAAATGAGTTATAAAATTTATGAATTTTGTCTTTAGTTATCGAATTTACTAAATCAATGGGATAACCATTTTTTATTAAAGTTTCTTTTGTTTTTGTAATAGATATAGTTCAGTTCAGGAGAACTTAGTCGAATAGCTCTATCTATTAGATTTATAATAACATTTTTCTTATATTTTTTAGGTATATTAGAATTGAAATTAGTATACCTTCCTGACCAAGTAGGTTTGGTATACCATTTTGTTAGAATTTTGTTATCATTTGATTCTCTTACTAAAGTTAAATCTAAAAAATTTATTTCATTATGATTTTCTAATTCAATCGTGAATTGTAACTTATGGTGAAAGGAATTGAAAGAATTCAAAAATTCATTACATTTGTTTTCAGGGATTGCAGCAATACAATCATCAACATATCTTTTGAAAAAGGCTATATTATAATTTAGTTGAGATACTACTTTTTCTTCAAGGAATTCCATTACTATTTAGGCTATGATACTTGATATTGGAGAGCCCATTGCACAACCATCTAATTGTTTAGAACAATCATCTTTATATTGTAAAAAATTAGCGGTGAATGTATATTCTATAGCTGTTAAGAACTCATTCATAGGTAAATTTGTATATAGTTTTATTTCATCCCATTTATTTTGAATTATTTGTTTAGCTAATTCTAGAGGGATATTTGTATATAAAGATGTGACATCTAGTGATACTAAGATATAGTTTTTAGGTATCGTAATTTTGTTAATGAATTCCTTGAAGTCTCAAGAATCTTTGATGTAGAACTCATTTTTGTAAGCTATGTTTTTTAGTATGTTGGATAAGTATTTAGCCATTTCATAAAAAGGTGATTGAATGCTGCATACTACAGGTCGCATCGGTATATTAGGTTTATGAATTTTGGGTAAACCATATATTTTTGGAGGATGAGCATTATGTATCGTTAATTGTCTATGAATGTATTTTGAAATATATTTCTTTTCAAACCGTTTTTTTACTAAGTTATTATTTTTAGTTTGGTAAATATTAGTTGGGTTGTTATTTAGTTTCTTATATACTTCAGGATCATTCAACATTGTAGACATTTTATCCTCATATTCATTTGTGTCCATGATAACAGTTTTATTACCTTTATCTGCTTTTAAGATAGTGATTTGTGGGTTAGATTTGATGAATTGTTTGGTTTCTTTGAAATTTTTGATTGATTTGTTATTTTTATTATTAAATTTATTATTTTTCACTGTTTGTTTGAAATTAGTTATTGTGTTTATACATTTTGATCTTATCTCATTTGCTATTTGAGTAGGTTTTTTAGCAATTTCAGTTTCAAGTGAAGAAATTATGTTATTGATAGGTATTTGTCTTTCGTTATATAGAGTATTACTAAATTTCTCACCGAGAGCTGAAGTGTCTATTACATTTTTTGGAACATTTGTTTGAGATAAATTCATTAGCCAATTATTATCAACTATGAGATCTCTTTTGTTATTGTTATTTAATTTATTTATTTTCTCAATATTTCTATGCCTAATTTTATTGAAGTTTTTTTCAAATTTTTGAGTTTCTAATTCTAAATACGTATTGTAGATTTGGGTAGGTAGGATATTTTTTATTGTAGATTTGGTTCTGCTTATGTTATTTTCAGTTTGTTTCACATTTTTACAAGTGTCAGATATTAAGAGGTTTAATACTTTTAATTGAAACGTTTCTTTGAATTGAAGATAAGTATTATCTAAGTACTCACTATTGAAAATGATGTGATTATCATTGATTTTTAAAATTTTGGTATTATTCTTAAACTTTTTAGTCGTAATAAATATATTTTCCTATTTTTTTGATTGGCGAAGGTATTCATCATTTCAATTAACAATTTTGATAAAGGCAATAAACATTGTCGAAACGTCAAAACAGAATTTTTATTTCATTATCAGTATATATACGAACCAATATACCAAGAAAACATACAAATATTACAAATGGTTCAAGAATATCAACAAAAGAATAATTTGGCCTGGAGAAATAGGTTTTTCATTTTTCAAGAATACACTACTCTCAACATCAATATACATACATCGTAATAATCATGGCTTTTTATAAGAAAATTGAAGAAGATTATGGATTCTACACCGTCCAATTATTGAAAACGTTCTCAAAAATTTTTAAAAATCAATGATAATCACATCATTTTCAATAGTGAGTACTTAGATAATACTTATCTTCAATTCAAAGAAACGTTTCAATTAAAAGTATTAAACCTCTTAATATCTGACACTTGTAAAAATGTAAAACAAACTGAAAATAACAAAAGCAGAACCAAATCTACAATAAAAAATATCCTACCTACCCAAATCTACAATACGTATTTAGAATTAGAAACTCAAAAATTTGAAAAAAACTTTAATAAAATTAGGCATAGAAATATTGAGAAAATAAATAAATTAAATAACAATAACAAAAGAGATCTCATAGTTGATAATAATTGGCTAATGAATTTATCTCAAACAAATGTTCCAAAAAATGTAATAGACAATTTAGCTCTCAGTGAGAAATTTAGTAATACTCTATATAACGAAAGACAAATACCTATCAATAACATAATTTCTTCACTTGAAACTGAAACTGCTAAAAAACCTACTCAAATAGCAAATGAGATAAGATCAAAATGTATAAACACAATAACTAATTTCAAACAAACAGTGAAAAATAATAAATTTAATAATAAAAATAACAAATCAATCAAAAATTTCAAAGAAACCAAACAATTCATCAAATCTAACCCACAAATCACTATCTTAAAAGCAGATAAAGGTAATAAAACTGTTATCATGGACACAAATGAATATGAGGATAAAATGTCTACAATGTTGAATGATCCTGAAGTATATAAGAAACTAAATAACAACCCAACTAATATTTACCAAACTAAAAATAATAACTTAGTAAAAAAATGGTTTGAAAAGAAATATATTTCAAAATACATTCATAGACAATTAACGATACATAATGCTCATCCTCCAAAAATATATGGTTTACCCAAAATTCATAAACCTAATATACCGATGCGACCTGTAGTATGCAGCATTCAATCACCTTTTTATGAAATGGCTAAATACTTATTCAACATACTAAAAAACATAGCTTACAAAAATGAGTTTTACATCAAAGATTCTTGAGACTTCAAGGAATTCATTAACAAAATTACGATACCTAAAAACTATATCTTAGTATCACTAGATGTCACATCTTTATATACAAATATCCCTCTAGAATTAGCTAAACAAATAATTCAAAATAAATGGGATGAAATAAAACTATATACAAATTTACCTATGAATGAGTTCTTAACAGCTATAGAATATACATTCACCGCTAATTTTTTACAATATAAAGATGATTGTTATACACAATTAGATGGTTGTGCAATGGGCTCTCAAATATCAAGTATCATAGCCCAAATAGTAATGGAATTCCTTGAAGAAAAAGTAGTATCTCAACTAAATTATAATATAGCCTTCTTCAAAAGATATGTTGATGATTGTATTGCTGCAATCCCTGAAAACAAATGTAATGAATTTTTGAATTCTTTCAATTCCTTTCACCATAAGTTACAATTCACGATTGAATTAGAAAATCATAATGAAATAAATTTTTTAGATTTAACTTTAGTAAGAAAATCAAATGATAACAAAATTCTAACAAAATGGTATACCAAACCTACTTGGTCAGGAAGGTATACTAATTTCAATTCTAATATACCTAAAAAATATAAGATAAATGTTATTATGAATCTAATAGATAGAGCTATTCGACTAAGTTCTCCTGAACTGAGAACTATATCTATTACAAAAACAAAAGAAACTTTAATAAAAAATGGTTATCCCATTGATTTAGTAAATTCGATAACTAAAGACAAAATTCATAAATTTTATAACTCATTTGGTGAAATCAATACCAATAATGAGAAAACTAATGATAGGCATTACATATCACTACCATATATTGGTGAACTTTCAGAGAAAATTTGTAATATAGTGAAACCTTCTGACCTACATATATGTCATAAGAGTTATTTAAATCAGAAAAGTCTCTTTACAAAATTAAAAAGCAGCATACCTTTCAAAAAAATAACTCATACTGTTTATTCCATCCCTTGCAAAGATTGCGAAAAGGTATATATTGGCCAATCTTCACAATACCTCGAAAAAAGATTAAATGGCCACAAATATACCAAAAATTCATCAACTGCGCTCAATAAACATGTGAAAGACACTAACCATACTTTCGACTACAACAATACAAAAATTTTAAATATTAAAACAAACGACAACAAACGTTTGATATTAGAATCTATTCAAATTAAAAAGAACAATTGTGTAAATGACAAAATAGATTCCAATCTTACGAAACTGTACAATAATTTAATTCAAACTTAACAAAATTTTATTAATTTGAAGTGCCACTTTCCATTGTCTATTTAAAATTCAACCTAAAAAAGATGGAGTATTATTTAACTAAGACACTATAGAGTAACAATTTTGAGGTTAAATTCCATAGAATCATCTTAAACTTGAATAGTTATGATAGATCTGAAATGCTTATCATAGAATAACTAATTCATACAATAATTCATAGATATTTATAATTGTACAATATTGGAATGTCTTGTATTTAATCAAATTCAATCTATTATCTATTTCAAATTGTAGTTAGCCATACATTACTCTTTCACACACAACCGATCCAATGTTTTCTGCAGTTTTAAATGGATCTTAAAACACAAGTCGGCTGCAGACGCATTTCATTAATCGAAATCATCTATTCTTTTCTAAATTACATGGAAACACTAATTCAATTAACAATTTTGATAAAGGCAATAAACATTGTCGAAACGTCAAAACAGAATTTTTATTTCATTATCAGTATATATACGAACCAATATACCAAGAAAACATACAAATATATATATATATATATATATATATATATATATATATATATATATATATATATATATATATATATATATATATATATATATATATATATATATATATATATATATTTACATCCCGCTATCTCCATGGCGTCCTTTCACTATTCCTACTCAGAGCGTCCACTGCGTATTTCTCATGCAATCCCTACTATAACGTATGAATATATTCCAACTTTGAACAGTAGAGGTCGTAATAAGTTCATAGCCTTCATATTATAGGAAACAATTTTTAAAATTTGCATTCTACTGATTTCAGAGCGTCCGTTCATAAAGCCGCTCCTGAGCGTCCAAAATATACAGTAAAGCTTTCAAATTTCGGGTACTCAGCGTCCTCGGAGTATAGTTTGCTTTCATACACCACATTTCTGAGCGTCCAGCGATGTTGCCAGTTCAGAAGGCTTATAATCGATATGAAGGATTTTACAAATCAGAAGATAATGCTAATTCTTTCGGACCGTTGTTGAATAAAACTGTTTTGTTGGTCCTCTATAACAGTCCCAAAATTTACATTGCGTATCATATTCTTTCTTGAATAACTGATGAACATTTCAGTTATATTTAAAGTTCAAAATTGAAAATATCCAATATGTAATGTATTTTTATAAGAAAATGTATAGATAAATTTATTACTTAACTTGAAATTGCGTATTTTTGTAACCAAACGAAATTTTCTGTGGGAATTGAGGTGATCATACATAAATTTTTGAGAAAATTTAAAGGCAATGAGAATGAAAAATTCCTCAACTTTATTCAACATAATCAAACTTAAAAAACAAACGAAACCTTCTCTTACTCTATATGGACAGAAAAATATATAACTAAATAATAATCTTTCTATAGCCCAACGGCAGTAATTGTCCACATAAGTAGAAAATTGTCCACATAGGTAAAAGGTATCAACTTCTTAACAACCTCTTTTGAGCTATAAAATCTTTTTTGAAATTGATTTAAAGAGCAGTTTTGAAAATCCGTATCCCAGATCATCTTTTAGCGTTAGAAGGAATCTTGGATATACATTTCTAAAGCGATTGCAAACATTTTTTAGCTTGAAAGAGGATACTGAATACATTTATTCAATCTACAGATAATGACAAATTCAAACAAATGAAATAATAATTTTTTCTTGTTATATACAGGAGTTGGGTCAAGGAATATGTAGATAAATAAATCACTTTTTTCTATAGAACTCAACAGCATCAGACTGTGGTTACTCATAACATTCAAAGCATCTGTCTACGATTCACTGAATTACTGTAACTGGTAGTATAACGTGAAATGTAAAAAATACCGAAGAATATTCGAGAACCGGCGTTTGGGGACACCCACAAATCGACGGCCTGAAAGTACTGTATACAAACACCTCTCCCATCTCCTACTCTGACCGTTCACCACATGTTTCTACCGCTAAAGCTGAATAATATTCACAATCTACCGATTCCAAAACATCCAAAACATATTTCTAAATGTCTAAATATCGGAAAGTACGCGTATAGTGGCTTTCATTCTGCACATTTCTGAGCGCCCAGCAATCTCATCTAAGGCAGCTGAATTCATAGGAAGGACTTTACGAGTCAAAAGTTATGAAAATTAATTAAATACCTCACGATATTCTGTTTCAAATTCATGAAGACTTTCATAATCGGCGATTAAAAGTCCGAAACAGAATTCTACAGTTGAGTTGATTAGAGAAGCACGTTTCACATAAGATGTGTTGTGATTAACTGACCTCATGTTGTAGAATTGGGATATCTGGTTGGTTGAGAATATTCTCAACCTCGTTGTTATGGACTATCATCAATAATCAATATGAATGAGAAATAATCACCCTTCAAAAATTCAATTGTGGAAGCCGTTACTTTGTGATAGTTTATCATTGTAAGGAAATAATAAATAAAACTACTTTGTTATACTATCACTGATATTTAATATAATCGTTACTATAGTTTCAACACTAAACGTGTCATCTTCGGACGAAAACGAAGGTATGAATTTAACAAGTATTATGTCTACTATATATAGGTTAAAGAAGGAATACAAACAAATTTTATGGCTATAGGAAATAGTTCTAGGAAGAACCAGAGAGGGGTAAAGTGAATAGGTAGTTCCGTGAGAACCTTAGTGGTGCGGGTATATTTACTAACGGACTTTAGATTCGAAAATCAGGTTATTAATACATTGAAGAGATTACTGTAATATAAATCCAGTTGATCGCTTAGGATCTTATTATCATACATCTTCATTGCTTTGAAAATTGCTAATCATTTTTCACAAACTGGTCATAATTTCCCTAATTTAGATAGCTTAAGCATTTCACATAACCAAACCAGAGGTTTTAAATTGAATATATTAGAATCAATAGGGATTTATAAAGGTGTCAAAAACTCTAATAAAAATATCCTCAATGATCAGTTAGACCTATATCAAAGTGATCTTTTCATGTGTCTTTCAAATCGCTCTTAAAATAATTCTTAGAGTATTAAATTATAATCACACTAATTCACAAATTGTTACCTTGTTTACCATATAATACTGTACTGGCTTTCAAACCGCTCTTTAAGTAATTCTTAGAATATTAAATTTTGATCACACCAATTCACAAATTGTTGCTATGTTTACTATGTAATACTGTACTTTCCTAGGATCTACCTGTTTTTGGAATTTCCGTTGATCCCTTGATCTCAACCCTACTTTACTCTACTCTATTCATACTTGAACTGTTTCATTGATTTCTTCATAATTTTCTAATTGTTTGATAATGGCACTTCGGTGTTGAAACTATAGTTACGTTTTCACGTTATTATTAATAAAAGTGGTATAAAAACAAAGTAGTTATCCTTTCATATAATCAAAATGATAAATTACCGTAAAGTAACGGCTTCCACCATCGATTTTTTTTTTAAATTCCCATTGACTAATATATTTAGTTTTGAAATTTTATCCTGACTATGTAAAATTTGGACATTATTCAAAATAGGAAAGGTGCCTGTTTCTAAAACATGATTTGCAAATGAAGAATCGGTCTTATTATTTTAAAAGGAACGAAAATGTTCTTTAGATCTAACTGCTATGTTACCGCAAGATCTACCTATGTAAAAACTATCACACTCTGAACAAGTTAGTTTATAAACTCCGGGCCTTTTGAATTTGTCAGTTTTATCTTTCGCATTGAACAGAATATGACATATTTTGTTTGGGGGCTTAAAGCTGATGGTCAGGTTATGATGGGATAACATGTTTTCAATTTTTTCGCTTATAGGACCAAAATAAGTTAAAGAAACATATTTTAATGAGTTACCTTTGTCTTTCATAAAGGGATAAGTGCTATTGTTAATTAATTTTTGTCTTTTTCTATTTATTAATTCGGAAATTACTTGAGGAACGAAACCGTTATTTGTAGCAATAACTTTAATTGTATCTAATTCTTCACTGAGATTTTCTTGTGATGGGGGGAGGGAAAAGGCTCTATGTATCATTGAATGGAAAGCAGCTAGTTTATGACTATAGGGGCTATGTAAAGAGGTACAAATTACTGTATCTGTGAAAGTAGGTTTTCTGTAAATGTCGAATGAGATGCTATTATTATGATGTGATAATGTTAAGTCTAATAAATTTATTTTGTGATCCTTTTCTGTCTCTAATGTGAATTTTATGTTGGAATAAATATTATTGATGAATGATAAGGAAGCATCTAACTGTCTACATGTACCAAAGAGGGCTGAAATATTGTCTAGGTATCTGTACCAAAATTGAATATGTTTTTTGTTATGGCAGAACTCATTATAGTATCATCTATGTGAGAAATAAGAATATCTGGAGAACCGATAGCTAATCCGTTATTTTGAGTATACAATGTGTTATTAAACTGACAGTACTTTTGACTGAGGCATAAATCGAATGCCTGTTCAATTTCTGATTTTATCGAAGGATTAATATGTGACTTTTCTAAGATATTTGTGATTAAATTCCGACATTCAATGGGAGGGATATTTGGGAACATATTAGAAACATCAAAGGATACCAAAATACCGGTGTTAGGTATAATTTTTGGTTTTAATTTGTTTGTATTGCTTCTTTAACCTAAATATAGTAGATATAGTACTTGTAAATTCATACCTTCGTTTTCGTCTGAAGATGACACGTTTAGTGTTGAAACTATAGTAACGACTATATTAAATATCAGTGATAGTATAACAAAGTAGTTATATTTATTATTTCGTTAAAATAATCACCCTTATTCACTATAATTATTTCTTATTTATAGTGCTATCCACAGTAACTCTTTTATAGTTTATTAGTCAACAAGCAATATTAAGGTCTACAACAGAGGATTTTTTCGTAATGACATGATTTTCAACTATGATTGGAAATATTCTTTTCTAACGAGCTTAGAACATGGAATGGTATCTCCGCTTGGTCTCAATTTCCAGTTCCACAAGATAGATGACTTTTACCCATAGATGACAACATAGTCTTCACAAAATCATCAAAGTCTGATGTAGACACAATAACATTTGAAAATATTCAATCTCCAAATTGAAGATCGGAAATAATCATAATTTTTTATATCCAGAAATAGACGCTCAAGATGAGTCGATAACTTTATCTTCGAATTGGATAGAAATTTCAATATTTCTTTGCAAAGATATTCTCTGACTAATCGGCTGTGTTTAATTCAGCAAAACTAATAATATTCCTGGAAATGATTGAAAAGATTGTTCTCATTACCAGCTGTTGAATGCGCTGATATTGTTTTTACAGACATCTAGATATGTCGAAGATCACCTCTTGCGAGAACGGAAACCTAATCAGTAATGATTTCATACTTGTAGGGTTCACTATTATTATCTGTATGATGGGAAGATGACGATAAGTGTCTCCTAATTTTGGGCCTATGGACAAAGTCTTAGAGCAAACAGAGAAATACATCCGCTATTCAGATTTGAAACAACGTACAAAAATTCGTTCACAATTCCAAGTTCTAACGAATTTCATCATAAAAAACTAGCGCGGAATTTCATTTAGCGGCAATAAACGAGGGTCGGTACAATAGATTCCGCGAAAGAAAGTATACTTTTTAAATGTTTTAAAATGCCCCTGAATGCTAATAATCGTTTTGTGTGAATGTGAGTGTATGTAAACGGGTGGTGTATATGTGACCGTGACATGATGTCGTTATAGGGTGTTACATATTAAAATCATCATCATCTGATATACTGATTTCTGACTCGGGGAAATTAGACCATTTTTCACCTTCACAATGCTTACATATGAGCTACAAGGTAATCCTAAACTTTTCACAAGCATTTACCAGTACAATTTTATTTACAATCACGAGGGATTATTTTGATCAATTTATCGGGACGTGCATTTTTATTGTTTGTAGCTTTGCAGCATTATCGAATTTTCAAATGGTTACCTCGATATTATGTCGAGTATGGAATATCGGGAATTGTAATTTGCTAATAAATGTGTTAAACGAAAAGCTCCCAATTTTTCATGCCAGCGAACGATTAGGTTAGGCCAAGGCATCACAAGGTAACCATATGAAAATACGATGATGCTGCAAAGCAACATATTTTCAGGATTATTACCAAGTTCAGGTTTGGATCGGTAATAAAACCATTGATCCAACGAAATGGGGTTGGAAAAATAGTCCGAATGGACTTACAAACAGTAAAAATGCACGTCCCGATGAGTTGATCAAAATAATCTCTTGTGGTTGTATAAGAAATTGTACTGGTGAATGTTCGTGTTTAAAATTAGGACTACCTTGTATCTCATTATGTAAGCATTGTGAAGGTAAAGAATGTCCTAATCGCCCGAGCCAGAAATCAGTATATTAGATGATGATGATTTTGATAAGTGTATGGATGAAAATAAACACGATGATGAAGATGATGACGATACCAATGATGTTATCAATGACAATTGCGACGATCAAATTTTATCAAACTTAGATGATGAAGCGGCTCACGATGATCCGTATATCAATAATGATCATATTACATCATTAGCAATATATGCTGACAGTGATGACGAAAACTTAGGTTATTTGTGAATAATTAGACATATAGATAATTTTTCAATAAATATGAAATTTAAAAGAAAAAAATATATAAATGTGAAAAAAAACAAATTATTTATTAATCTTTGTTTTTTTTTGTTTAAATATTGAAATTTGTTATGTAACACCCTATAATGACATCATGTCACGGTCACATATACACGTTCACACGTCTACATACACTAACACATTTACACAAAATGATTATAAGCATTCAGGTGCATTTCAAAACATTTAAAATAGTATTATTTCGCGCGAGGAATCTATTGTACCGGCCCGGAACTCGCTTATTGCCGCTAAATGAAATTCCGCGCTAGTTTTTATGATGAAATTCGTTATAACTTGAAATTGTGAACGAATTCCCGTACGCTGTTTCATACCTAAATAGCCGATGTATTTCTCTGTAGTTTGCTCTAAGACTTTGTTGATATACCCAAAATTGGACCCTTTAGAGGTCCAAACACATTTATTAGGATAGCTTCATTTCTACTCGGCTCAAATCGATCTGCTTGGACTTAAAATAGTCGCTATGAAAATCTCTCAAAGAACGTAGAATTTGAATTTCGTGAAAAATTTCTAACCTCAACAAAAGATTTGAATTTTTAAGCTATCCAAAATTTTCAAAATGGCGCCAAAGTTATGTCTTTGTTATGTTTTAGATCGAGAACTTAAGTATTTCGTCTGAAATTCGTAAAATACAGATTTTCAAAATGGCTTTTTTTGGCGTCAAAAATTGAGGTAGGTCAACATACCAGAAACCAAAAGAAAAGGAATAAAAATACTATGTTTCCACCGAAACAGAATATGAAAAAAACGAAAACTCTTTGACATATACTCAATTTTTCAATGTGCTAAAAAACAGAGTAAGGGTCCATTTACTCTGTTTTTTAGCACATTGAAAAATTGAGTATATGTCAAAGAGATTTTGTTTTTTGGCCCACGACCTCGAATCGATTTCGGACCAGAGCCAAAAATCGCGTATTAATTTTTCCAAAATCTTTTGTTCGAACATTTTTCCATACAACTCAAAGCTTTGTCTCAAAACGCAAAAAATTGAAAAGAGGCCATTTTTGCTTCCAAAATATGGCCATAGCTTTTTGAGCACAGGGTTAATGCAAATTTAAACTACCCCATCGTTTTCAGCGTGTCAAAATACATAGAATAGACCAAAATTAGACCTCGCGAAAATTCGGACAAAAATCGTCAATTTTCCTCCTCAAATGCCTGGACTATTGACGGAACGCGCTATCCCTTTATCGGGTGCCGCACCTGCTGGTGTGATCGGTGGTGAACGTGTTGTTATAATATTTCTCTCTATAATCGGCAATCGGCCAGATGATTAGCGCTCCAAATGACGCGCGAAACAGAGCGAAAAGTGTCGAGTATTTCGACAATCCGTACTACTCAATAACTCAAAAACGGTCGTACCTCTTTGAACTTTCAAGTCAGTACGTTTCGAGCATCATTCCATAATTTGTGTTAAAATTTCTGATAAGCAATGAAAGAGTTCACACTATAAAACTATAAATAAGAAACAATCGCTCTTATCCACTAACAATACTGTTCTGTTTACTCTGATGATGGCTACTTGTTAGCTGAAAGGTCCTAAGTACTTGATAGTATTTCAATTGGATAAGTATGATAGTTCCTTGTTTATAGTGTCCAAATTTCAAGTGGATTGCATTTATCATTTTGCCGCTACACGAGAACATACTTTATGCCATATAACTCGATTCAAGATTAAATGGCAAAAATTAACAAATACAACATGTGCTGGAAATGTCCGTCTTTCTAGTCGATTCCTCATGGATAATCTCTCTCAAATAAGCCTTCCTTATTCCGAATTATCTCATATTGCTCTATTACTATTTGTTCAAGATTTCTCTTATTCTCAATTTGCACCTAGTACATTTAAATAACCCCATGGAACAGAATGTGAGGATTGTTAGTCAGGTAAACGAGGAGGCCACGCAACTGTACGGCGTTATCCTCTTTTGAGGGTAAATCTAACTAAAATGAGGAGGTGCTCCATCATGCATGAACCAACTTACTGATCTATTTGCGTATGATACATTAACTATTAGATCTGTAATAATTGAAATATGTTTCACCATTTAAGTGAGGAGGAATTATAAGAGGTCCATTTCCACCCTTTTCAAATACATTTTCAATGAAAATGTTTTTTCTGAAAAAAAATTTAAGAATACTTTTTGAAGCAAAATTTTCCCAATAACCTATAATTAGTTTTAAAATAAAATAAAATGATGCGATCCAAAATAAAGCAGAAAATGTATTCCCGTACCGTCGCTTCTGTTAAGAAGCTTCGTCGGACGGTACCTACAATATAAAAAATTTTGCATCAATAATTACTAAAGCCAAACTACCAAAATTGAAAGCTTGGAATGTTATAGTTCCTGAGTCATAGAACGAAAAACATCTTTCAGTCTTCATCTTTAAATCTCCGTAGCTCTTTACTATTGAAACATTTCTGGACTTGATTTGATATGAATTTTTCTTATTTTTTTGTTTGGCATATGAAATTTCGGATATGCTATATAGACATCTGGATATGGATCACCTTCCGCATGAAAGAAAACATAATCAGTAATGATTTAATTCCTATGGGCCTCATTATTATTATCTGGATGAAGGAAAGGAAACGGGCACACAATAAGCTCCCCGAATAACCGTTTTTTGGATAACTGGGGAATTTCCTACTCGGGACCTTTTTGTTCTCCAGAATTACAGCTGCTGTCCTGATTCACAACGGTTTCAATAAAATGGAGGAGGGCATACAGTAGATTTGTCGTAGGAATCGGTTGGAATGTATAAATGAGGGTGATGGCAATATATAAAGGAATATTAAAAACTTATTAATAACTGAAGAAATATAATAAACTATTTAACTAGCTTGATATGGAACAACTTGTTCTATCGAAAATAATTTTAAAGTAAAAAAAGCAACTCTAGAACACAAACAATTGAAATCAATCTAGAAATTAATATTGAAATTAAATCTTTAAATATCATTTATAGATAAATTCACTCACAGATTCTAAATATACAATGCGAATCGGACATAATAACATATTACTTCATATATACATTTTGACCAATCTAACATTCTGTTCTTTCATCGTAAAATTCAATAATATTAATAATATAAAGATAGAAATCAACCTAGCTCTCACCGGCTTAAACTAAGAAAATTTGGGGATCGAATTTAATTCAATAGACTCTACAACAAATATTCAATCAGATTGATTCACAATATAGATGTTGAAACTCTTTTTTTTGATTAAAACTCTAAAGAAAAATTACGCTATTAATTAACTTATAATCTCCACCAAATGATCCAATTATTATTTATCTGAACCTATATTTACGGACTCGCCGATCATTGACCACCTTAAAGTTGCAGAGAAGTTCACTTTTACGGAGTTTATCATTTGGTTTTTCAGCAATACACGATAACATATTATGTAAAATTATCTCTTAATTGCGATGATGAGACGACACAGAATTAATGTCGTTGGGAATAACGATGAATTGATATTACCTCAAAGTTTATTGACATCTACGTACACCCTGATCTCACCCAACCTCGCCAATTCGTTACAAATAATAAAAATCATATGATGGTTGTGTAATTATTTTGTTCAGTAAAAAATTGTCTTTTATATTGAGAATGCGGATTCCGGAAAAAGAGCGCGTTTATCTATTCAATATAAAATTGATGTTAATGCGGCTAGTAAACAACTCAATTCAACTGTTCGATATGTTTATTCTCGAAAAAACACCATCTCTGAGTATCGACATTTCAGAATCCTCAAGAGTTGCCGCTGTACTCTACTCTGTAGAAGTCCAACAATACATTACAATAAAAATTAACTAAAACAAAAACCATACAATTATAAAGAACAAAGAATGAGCGTAATTTACAGATTCCGTGAATGTAATAAATCTTATTCGAGATACCTCAAAGATCAGATATTTGTCAATAAGCATCTTTGTGATAACAATCAATGCGTAAAGTGGAAGAGAGCGCATCAATTTATGGTGCCGCCTACATGATAAGTTTGGTGCTAACCATAGGTTCGATCAATTATTAAGTATGAATATCGGAATAACGTTTTTTATAATTACTCTAATGTACGCTACTTCCTGGTTAAGTGATAAATAATCTAGTAATAACCATAGTCAGATACTGGAATTCCTACATAAGCGTGCTCAATCAAAACAACTGCTTACGCTCAGTTTGAAATGCAAGAAGAATGAGAATAATGCTGAATAACTATCAGAATACGGCGTTGTCATTTCTCCTCGACGTCGAGGACGCCTACAAATCGACAAGCTGAAAGTACTGCATACACCTGACTAATACACAGGAATTGTAGCGAACGCCTCTAACGGCAGACACATTGTACTATCAGTATACTTTTGATACCCAAAACGACAGGTTGCACTATCATCTGAGCGTCCAGACAAATTTTTGCCAACGGGTTCAGCGAACAAGTATGAATGATTTACTACGGGGAAACTTCCAAGCGTCCGTATACGGACGCTCTGTAGGAACCGGACGCTTGGAAGATAGCAATCCGTCAATGTACGGACGCTCGGAAAGTAGTAGGATAAATATATATATATATATATATATATATATATATATATATATATATATATATATATTTACATCCCGCTATCTCCAGGGCGTCCTTTCACTATTCCTACTCTGAGCGTCCACTGCGTATTTCTCATGCAATCCCTACTATAACGTATGAATATATTCCAACTTTGAACAGTAGAGGTCGTAATAAGTTCATATCCTCCATATTATAGGAAACAATTTTTAAAATTTGCATTCTACTGATTTCAGAGCGTCCGTTCATAAAGCCGCTCCCGAGCGTCCAAAATATACAGTAAAGCTTTCAAATTCCGGGTACTCAGCGTCCTCGGAGTATAGTTTGCTTTCATACACCACATTTCTGAGCGTCCAGCGATGTTGCCAGTTCAGAAGGCTTATAATCGATATGAAGGATTTTACAAATCAGAAGAATCTAATCCTTTCGGACCGTTGTTGAATAAAACTGTTTTGTTGGTCCTCTATAACAGTCCCAAAATTTACATTGCGTATCATATTCTTTCTTGAATAACTGATGAACATTTCAGTTATATTTAAAGTTCAAAATTGGAAATATTCAATATGTAATGTATTTTTTATAAGAAAATGTATAGATACATTTATTACTTAACTTGAAATTGCGTATTTTTCTAACCAAACGAAATTTTCTGTGGGAATTGAGGTGATCATACATAAATTTTTGAGAAAATTTAAAGGCAATGAGAATGAAAAATTCCTCAACTAAAAACGCACTTTATTCAACATAATCAAACTTGAAACAAACGAAACCTTCTCTTACTCTATATGGACAGAAAAATATATAACTAAATAATAATTTTTCTATAGCCCAACGGCAGTAATTGTCCACATAAGTAAAAAATTGTCCACATAGGTAAAAGGTATCAACTTCTTAACAACCTCTTTTGAGCTATAAAATCTTTTTTGAAATTGATTTAAAGAGCAGTTTTGAAAATCCGTATCCCAGATCATCTTTTAGCGTTAGAAGGAATCTTGGATATACATTTCTAAAGCGATTGCAAACATTTTTTAGCTTGAAATAGGATACTGAATACATTTATTCAATCTACAGATAATGACAAATTCAAACAAATGAAATAATAATTTTTTCTTGTTATATACAGGAGTTGGGTCAAGGAATATGTAAATAAATAAATCACTTTTTTCTATAGAACTCAACAGCATCAGACTGTGGTTACTTATAACATTCAAAGCATCTGTCTACGATTCACTGAATCACTGTAACTTGTAGTATAACGTAAAATGTAAAAAATACCGAAGAATATTCGAGAACCGGCGTTTGGGGACGCCCACAAATCGACGGCCTGAAAGTACTGTATACAAACACCTCTCCCATCTCCTACTCTGAGCGTTCACCACATGTTTCTACCGCTAAAGCTGAATAATATTCACAATCTACCGATTCCAAAGCATCCAAAACATATTTCTAAATGTCTAAATATCGGAAAGTACGCGTATAGTGGCTTTCATTCTGCACATTTCTGAGCGCCCAGCAATCTCATCTAAGGCAGCTGAATTCATAGGAAGGACTTTACGAGTCAAAAGTTATGAAAATTAATTAAATACCTCACGATATTCTGTTTTAAATTCATGAAGACTTTCATAATCGGCGATTAAAAGTCCGAAACAGAATTCTACAGTTGAGTTGATTAGAGAAGCACGTTTCACATAAGATGTGTTGTGATTAACTGACCTCATGTTGTAGAATTGGGATATCTGGTTGGTTGAGAATATTCTCAACCTTGTTGTTATCGACTATCATCAATAATCAATATGAATGAGAAATAATCACCCTTCAAAAATTCAATTGTGGAAGCCGTTACTTTGTGATAGTTTAGCATTTGAAGGAAATAATAAATAAAACTACTTTGTTATACTATAACTGATATTTAATATAGTCGTTACTATAGTTTCAACACTAAACGTGTCATCTTCAGACGAAAACGAAGGTATGAATTTAACATAATTAATACAAACAAATTTTATGGCTATAGGAAATAGTTCTAGGAAGAACCAGAGAGGGGTAAAGTGATTAGGTAGTTCCGTGAGAACCTTAGTGGTGCGGGTATATTTACTAACGGACTTTAGATTCGAAAATCAGGTTATTAATACATTGAAGAGATTACTGTAATACAAATCTAGTTGATCGCTTAGGATCTTATTATCATACATCTTCATTGCTTTGAAAATTGCTAATCATTTTTCACAAACTGGTCATAATTTCCCTAATTTAGATAGCGTAAGCATTTTACATAACCAAACCAGAGGTTTCAAATTGAATATATTAGAATCAATAGAGATTTATAAAGGTGTCAAAAACTCTAATAAAAATATCCTCAATGATCAGTTAGACCTATATCAAAGTGATCTTTTCATGTGTCTTTCAAACCGCTCTTAAAATAATTCTTAGAATATTAAATTATAATCACACTAATTCACAAATTGTTACCTTGTTTACCATATAATACTGTACTGGCTTTCAAACCGCTCTTTAAGTAATTCTTAGAATATTAAATTTTAATCACACCAATTCACAAATTGTTGCTATGTTTACTATGTAATACTGTACTTTCCTAGGATCTACCTGTTTTTGGAATTTCCGTTGATCCCTTAATCTCAACCCTACTTTACTCTACTCTATTCATACTTGAACTGTTTCATTGATTTCTTCATAATTTTCTAATTGTTTGATAATGGCACTTCGGTGTTGAAACTATAGTTACGTTTTCACGTTATTATTAATAAAAGTGGTATAAAAACAAAGTAGTTATTCTTTCATATAATCAAAATGATAAATTACCATAAAGTAACGGCTTCCATCACCGATTTTTTTTTGAAAATTCCCATTGACTAATATATTTAGTTTTGAAATTTTAACCTGAATATGTAAAATTTGGACATTATTCAAAATAGGAAAGGTGCCTGTTTCTAAAATATGATTTGCAAATGAAGAATCGGTCTTATTATTTTAAAAGGAACGAAAATGTTCTTTATATCTAACTGCTATGTTACCGCAAGATCTACCTATGTAAAAACTATCACACTCTGAACAAGTTAGTTTATAAGCTCCGGGCCTTTTAAATTTGTCAGTTTTATCTTTCGCATTGAACAGAATATGACGTAATTTGTTTGGGGGCTTAAAGCTGATGGTCAGGTTATGATGGGATAACATGTTTGCAATTTTTTCGCTTATAGGACCAAAATAAGTTAAAGAAACATATTTTAATGAGTCACCTTTGTCTTTCATAAAGGGATAAGTGCTATTGTAAATTAATTTTTGTCTTTTTCTATTTATTAATTCAGAAATTACTTGAGGAACGAAACCGTTATTTGTAGCAATAACTTTAATAGTATCTAATTCTTTACTAAGATTTTCTTGAGATGAGGGAAGGGAAAAGACTTTATGTATCATTGACTGAAAAGCAGCTAGTTTATGACTATAGGGGCTATGTAAAGAGGTACAAATTACTGTATCTGTGGAAGTAGGTTTTCTGTAAATGTCGAATGAGATGCTATTATTATGATGTAATAATGTTAAGTCTAAGAAATTTATTTTGTGATCCTTTTCTGTCTCTAATGTGAATTTTATGTTGGAATAAATATTATTGATGAATGATAAGGAAGCATCTAACTGTCTACATGTACCTTTAAAAAGGGCTGAAATATTGTCTAGGTATCTGTACCAAAATTGAATATGTTTTTTGTTATGGCAGAACTCATTATAGTATCATCTATGTGAGAAATAAAAATATCTGGAGAACCGATAGCTAATCCGTTATTTTGAGTATAAAATTTGTTATTAAACTGACAGTACTTTTGACTGAGGCATAAATCGAATGCCTGTTCAATTTCTGAATTTATCGAAGGATTAATATGTGACTTTTCTAAGATATTTGTGATTAAAGTTCGACATTCAATGGGAGGGATATTTGGGAACATATTAGAAACATCAAAGGATACCAAAATACCGGTGTTAGGTATAATTTTTGGTTTTAATTTGTTTGTATTGCTTCTTTAACCTACATATAGTAGATATAGTACTTGTAAATTCATACCTTCGTTTTCGTCTGAAGATGACACGTTTAGTGTTGAAACTATAGTAACGACTATATTAAATATCAGTGATAGTATAACAAAGTAGTTATATTTATTATTTCGTTAAAATAATCACCCTTATTCACTATAATTATTTCTTATTTATAGTGCTATCCACAGTAACTCTTTTATAGTTTATTAGTCAACAAGCAATATTAAGGTCTACAACAGAGGATTTTTTCGTAATGAGATGATTTTCAACTATGATTGGAAATATTCTTTTCTAACAAGCTTAGAACATGGAATGGTATCTCCGCTTGGTCTCAATTTCCAGTTGCACAAGATAGATGACTTTCACCCATAGATGACAACATTGTCTTCACAAAATCATCAAAGTCTGATGCAGACACAATAACATTTGAAGATATTCAATCTCCAGATTGAAGATCGGAAATAATTTTCATTTTTTATATCCAGAAATAGACGCTCAAGATGAGTCGATAACTTTATCTTCGAATTGGATAGAAATTTCAATATTTCTTTGCAAAGAAATTCTCTGACTAATCGGCTGTGTTTAATTCAGCAAAACCAATAATATTCCTGGAAATGATTGAAAAGATTGTTCTCATTACCAGCTGTTGAATGCGCTGATATTGTTTTTACAGACATCTAGATATGTCGAAGATCACCTCTTGCGAGAACGGAAACATGATCAGTAATGATTTCATACTTGTAGGGTTCACTATTATTACCTGTATGATGGGAAGATGACGATAAGTGTCTCCTAATAAATGTGTTTGTGCCTCTAGAAGGCCCAATTTTGGGCCTATGGACAAAGTCTTAGAGCAAACAGAGAAATACATCGACTATTCAGATTTGAAACAACGTACGGAAATTCGTTCACAATTCCAAGTTATAACGAATTTCATCATAAAAAACTAGCGCGGAATTTCATTTAGCGGCAATAAACGAGGGTCGGTACAATAGATTCCGCGAGAGAAAGTATACTTTTTAAATGTTTTAAAATGCACCTGAATGCTTATAATCGTTTTGTGTGAATGTGAGTGTATGTAAACGGGTGGTGTATATGTGACCGTGACATGATATCGTTATAGGGTGTTATATATCAAAATCATCATCATCTGATATACTGATTTCTGACTCGGGGAAATTAGACCATTCTTCACCTTCACAATGCTTACATATGAGCTACAAGGTAATCCTAAACTTTTCACAAACATTTACCAGTACAATTTTATTTACAATCACGAGGGATTATTTTGATCAATTTATCGGGACGTGCATTTTATTGTTTGTAGCATTATCGTATTTTCATATGGTTACCTCGATATTATGTCGAGTATGGAAGATCGGGAATTGTAATTTGCTAACAAATGTGTCAAACAAAAAGCTCCCAATTTTTCATGCCAGCGAACGATTACGTTATGCCAAGGCATCACAAGGTAACCATATGAAAATACGATGATGCTGCAAGCAAAATATTTTTAGGATTATTACCAACTTCAGGTTTGGAGGCTCGTCCCGATGAGTTGATCAAAATAATCTCTTGTGGTTGTATGAGAAATGGTACTGGTAAATCCGTGTTTAAAATTAGGACTACCTTGTAGCTCATTATGTAAGCATTATGAAGGTAAAGAATGTCTTAATTGCCCCGAGCCAGAAATCAGTATATTAGATGATGATGATTTTGATAAGTTTATGGATGAGAATAAACACGATGATGAAGATGATGACGATATCAATGATGTAATCAATGACAATTGCGACGATCAAATTTTATCAAACTTAGATGATGAAGCGCCTCACGATGATCCGTATATCAATAATGATCATCATTAGCAATATATGCTGACAGTGATGACGAAAACTTAGGTTATTTGTGAATAATTAGACATATAGATAATTCTTCAATAAATTCGAAATGTAAAAGAAAAAAATATATAAATGTGAAAAAAACAAATTATTTATTAATCTTAGTTTTTTTTTGTTCAAATATTGAAATTTGTTATGTAACACCCTATAATGACATCATGTCTCGGTCACATATACACGTTCACACGTCTACATACACTCACACATTTACACAAAATGATTATAAGCATTCAGGTGCATTTCGAAACATTTAAAATAGTATTATTTCGCGCGAGGAATCTATTGTACCGCCCTCGCTTATTGCCGCTAAATGGAATTCCGCGCTAGTTTTTATGATGAAATTCGTTATAACTTGAAATTGTGAACGAATTCCCGTACGCTGTTCCATACCTAAATGGCCGATGTATTTCTCTGTAGTTTGCTCTGAGACTTTGTTGATAGACCCAAAATTGGACCCTTTAGAGGTCCAAACACATTTATTAGGATAGCTTCATTTCTACTCGACTCAAATCGATCTGCTTGGACTTAAAATAGTCGGTATGAAAATCTCTTAAAGAACGTAGAATTTGAATTTCGTGAAAAATTTCTAACCCCAAAAGATTTGAATTTTTAAGCTGTCCAAAGCTTTCAAAATGGCGCCAAAGTTATGTCTTTGTTATGTTTTAGATCGAGAACTTAAGTATTTTGTCTGAAATTCGTAAAATACAGATTTTCAAAATGGCCTTTTTTGGCGCCAAAAAATGAGGTAGGTCAAGATACCAGAAACCGAAAGAAAAGAAATAAAAATACTATGTTTCCACCGAAACAGAATATGAAAAAAACAAAAACTCTTTGACATATACTCAATTTTTCAATGTGCTAAAAAACCGAGTAAGGGTCCATTTACTCTGTTTTTTAGCACATTGAAAAATTGAGTATACGTCAAAGAGTTTTTGTTTTTTGGCCGACGACCTCGAATCGATTTCGGACCAGAGCCAAAAATCGCGTATTAATTTTTCCAAAAACTTTTGTTCGAACATTTTTCCATACAACTCAAAGCTTTGTCTCAAAACGCAAAAAATTGAAAAAAGGCCATTTTTGCTTCCAAAATATGGCCATAGCTTTTTGAGCACAGGGTTAATGCAAATTTAAACTACCCCATCGTTTTCAGCGTGTCACATAGAATAGACCGAAATTAGACCTTGCGGAAATTAGGACAAAAATCGTCAATTTTCCTCCTTAAATGCCTGGACTATTGACGGAACGCGCTATCCCTTTATCGGGTGCCGCACCTGCTGGTGTAATCGGTAGTGAACGTGTTTTTATAATATTTCTCTCTACAATCGGCAATCGGCCAGATGATTAGCGCTCCAAATGACGCGCGAAACAGAGCGAAAAGTGTCGAGTATTTCGACAATCCGTACTACTCAATAACTCAAAACCGGTCGTACCTCTTTGAACTTTCAAGTCAGTAAGTTTCGAGCATCATTCCATAATTTGTGTTAAAATTTCTGATAAGCAATGAAAGAGTTCACACTATAAAACTATAAATAAGAAACAATCGCTCTTATCCACTAACAATACTGTTCTGTTTACTCTGATGACGGCTACTTGGTAGCTGAAAGGTCCTAAGTACTTGACAGTATTTCAATTGGATAAGTATGATAGTTCCTTATTTATAGTGTACAAATTTTAAGTGGATTGCATTTATCATTTGGCCTCTACACGAGAACATACTTTATGCCATATAACTCGATTCAAGATTAAATGGCAAAAATTAACAAATATAACATGTGCTGGAAATGTCCGTCTTTCTAGTCGATTCCTCATGGATAATCTCTCTCAAATAAGCCTTCCTTATTCCGAATTATCTCGTATTGCTCTATTACTATTTGTTCAAGATTTCTCTCATTCTCAATTTGCACCTAGTACATTTAAATAACCCCATGGAACAGAATCTGAGGATTGTTAGTCAGGTAAACGAGGAGGCCACGCAACTGTACGGCGTTATCCTCTTTTGAGGGTAAATCTAACTAAAATGAGGAGGTGCTCCATCATGCATGAATCAACTTACTGATCTCTTTGCGTATGGTACATTAACTATTAGATCTGTAAGGTCGTTCTCCAATAAATTGAAATATGTTTCACCATTTAAGTGAGGAGGAATTATAAAAGGTCCATTTCCACCCTTTTCAAATAAATTTTCAATGAAAATGTTTTTTCTGAAAAAAAATTTAAAAATACTTTTTGAAGCAAAATTTTCCCAATAACCTATAATTAGTTTTAAAATAAAATAAAATGATGCGATCCAAAATAAAGCAGAAAATGTATTGCAAGTTTCCCGTACCGTCGCTTCTGTTGAGAAGCTTCGTCGACCGGTACCTACAATATAAAAAATTTTGCATCGATAATTACTAAAGCCAAACTACCAAAATTGAAAGCTTCGAATGTTATAGTTCCTGAGTCATAAAACAAAAAACATCTTTCAGTCTTCATCTTTAAAGCTCCGTAGCTCTTTATTATTGAAACATTTCCGGACTTGATTTGATATGAATTTTTCTTATTTTTTTGTTTGGCATATGAAATTTCGGATATGCTATATAGACATCTAGATATGGATCACCTTTCGCATGAAAGAAAACATAATCAGTAATGATTTAATTCCTATGGGCCTCATTATCATTATCTGGATGAAGGAAAGGAAACGGGCACACGATAAGCTCCCCGAATAACCGTTTTTTGGATAACTGGGGAATTTCCTACTCGGGACCTTTTTGTTCTCCAGAATTACAGCTGCTGTCCTGATTCACAACAGTTTCAATAAAATGGAGGAGAGCATACAGTAGATTTGTCGTAGGAATCGGTTGGAATGTATGAATGAGGGTGATGGCAATATATAAAGGAATATTAAAAAACTTATTAATAACTGAAGAAATATAATAAACTATTTAACTAGCTTGATATGGAACAACTTGTTCTATCGAAAATAATTTTAAAGTAAAAAAAGCAACTCTAGAACACAAACAATTAAAATCAATCTAGAAATTAATATTGAAATTAAATCTTTAAATATCGTATCACAGATTCTAAATATACTATGCAAATCGGGCATAATAACATATTACTTCATCTATACATTTTGACCAATCTGATATTCTGTTCTTTCATCGTAAAATGCAATAATATTAATTATATAAAGATAGAAATCAACCTAGCTCTCACCGGCTTAAACTAAAAAAATTTGGGGATCGAATTTAATTCTCTACAACAAATATTCAATCAGATTGATTCACAATATAGATGTTGAAACTCTTTTTTTCGATTAAAACTCTAAAGAAAAATTACGCTATTAATTAACTTATAATCTCCACCAAATGATCCAATTATCATTTATCTGAACCTATATTTACGGACTCGCCGATCATCGACCACCTTAAAGTTGCAGAGAAGTTCACTTCTACGGAGTTTATCATTTGGTTTTTCAGCAATACACGAAAACATATTATGTAAAATTATCTCTTCATTGCGATGATGAGACGACACAGAATTAATGTCGTTGGGTATAACGATGAATTGATATTACCTCAAAGTTTATTGACATCTACGTACACCCTGATCTCACCCAACCTCGCCAATTCGTTACAAATAATAAAAATCATATGGTGTGTAATTATTTTGGTTCAGTAAAAAATTGTCTTTTATATTGAGAATGCGGATTCCGGAAAAAGAAAGCATTTATCTATTCAATATAAAATTGATGTTAATGCGGCTAGTAAACAACTCAATTCAACTGTTCGATATGTTTTTTCTAGAAAAAACACCATCTCTGAGTATCGACATTTCAGAATCCTCAAGAGTTTCCGCTGTCGGGATGATACTCTGTAGAAGTCCAACAATACATTACAATAAAAATCAACTAAAACAAAAACCATACAATTATAAAGAACAAAGAATGAGCGTAATTTACAGATTCCGTGGATGTAATAAATCTTATTCGAGATACCTCAAAGATCAGATATTTGTCAATAAGCATCTTTGTGATAACAATCAATGCGTAAAGTGGAAGAGAGCGCATCAATTTGTGGTGCCGCCTACATGATAAGTTTGGTGCTAACCATAGGTTCGATCAATTATTAAGTATGAATATCGGAATAACGTTTTTTATAATTATTGTAATGTACGCTACTTCCTGGTTAAGTGATAAATAATCTAGTAATAACCATAGTCAGATACTGGAATTCCTATATAAGCTTGCTCAACCAAAACAACTGCTTACGCTCAGTTTGAAATGCAAGGAGAATGAGAATAATGCTGAATAACTATCAGAATACGGCGTTGTCATTTCTCCTCGACGTCGAGGACGCCTACAAATCGACAAGCTGAAAGTACTGCATACACCTGACTAATACACAGGAATTGTAGCGAACGCCTCTAACGGCAGACACGTTGTACTATCAGTATACTTTTAATACCCAAAACGACAGGTTGCACTATCATCTGAGCGTCCAGACAAATTTTTGCCAACGGGTTCAGCGAACAAGTATGAATGATTTACTACGGGGAAACTTCCAAGCGTCCGTATACGGACGCTCTGTAGGAACCGGACGCTTGGAAGATAGCAATCCGTCAATGTACGGACGCTCGGAAAGTAGTAGGATAAATATATATATATATATATATATATATATATATATATATATATATATATATATATATATATATATATATATGTATATACATATGTAACCAAAGTTCGTGTGATTGTTTTACTGTGATCTTAATTTATTTTATTTACACTAAGAGTCATTAATTTTATATCTATTATGACGTGTACCTTGTCGCTTTCGGTGAATTGCTTATTTCAATAAGCTTCGAATCCTCGGGCGCCAGATTTTTCCCAAAGGTTTACTCCTTTTTGAGGACTTCTGCTAGGGTCTTCACCACAAGGCTTGTCACTATTCTATCTATAGATAGCCTTGTTTCTACGGTAACTACAGTGAAGTATAACCAGAGTCCATTGGGCAGAAAACAGTACCAAAATGTAGGCTTTAATTACAATTTTGATACCTGGTTAAATCTTAGCTCATTTGAAGATGAAGCAGGAATAGTTTAATGAAACGGGGAATTCCAAATATTAAAATATGTAATTCTCAACCACACAACCACCCCAACTTCTACTTCCGGTAGATCACAGCGTGCACAAATATACCCAAAGACGCCCCTATCGTTCAAACATACACACTCTGTACACACCATACAATTACTTGAATACTTCAATTCAAGTGCGAATTCAAATCGTGCGCGGTCCGACCTATGACGGGATAAACTCAAATATAACAATTCAAATTACTGAATGCTACGGAACTCAGATATCGTACAAACGTTTACCAATCACAATAATAATCATAAACTACGGAAATCAATATATCGTAATGACCAAAAATATAAACTTATTTGCTATCATTTACTTTCTGCAACAATTCACTTAAACGGAACACTATTGTTACTTCACAGTTTAAATCTGACTCAAACTCGGATAATTAATTCACTTCGATCCTTGTCTCAATCTCACTTCAACGGTACTATTGGAAAATCAAAATCACAAAAGAGCAATTGTACTGCTTGAAAACTGATATAACATAAGAGCCACTGTACTGATTGAGAATCAAAATCACAAGAGAGCCACTGTACTGATTGAAAATCGAAATCACAAGAGATCTTTTGTATGTCACGGCTTTTATATGTTTTCCGAGGTTCTGGACAAGTCTGCTTCACCAATTCCTTATTTTATGCCAAGGGTTTTATACTTATATCCCGAACAATGCTTAAAAGTGACGCTACTTTTTAGATCTAAAATTCGCACTCATGATGCTCCACTAGTTCCTCCCGGCACGCTACACAAGTGTTATCGGAGTTTTTTTAGTTGTTCGCCTTTTTTATACATAAGGTTGCACAAAGTTTGATGCATTAACTGGCCAGACCCCTGTTTTTGCAACATATTTTATCGGAATGAATGCAATTTTCGAACGGGCATTAATTAGATTCATCTATTTGAATAATTATATTTATTCAAAATTATGGAGATTTAGAAAAGTGACAATCACGGAATTCACATTCGGAGTTCACGCATATCTATTGAAATAATGAACTGTTCGATCTGAGATTACATGTAATATCCGTATTTGCTGCCTGATCCAAAATTAAATGATCTTTCAAAATTTAAGCTTCGTTACACTATTTACACGTCTCCAATGTTTTTGATTGTTCTGTATATATTTATTGTACAATTTTGAATCTTTCACTTTTATACGTTTTTTTTGCTGTAAGCTGTAACTCCGGCTTATTATGAAGAAATGGAAACTCGTTTCGGTTGTCTGGAAATCGTTGTCAGTGACAGTGAGACTCAGTATGAAAGCAGACGCTCTCAAACGAGTTTAGAATTAAGCACCGCCTCACTCCTACATATGCGTCGCAATGCTATACCGTGGAAAGAACAAACAGTACACTAAAAACGATGATTGCACAGTTTTGCATTGACGACCACCGAAGTTGGGATAAGCTCTTGCCTGATTTCTTCTTCGCCCTAAATACTACCCAACATCAGTCCACCACCGGGTTTCCATCCGCATTTCATAATTTTGGTCGCGAACTCAAATTTCCCAATTCAGTATCGCATAACCTACCCGCTCTGTTGGATGCTGATAATATGTCGACAGCTCTGAAATCTGAGCAAGTGTTGATTAACTATTCTAGACTGAATATATTACGTGAAACTTCCCAATTGGTGTGTATACAATTGTCTCAAACTTTTACTCAACAAAGTCATTATTATAATCTCGTTCGTCGATATTGGCGTTGTGAATAAACTGATAAAATAATCGATGTTGAGCTTCATTTGTCTTCTGGTGTCCTCCATTTTGCAGCTAAGCAAGCTGCAAAATCTACAAGTCCGTTCACTATAGTGGAAAAAATATCTCCGGTCTCTTACAATTTGAAATGTGAAGATGGCAAGCTGGTGAGGTGCGTACATGTGAAAGACTTAGAACCGCTTAATCGATACCTAACGTTATAGTGAAACAGTTAATATGAATAGAGGAGACGGAGAGCATCCCTGCAGAGGCACACTAATATCACTACGGCGAACAAGCGACGATCGGGCGGCCAAAGAACAAGACCATCAGCAAAGAAATGTATAGGTAGCGTGATTGAAGGCGCGTTTCCATGGACCGGCACCGATGCTCCCGATCCCACCGGCCGTTTCGATCTATCCGATTCTGCCGATCCTTCCAGCCTTACATCCTGAGTATTCAGTGAGGCTCCGCTTAGGTCATTAGGACTTGGTATTAACAAATAGCTAAGTAACATGGGAGGTGACAAAACCATCATTTTTTAGAATTATTCTCATAGGTAAGTCTGGAAAATATGTTGGGAGGAGAAAAAATGGAAAATTCAATAAAACGAGATTTCGCCATGTGTTGCGTGCCTTGGCAAGCTGCTATATAGAAAATATCGTCCACCGTGACTCCAACCCAGAAGACGTTCTGGTGTTTGGAATGCGGAGTGATCAAAAAGTTAAGCTAGCCGATTTTGAATTTGCCGCAGTGATCATCGATCCTACCATATGTCAGAGGATAGCAGGTACCCCAAACAATACGACCCAGGGCTTCCTCCCTTTCGGCACCATTCGACCATTGATGCAATAGAGACGGAAGCGGTAGATTCCAGTTACATGATCTCCGTGGAATTTCTTATATGATTTCTTACTGTTCATTCATCAGGCGCTCTGGCACTTCCGTCACACCAAGGCCCATGTGTTTGAATGAAGAAAAGTTCCGTTCATGCCTTGCCCCTTTGAATATCTATATCATGGTAGCATACAAAGTTTGATCCAATTGCACTAATGTGAAAACTACGATTGAAGCGATGTCATCAGTTTGAAAATGAAATGGAAGGCAGAATAGAAAATGATTAGGAAAATGAACAGGTATCAGAAAATTTGAATTTGAAGAAAATGAAAACAAATATGTATACCGATGTATATTATTATGTATGAAGTTGAAAGTTTTGCTAGATGTATTAGATATAAAAAACTTTTTTGACGTAGTATGATATTCACACTAAGATTCATCTATATATTATGAAATAGATTCCATAACACTATATAGAAAAAAAATATACGTTTATGTTATTATTGCTACTCCTCTATTACCTCCCATTTGATCAGTCAATGATTACCTATCTTCTCATATACTATATCTTTATAAAATAATAATTAATCAATATAAATTATGATATCGAACTTCTTCTCTCAATATTTCAGAAGGTGTAAGTAAGGATCATGAATATTCACACTCTTGGCAAAATTATAGAATTTTTAAACACATTGATTTCTAGGTATTCAGAAAAAATTTTACAAGAACCCCACATTCTTTTACTCGACTCCCTGAAATGAATGAGCCTAATTACATCGAAATCCGTTCTATCATTCAAAAATTCCAGGTATAATGCTATTCCCTCGACTATTAACTACCAGTTGAAAGCGTATAAAAAACGTACCGTAAACCGTCAGTGAGCAATTCGATTCAGTATTCGTGAATTAATAATCCAGTGCAATTAGGTCACCAGTCGTCATAAAAATTGTATTACAGTGTAAAACGAGTGAAGGTTAGATTACAAATAATTTAATATTGTTGCTATTTGTTTTGGTACATTAGAGTACATGTCATTTCGTTATTTGTTCGCGGTTGCGGTCATACAATGTCAACTACCAATTGATAATTAATTATTAATGCAATTGTGCATATTGAGTTTACCTTGTCTCTATCTTAATAAACGTACCGATAACAAGGATACCGTTCGAGTATCGAGAATTGCAATATTGTGAAATTGTACTATGAATGAAGGACGTAACTGAAAGAGGTTATCAACATACTGTTGTAAACTGTCAGTCAGAAGGAAGAGTATGTTGTAGATGAGCTACCGACAGGGTCTGCACGCTATGTCAACCATCAGTAGACGCTCAAGGAGGCTGTATATTTCAGTAACGTAATCCGTATTATTTTGCACGCTATGCCAACCGGAAGTAAGAGCTATAACTGTCCGATATTTGTAAGTGCGAAGGATATGTGAATGATCAATTTGGAATGCGAGGGCAAGATGTTCGAAGCTTGCTGCAAACTAAATTGCGTTTGACTATCCCTGATGAAAATATCAGAAATGTAAAAAGTGACATTTATGATAATCTTGCCTTACAAACTTTCCTTCATGGATTACCAGGACAATTAGGTCTCGCAGTGCAGTTACAAAAACCCATAAACCTAGACCACGCTATGAACATGGCCATTGAAGAAGATAACTCTCTTATTCAGACAAACATTATAAGCCTTCAACTATTGTTTCATTTAATAAAAATTGCAATAACTTTGATAGAACTAAACAACCAATTGTACCATCTAGACAATTCAATAATTTTGTACCCCATTTTGCTAATAACCAAGCAAGCAATATGCCACAATCCCGATCGTTAAATCACGTACCTACAAATCGATTTAACTCAAATAATCAACAACAAAATTTCAACATACTAGCCCCTCAAACCCCTACAGGTAAAATGTACGCAGGACAAAATAATTTCAATAATGGACCAAATCGAACAGTTCGAAACTTTCACCAATCGAATAATAATTTCAGACCAAATTATAAACCAACTTCTATGCAAACGTCAACCCGTAATATGACACACATAACAAATACCGTACGTCCACAAACAAAATGGATTTCGGAAGAACTTTATCATTAGGAAGTTGAAGACGAAAACGAGACATACATGACACCCTATTGTGAAGAATATTCGCAAGAAACTCAAATACAATCAGAAGACTCTCAATTTTATGACACTGACGAACATAATTTCGAAGTCGAATCGGGAAATTTTCAATTAGACCTCAACCTACACGATCAACCTTGATACATTCAAATAACGATAATAATCCCCGCTTACCGTTCATAATTATTCCAAATGTTAATCTTAAACTTATGATAGACACCGGATCTATGAAGTCTCTAATAAATAATAACGTTGTATAAGAATTTTATAGTAATTATAAAAGACAGGAACTCTTTGAAATACAGTCGGTAGATCGAGTTAGTAATCATGATACAACAGTAAATATTCCTTCACCGAAAATATTCAATACTGGCGATTTAAAACACAAGTTTTACGTTTTCGATGTAAACTCGCAATATCATGGACTCATTGGATTGAATCTACTAAAAAAATTAAAAGCAACACTCGATTTCGACAATAATTTGTTGATAACAGAAAGAACAACAATTCAAATTCATATTATAAAAGAATCAAAATCCGAAAATAACACCAAATCTTTGAAACAAAATTGCAAGATAAAAATTCCAGTCAATACAGATAACAAATACGGAGTATTGAATAAAATTACATTCCGACCAGGAGTAAAGGTACCTACCTCTTTAGTTAAAATAGATAATAAATTTGCGACAACTACGGTAACAAATTCTAATAGTAATCCTGTTGAAATAATAATACGAGAACTTTTAGAAATTGACGAATACAATGAAATTTCTTGTAATCATACAGAATATGCTGACAATTTTGAAGAACCAATGGATATTGAATATTCATCGGAAATCGAGAATTTCGGAAGATGCAATTGAAACAAAATCAACCCAATATTTCATAACAACAGTTTCAATGAATCCTAGAGACGTGAAACATGTCAAAGTAGGTAAAAAAAATAAATACTTTATACAGATTTCAAGAAATAACAATGAGGACGAAATTATAAAATTCTTAAAAAATTATACTGCGGCTAATAAAAATTATTATTTTAATTTTGATCAAGAGAAAATGTATAAAGATTTCAGTTCTATATACATAAGATTATTTAGTAATAATGCACCTAAGATTATTAGTTGTAAGAAGCATAAGATACCACTTATAGATGACGAAGAAATAACAAATGTTAGAAACAACTATCATACTGGTAAAACCAATCACCGAGGTATCACTGAAACTCAACAACAAATTATGGACAAATATTACTTTCCTGATATGAAAATCAAAATAGCCACCTTTATAAATAAATGCGAAAAATGCCAAAAGGCAAAATATGACAGGAATCCTCCAAAAATCCTTATAATTTTAACGGAGACACCGAACAAACCTTTCCAAATCATACATGCTGATACATTCACTATCGAAGGACAAAACTATATTACTTTACTAGACGTATTTTCAAAGCTAGGACAAGCAATTCCTATAACTTCAAAAAACTCTACCGAGACAGTTAATTCATTTATTACTTACTTTACCTATTATGGCGTACCTGAAACCATAATAATGGATAACGGATCTGAGTTTAATTCCGAAACAGTTACAATTACTCGAGTTACATAAAATAAACATCCACTTCATTACCCCTCGAAATCCACCTTCGAATGGGATAGTTGAGAGATTCCATTGTACTAATTGAACATATCAGATTAATGCGACAAGAAAAGAATAAAGATCCTATTAAGCAGCTAATAAGTTATGCTCTCATAGCATATAATAGTACGATACACTCATCGACAGGTTATACACCAATGGAACTTACAATCGGACCTGCACAAAACAAAGACATTTATGACTTGGACGATCAAAAGAAATTAGTACATTCAATCTCACAGAAAAAAGATTGCAGTAACTTATGACAAAGTCAAAGAGGAGATTGAACAAAAAAAAATTAGAATCCAAACTAAACGTAATGCTAATACGAATGAATAGCAGTTTACTAATGTGGATCAAGTTTATTCTAAATTAGATCGCCGAGGTAAAACTATTCAAAGGTACTAAGGTCCTTTTGACGTGATTAATATGAACGATAAGAATGTAGCTACTTGTTCAAAAGAAGCTAAAACCGAAATCTGAAACGACCTGTTCTTGTTCCAGATGGCTCGCCATCCTTACAACAGAACAAACCTACGGACAAGAAATCGAATTCTCCAAAATAACCGAAAATCCGGGACTACTACTTATAAAACTAGGTAATGTCTAAAACACTATCGATTTTTGGACTTTAATCAAGATAGTAGAATTAGAACCATTAGAGAATAGTTTTAATTATTATGAACAAACTTTTATAGTAGAAAATATTATGAATGAAACGCAACATGGGCCAACGTAGAGAAAAGAAATATATAATTATCAGCACCTATTAGAATATCAAGTAACGGAAACTAGCAAAAAGTTAACTCAACTAATTCCTTCAGGAAATAAAAGAATTAAACGAGGACTCATAAACGGTTTAGGATCAGTTTTCAAAGCAATTACCGGTAATTTAGACAAAGAAGATGCAAGAAGGTATGACAACGCAATTGAACAACTTACAAATTACCAAATTAAAATGAAAACACTAGTTGAAGAACAAATCAGCATCGCTCAAAGCGCTATGCAGAAATTTGAAGAGGCTACAAATAAAATTATTATCAATCAGGTTAAATTAGACCAACAATTTCAGTACGTAACATCATGTATGGAACAGATGCAATTACAAGTAGGTAAGCTCGAGGACGCACTGGTATTTCAAATGCTTATTGTTCAAATGATATCCGCAATAAATGCTATTAATGACATATTAGAAACTATAGTAAATGCCGTAACATTTTCAAAACTTGAAACATTTCACCCTTCCATATTGGAAACGGAAGATTTACTTTACGAATCAACTAAAATCTCAAATTCACAACAAACTAAACTACCGTACGAAGTTAGTTCTGATACGATTCAATTGTATGAAAAGATTGTTACCGTAAAAAGTTACTATCAAGATAGACAAATAATCTTTATAATTGAGACGCCAATTCTAGAAAACATTCCGTATAACTATTACCACCTCTACTCACTTCCTACGGAAACATCCTCACCTAATTATCATGTAATAATTCCTCAACATAAATACCTATCCATCAATGAGAAATATTACGCTTTATCTAATGAAAAATGCATTGAAGCTAACACGGATGAATTTGTGTGTGAAGCCCAAAATATCAACGAAATCGGCACCCATAGCCCCTGTGAAATCCAACTACTGCAATTCACTAACCACTATAGCGATTGTAAACAACATGAGGTCGAGATCAATCAAGAAAAACTACAAAAAATTGGAACAAATCAATGGTTAACAGTGATTCCGAACGAAACTACAGTTGTCAGCCTGTGCAACCACAACAGACACAAGAAGACTGTCCTGGGAAATTATATTATAAAAATACCAGAACACTGTCAATTGCTAGTACTATAGAGAATCTTCAAAACATACCAAAATACTATAAAAATTGTAAGACCGAGTTGCCTAACATCGAAATTCCTGATCTTCAATTAAATCACGATCATCAAACATTACCACCACTTCGACTCGAATCCATCAATCTAGATGAAATACAACCACTAGTGTATCAATTGGAACATACCAAACAAAAACTGAAAGAAATGAAAATTCCACAATTCCATACTACCACCAGTGTCTGGACAATGCATACTGTATATTATTCTTATATTATTCATTACATTCACATGCTGGAAATATAGAGCCAAGATAAGAAGAAATTCAAAAAAATCCGCTCCAGTAGAGATTCCGTAACACGAGATAACATTAAAAAATTAGAAGCACCCAATTTTTCCACTTAAGATGGGAGGTGTTACATCGCATACAAGTGATGACTCTCCGTAATAGGATAGACTTTATCATTGCTGACATATACTTTTATGCCAACACATAATGTATTTTAATATAATAGTTCATTCTATTTCTCTACTTCGCCTTGTGTAGATGTTTCAGTTTCACATTAATAATTTTTGTATTAATTCAAATAAAGTTTTTTTAAAAAGCTTTTCGTTATACCACGACATATAACTCGCGTACTAACCTGAAATACGGCAGGATAAATGAATTGCAGTGATCAATGTGTGAATGCCGAAACAATACTGATATTCGGCGAACTTGAACCGAACGAACACTGATTCAAGACCGTCAAAAAAGCTTTCACTTGCAGTGCCAGAATATTTCATATTTTTATGCACGGTAAAGTGCTTTAAATTTCAACCAATAAATCATTGCGCAATTGATCGATTTTGATGAGACAAAAAGCATTCTCTCCAGAAAAGAAGCTGACCACAATTAAAGTTGCGAAAATTGTTTATATTGTTTATAAACAATAAATAAACAATTGAAATGCAAAATTTGACGGTTTTGATCGAATAAAGGCTATTTTTGGTCAGTGAACATGTGAAACTATTCAAACAAATATTTGAAATATCTTCATTCGTTATAAACAATTTATTTATCAACAAAATACATGAATTCGACCAAAACTCCGAGTATAGAGTCGTTTTCTAATAATTTTGGTATTTTGAGTCAATATCATCGAATGTATACCCAAAAAATGCCAATTTGTTATGAACGAATTATGTTTATTATTAAATAAACGAATTTGACAAAAATGTCGAGTTTATAGACTTTTTCGAATAATTTTGGCCTCCTGAGTTCGATTTTATTGCTATCATGCATACATGAATTTTTGAATTGTTATAAACGAAATGATCAAAATGTCGAGTTAACATTTATTTCCGGATAACTTTGTCTTCCTGATTTCATTGCTATTATGGTCTTTGAACGCATAAATAAATTTTTGGATTGCTATAAACAAATTATTCATGAACAAGTATACGAAATGTGCCGAAATTCCAAGTGTAATGTGTATTTAAAATCAATCTATATTAATAATCAAATAAATTATATCTAAAAATTGAAACGAATAGATTAGATGTATATCACTTGAAAAATCTCAATTTTGATCTCGCATAAATACAAAATATTTTATCGAGGAGTTCGAGTGCACGAGATTTAGGCGATGAATATCGAATAAAGTTTCAGAGAAGCAATTTTTTATTATTTTTTTCTAATCCGCTATTGAGAATTTCCACGAGAATAAAATCTTTAATAAAGACGCGGCGATTTGAATGACTTGACGCTCTATCTACTTTGATGTTAATGAATCGTACTAAGGAGACCAAAATTATCCGAAAATAATTATAAACTCAACATTTTGGTCAAATTCGTATTTTTACTTACAAACATGATTGTTTATCACAATTCAAAAATTTATGTATGCATTCGAAGACCATAATAGCAATAAAATCGCATTAAGGAGGCCAAAAATACCCGAAAACAACTATAAACACTTTGGTCAAATTCGTATTCTTATTAATAAACATAATTGCTTATAACAATTCAAAAATGTATGTATGCATTAAAAGAGCCTAATAGCAATAAAATCATACTCAGGAGGCCGCAATTACCCGAAAACAATTATAAACTCGACGTTTTGGTCATATCCGTATTTTCATTGATAAACGTAATTGTTTATAACAATTCAAAAATGTATATACCCATTTGAAGACTTTAATAGCAGAATAATCGTACTCAGGAGGCCAAAATTATCCGATAACGACCATAAGCTCGAATTTTGGTTAAATTCGTATATTTAATAACAAACTAGTTTCACATGTTCACTAACCAAAAATAGTCTTTTTCTGATCGAACGCTGTCAAATGGTGCATTTTAATTGCTTATGTATTGTTTATAAACAATATGAACAATTTGCGCAACTTTATTTGGGGGCAACTTTATTTTTGATGACATTCTGAAGAGGATGCACTTTGTCCCATCAAAGTCGATTCATTTTCCAAAGACTTACGAGTTTTGCCTATTTTTATACTCATTTGACTGCACTAAATACTGCATGAATGATCACCCTCAATATTTGACAATTATTGCATGTAATTAGATAGTTTGCTTTTCCGTTTAATTTTTTTCTATGAGCTCAATTCAATTTTCTCTGGGTTGTTAATATTGATATTCAAGTGAATCCATTCATTGCTGTTCTTTATTGATGTCAATAAAATTAATTTGTGGCAGGTTCTATGTGTTTATTTGCAAGGCAGTGTCAATTTCTGCGACATCATGAGAATTAGCCGGGCAAAAATCAAATATTAATTATACTCAAATGCTGCAATGTCTATTATCCATTCACCCATTGGATCAAGGTTACTTACAGCACTGAGACTATCTGGGACAAGGTTATCTATAAGTACCACTGTGATACGCTTTATGGTGAGGAGTTTACCAGAAGTCCTCCCTGAGGAGTGAATCTCGAGAATAATCTGGCGCTCAAGAAATTGGAATGAGTCAATTGGATTCAGATCCAGTTAACCTGAAGCTACATTCAAGCCATAATGAGTATTGAAAAGACAGAAGTGAACGTAGCACGTTACAACAGTAACAGCTACCATCAAAGTTTGCTGAGGTTCAAACTGTGATATTAAGCTCCTGCTAATCATGATACCGCTACGATATCAATCCATGAATAGTACGCGATAAGAGCGCGTGAAACGAGAAGAAATTCAATATGCTCCAGAAGAATAATAAAAATAACGAAGAGAACCAGCCGGTTACACACACCTGACTCTGAGAACAAAGCATTCCTCCTGCCATACTGCAGAAGGAGCACGTTGAAGAAGAGTTTGGCCTGTGAGGACCACAGGAAAGGTAGGATCTTGCGTTATTGTTCACCATTTGAATTCGCCCGCCTTACGTATTACAGTCTACTCTGCGTATATAAAACATGAGAGATTTTCACATATAATAAATCGTCGGCTCATTTGCGGAACCTCCTAGGTCATCATTTGATGATTCTTAAGTTTTTAATCATTTTAAATGCTTTGGAGCATCATCTTTATACTGCAATCCTTTTAAATCCATGAAAGTATCATTCATCAAAATGTTAAACAAAAGTTCCTACATCTGAATAATTAAAATTTTTGACGCTGCCGGTTAAAAGTGTTTTATTTTGTTGATTCAATACCTTATTAGAGAAAAAATGGTCAATTGTGTTGAGAATAAGGTAAGTGAACATTTTGTACTTATTTGTAGACTTAGAGTAACGAAAACTTTCAGAAGAACACGTTTTGGCTTGCCGACTAGACTCGGAAGGTTTTGTTGTTCTATTTGATTTGATTATTGCAGTACTAAGGAGCATTTGTTTCACCACTTTAATTCAGTTTCAAGTCAGGATTGAGTTGTTTTTCAATTTTTGTTCATTGTTTAACAAGAAAATCATTGCTATTTTCCTCTCTCAGATGTTGCAACCACCAGGACTATCAAGAGGTAGAGGAAGATGGACCTTCAACAAAACAACATGATGACTTGATACATCAGAAAAATGGAGAGAATTTTGTCAGCCACCTTCCTATTCAGAAACAAAGTAAATGGATTAATTGAAAACGATCAAGGTTCAGCTGAATTGGAAGGAGAAGCATTTAGATAGCACAAATTTAGAAAAATCAACAATGAAACATTTAATTGAAGAATGTGCCATAGAAGATCCGAATTTAAAAAAATGGAAAGTTGACGTACAGGAATAATAGCCAAGAAATCGTTAGAGTTAATATTGAAAGTAAGAAGCTCTATAAAAAAAGACTGAACAAGAGTCAGGACGAATCAAAAATAGCGATTATGGAGAATATAAGCCAAGGAAACATCTTGAAGAAAGTTCATCGACAGATTCAGAGGCTTCAGAGAGGGAAGATCTGAATGCAACTGAGGGTCCCAAACGAAACAGAAAACCCGGTAGGCAGCGGTGGAGCAGAGAACAAACCAAACTGAAGCGACAAAAGGAGAGCTATTAAAAGTATCCAAAAGACTGATGTAGGAAAGTGGGTACTTGACAATAAACGGGCTCCAAGACATCTTAAGCCACCTTGTAATTGTAAACTGAGTGCCCAGAAAACAAAGCTTCAATGTCGTCATTTTTGAACAGTTATGGAAGGAGATAACTTGGTTAGAAATGAAAGTTTTTGTCCATACACTTGTTGATGTAGTAACTACAAAAAATGAGAGATATAAAGTAGATGAAATATCGCGCAGAAATAACACCCTTGTTTATCACTTGAAGAAGGAGCTCGCTTGCGAGTATGCCGCACAATGTTGCTCAACACTTTGTCAATTGGTTCGAGGTTTCTACAAAACTGGTCAAAGAAGTAAAATGTAGAAACATACCCGACTCAAGTCCAACCCGAAAGAAGAAGCCGAAGATTATCTTAAAAAAGGGCAAATTTTGTCACTTTTTCTGCAAGATCTCCCAAAGATGGAATCGCATTATTATAGAGTAAGTTCAAACAAATTGTATCTACAACCAATATGGCAGTTAAAGATTTCATCTATAACATTATTTCAGGAGGAATTTTTGTTTCAAAATTTGAGTTTATTTCAATGGGATGTGAGCAGATGTTTTAAGGTAGGAAATACTAAACGAGAGGAGTTTAAGAAACATATTGGAAGAAAAAGTGAGCAAGACAAGAGGAAAATAAAGATAAGGAAAATGCCAAACTTGTTTTTACAATGGATCTGCAATCCATTTTCCTGTCTACCATGTTAAAAGCGTCAGCAATGTATTACAAGAAGAAAGCAGTTGTACACAATTTTACTGTGTACAACCTCAAAACTAAAGATGAATTTTGCTCCATCTGGAACGTAGTGGAAGGAGGTGTGACTGTAATTGAGTTTAGTCCGATGATATATCACTTTCAGGATGCAAAAGATCAAATCTTACCTGCTGAAGAAGTATTACTCTACAATGACGGATGTTCATATCAGAATCGTAACGCAACCTCATACAGTGTATTTTGTATAAAAATCGAAAACCTATCACAAAATCCAAGTATGATCACTCAGAGCAGCTTAAATATGTTATTCCTTTACACCACCATTTGCTTTAGGATACGCTGCCATACTGACTTGCTTTTTTCTGTCTTTATTTTTTTAAGTATTGATGTTTATTTTAATCAGAAACCATGTTAAATTTTGATATAAACATGAACATTTAAAACGCCTAAGTTCCATTTAATTCAGGTTTTGCTATCAAATCCTCCTATGTCCAATAAAAAATAGATTTAACATATTTTCATTTGAAAATAATAAAATCTCTTGTTCTATTAATAAACTTAAACTTCACCTTACTAGCACTTTTCTCCATTGAAAATGTTAAAATAAAAGGTTTTTTCTCCATCCTGAAAACTTCTCAAAAAGATACATTGAAGGTTTTGCAAGTAAGCCGACGAATAAGATAGTCGAATAGAAACAAAGGTAGTAAATTAACTTTCAGTTGCTAAGCGAGACGTCATTCACGAGTACATTTTATCGACCAAACTGCCCGGATAAGTTACGTCTTTTCCTTGTTATAACAAACCTGATCAAAACATCTGTTTCAAATATAAAACGAAATAAGGAGTGCATTTATGGTATTGCTAGAAGCATGATGAAATTCTCGAAAACCCCTATCGTTCCAGACGACTTAGATATGGACACATTGGCTGAAACGGAATTGATCAGATTGCAAAGACAGGTAAATCACTCCAAATAATGAATATCTTCTGATACTTAATTTCTGTGCATAGTGGAGAAGATTTTTGTAAGTTATCATGAATAATTTATTCCTTGTTCACTTGGTGGAATTGAAAGTTCTCAATTTTATCCCAGTTCACCTATATCGTGTTCTAAATTACGTGAGGGTGGTTTTTCAAATAGTGAATTCCAGTCACTTTTGTACCAGAATATTTATTTATATGTGTTTCGATCGATTTGCTCCAAATTTGATATTGTAATATTATCTTAGTCTAAAATCAATCTCGTATGAGAAGTCCCTCATGAAAGTTCAAAAATTGGAACAAGAAAAAACAACAGAAAAAAATATAAAACAAATATTTCGTAATACTGAAAAATCTAAGCTTTCGTATGGATTCCGCGTCACAATAGCACGACTTGATGTCGACGTTTCGCCAACCATTACAGGTGAAATCTTCAGGGCAGACTTGAAGCTTGAAATGAAACAGGCTGTACCGGTTTCTGTAGCCATATTTATCGTAGGAAACAATCCTTAACGCTACATAGTTCACTGCCTTTACTCTGGTGATTGACTCCATTCTGGCATTTGACCCTGCCGTTGTGTGATCATGTGTAAGAGTAATTTTCCAGGATGGGTTTCCCAACGTTGGGATGGTTATATCCTGAGTCAAGGTTCAGTTCATTTGAATGTTTCAGGATGTCTATAGCTTCAAGGATTTTTCGCTGATAGGAGTTTGCGGCTCGGGCAGGATTTCAGTATTTTCGAAACGGATGTGATGATAAGTGTCAAACTTGTGTTCCGCAAGTGCAGATCTACTGGTATCACGAAGCCTTGTACATCGCTCATGTTCTTTCTCATGAGTAGCTATTGTACGATCTGTTCTACCAATGTGGACTCTACCGCAAGAACAGGGAATGCAATAAACACCTAGATGAAGAGGAGAAAGGGGATCTTTGATAGGTTTGTGAAACTGAGATAATTTTGGGAGTGTGGAAAACCGGGTAGAAATTATGTTATGTTTCTTAATGATTTTGGAAATTCGATGTGTTATATTTTCAATATATGAAAGATGGCAGTGGATGAATAAGGGGGGGGGGGGGGGTTCAGGTTGATTTGAAATTTTAGGCGAAGTGTATTTCTTCATGGCTTTTTGAATGTTGTGATGGGGGAAATTATTTGATAATAAGACAGATGGAAGATGTTTTAATTCTGATCTTTGAGATTAGGGTTGAGATAAGTTGACAGCTCTGTGAAACGAAGAGTTTGCTCCAAGGCAGGGTGGGGGTGGGAAACACCATTGAGGTATATATCGGTGTGAGTGGATTTTCGATACACATGATGTCCCAAAGTAAGACTAACTAATACATCATCTAGGAAAGGGAGTGAACATTTCGATTTAACTTCCATGGTGAAAAGAATGTATCGAATTCAAATGATTGAGGAGGGGAACAAGATTTTTGACAAATAACAAAAGTGTAGTCGACATATCTGAACCGGCTTGAGAACAGATAAGTCAATAGCATCTTGCTCTAAAGTTTCCATGAAGATAAGATCCTAAGTTTCTTTCATTTCGTTGAAAAACTCCAAACGCTAAAAGTTGATTCAGACGATTTGCTCATCAGCTTCGACATTGAATCTCTTCAGCAATGTTCCAATTCCAGACACCCTTTTCATTATTTCAAAACTGTTACCTGCCAAAAACATTTCAAAAGACTTCCTACTGTTAATTGATTTTCGTCTATCTTCTACATATTTTCTGTACGATGGCATGTTTTACGATAGGTCCTCGGGATCTGTCATGCGTTCCCCACTTCCTCTGGTCATAGCTAATATCTTCATGGAAACTTTTGAGCAAGATGCTATTGACTTCATCTGTTCTGATGCCAGAATGTTGGCTTAGATATGTCGACGAAACTCTTGTTATCTGGCAACATGGTCACGAAAATCTTGTCATCTTCCTCAATCAGTTAAATTCATTACATCCCAATATTCTTTCCACTATGGAAGTTGAATCTAAAGGTTCACTCCCGTTCCTAGACGTATCAGTTACTCGACAGACTGACGGTACTTTAGGACATTCTGTGTACCGAAAACACACTCACACCGAATGATACCTCAATGGCCTCTCTCACTACACCCTACCCAAAAGAAATCTGTCATAAATTCCTTGGTCCACAGAGCTCTCACTTTATCTCTTTCCTAATCCTTGAAATGAAAATTAAAACATCATTCATCTGTCTTATTATTAAATAATTTCTCCCATTACAACATTCAAAAAGGCATAAAGAAATACACTTCACCTAAAATTTCAAATCAACCTGAGTCACGAACCCCCTTCTGTTTTATCCACTGCCTACCTTTTATATATGGAAAATATAACAAATCGAATTTCTAAAATCCTCAAAAAACATAATATTTTCACTCTGTTTTACACACTTCCAGAACTATCTCAGTTTTACAAACCAATACCCTTCCTACCCTCCACTTGGAAGGTATTTATAGCATTCCCTGTTCTTGCTGTATAGTCTACATTGGTGAAATAGGTCGTACAGTAGCTAGTCGTGTGAAAGAACATGAGCGCTGTATAAGACTTCGTGACACCAGTAGATCTGCTTTTGTGGAACACAAGTTTGATACCGATCATCAAATCCTTTTCGAAAATACTAAAATCCTAGCCCGAGCCACAAAACTTTTACCAGCGAAAAATTCTTGGAGCGATAGAAATTCTTAAACATCCAACTAATCTAAGCCGTGACTCAGGACCGAACATTTGGAAATCCATCCTCGAAAATTTCACTTCACACATGATCACACAATGGCAGGGTCAGGTGCCAGAACTGTGTAGCGTGAAGGATTTTCTCCTACAATAAATACTACTGGATCCTGCCCTGAAGATGACACATGTATGGTTGGTGAAACGTCGGCATCAAGTTGTGCTATTGTGATACATGATCCATTCAGAAGGCAAGATTTTTCAAGATTAGCTATACGCGGAAGTCTACTATTCATGAGGTATAACTGTGAACAATCCTTGAAGTAACAACCTGTTCATCGTCAATAGAATCACATGATTGTCACACAACCATTTATGGAGAATTGTTACAAAGCTAATTCACATCAAGTACCAATACACAACTACTGATATCCTGTGATACATCTTCAGGTCTGAGTATAAGACATTTCTTCTTGATGTGTGATATCAAATTTCACTTTATTCAAGAGTGATTTTGGAAATCATGCCTAGAGGGAATCAAATCTTTGGAGAAGAGTTAGATCCTTAGGTTTCAAAATGGCGATATCACTATTCCCATAATAAATAATTCGTTGTTATTTGAATTGAATGAATCTTTCCTAGTATCGTATTATGGAGGGAGATCGAAAAGCTTTTTTCGAAGAAACCAACACAAAACTGGCTAAACAACGGGCCATAATGAAGACACTACGGAATGAAAAAGCCCAACTTATCACTGATTTAGAGCTGGCAACAAGTAGAACCAGGAAGAAGAAAGATAGGTTGTTGTCATCTAGATTGAACAAACTTTATACTGATTACAAGGCATATATTGAAAGTGTGGAGAAAGAGAAAAACAGCTTACGAGAAATTAATGTTCAGATTAAAAAGGTTAGTAATATTCAACAGGAAACAAATCGTTTACGTCTAATCGTATACGCTGTGTTAAAACTTCATCCGAAATATGGGAAAACGAAAACATCGGTGATTTTGAGAAAATCACATCCTCCATGCATATACTTCATATCAATTCTTATATTCCAAAAACCTAGCTAACAGCAACCTCAATATTTGTAACATTATAAATTCCTCACTGTGGTGTCCATGGTCATGTCTCATGTCATTATTGATATGAGGAACAAGCGCAAGGCTGCAAAAGAAACCGCCCCGATATATCCTTATAGTCCAGGCAAACAAGGAATTTAATTACGCAAATTGTAGAATATGACCCGATTTTGATGAGACAAAGTGCATCCTCTTCAGAATCGTGTCCAGATCAAATTTGAACAATGATATGGTTTGAATTGTTTATAAACAATAAATTAACCAATTAATTAACTTTATTCATGAGATTATATAAAAATGACAAATTTGATAGTTTTTGATAGGGTTAAAGACTAATTCAGGTCGATAAGCATATAAAAATGACAAATTAACTGATTGAATTCACTTAATTTCTTAACAATTAGTTTATAACGTCATCGAATGTATACCCACACATATGGTAATTTGTTATGAGCGATTTAATCAATGATAAATAAACGATTTTGACAAAATCTCCGAGTTTAGAGTCATTTTCGACTAATTTTATCGTCAATATCGTCGATTATATACTCATTAATTTTTAATTCGTAATAAACAACTCATTTATCAACAATGAAACGAATTTGCCCAGAATGTTGACTTTTAGGTCCGTTTCGGATAATTTTAGCTTTCTGAATACAATTCTCTTGTTATTGTGGCCGTTAAATACATGAGCACGAAAATTTCAATAGTTTATGAACAAATCATTTATAAATATTTGCAAGAATTCAACTAAAATTTAGAGTTTAGTGTCGTTTCCGTTCTATTTTAATAGAACATTGATGATTCTGTTGTCGAAATTATTGAGCCTTTGATCGTATTTTGAATGTAAATCAATTATACTTTTAATCAAAAACTGAGTTGTATTTGATGAAAAGATGTTACTGGGTAAAAAAACAATTTTGCATAAATCAAATATAGAAATACTTCATCAAGTTATTTCAGTGCATGATTACTCGATAAATCGTGTTAATTTGTTATTTGATTAGAGCTTAATTAAACTGCTCACAATTTTAATTTCTTATTCGATTAGAAACATTTCATCAATTTTGCCAATATTCCTCAATAAATAATTGAAAACTTCGTGAGTATGTATTAAACGGCCACAATAACAAGAAAATCGTACTCAGAAGGCCAAAATTAGTAGTCGAAAATGACTATAAACTTGGAATTCTGGTCAAAGTCGTCTATTTGTGATTGAGTTAATTGTTTATAACAAATCAACATATGTGTGGGTAGACATTCAATGGCGTTATCAACGATAAAAAAGTACTCAGTTAATAAATAAATTGTTTACCAATTGTCTATAACAAATTTAGTTGACTTAACTAGTTTTTCTACCATATTTATATGTTTATTGACCAAAATTAGTCTTAACCCGATCAAAAACGGTCAAATGACGCATTTTTATAAATCACATAAATTGAACTAATTAGCTGGTTAATTTGTTGTTCATGAACAATTCAAATAATTTGCGCAACTATATCATTGTTCAACTTTGATCTAGACATGATTCTGAAGAGAATGCACTTTGTCCTATCAAAATCGGTTTTTATTCAACAATTTGCGTCGGGTCATTTTTCACTTTATTTGCCTGAACTATTATTGGATGTTTGCAATTTTGTAGAGCCAAAAAAATTGAACTAGAGGTATTATCAAATTTATCATCTGCAGTTTCAAAGAAATGTCTGAATACATTTTCGCACTAATTGTATTACATCTTTTACATTATTTCACAGGGAGAGATAAATCAAGCTCCAACGCAATTCATTGGTTAAGATTCCACAACATGGATTTTTTAAGACTAATATAGTGGAATTATTGGCATAGTACGTGTACTGTCATCATCATCTTCACGATATGCAATCCCAAGGAAATTGGATGTATGTATCACTTCGTCACAATGAGAACTAGGATCTATTTCATTTATTATCGAAGGATAAATTGCTCTTCATAAATATATAACAAAAATAATATCTTACATGAATAATGAAATTAAACTGGCTACATTTTCAAATTACATGGTAATAAGTAACCTCACCTGACCACACTGATAACGGAATAAGACACTAGATACAGAGATACTATTAAAAAATAAGTCACATTGTGAACAAATAACATTAAAGTTTGTTGTCATAACAAATATCGGACATCTAGATGATACATTTGTATTGGACCTTACATTGTAAAAAGTTAAGGGACAGCAAGAAGATAATCTAGGTACAACAAAATTTGATTCAATGAGTAACTGCAGTCAATATTATTATTCATCAAATTATGGAGGAATATTGTGCTCTTCATCCTTCTCCTCAGTTCAAGTGTGAAACAATCAAAAATAGATAATAATAATTGATGGTCAAAACCTATTCTAGGGAAGATATTGAACGTTCTAAACCAGAGATATCTCAAATATTCACGTTGAATGCTCTCAATTAGTGTAATCTGTAATTTACTGTGAGGGTTCCAGATGAGTGAAGCATATTTCAGTTTTGGTCAAACCAATGAATTGAATTGTGTTTGTAGTACCTCTAAATTGTTGAAATATTTGACTGTAGTATTACGAGAAATCATCACTGAATCTAAAAGATAATCGAACAAAATAGGATGAACTTTACGACTGAAGCTAACAACACAACATTTACTCATATTTAGACTCAATAAATTGGCGCATCATTAAAAATATTGTCCAGATCATTTAGTAGTGCAAAGTAGTCATCTATGATCTTTATTTTCAAAAAAAAATTCAAGTCATCAGCAAAAACTACCACCACGTGTAGTTTCTGTAATATTTAGATAACGATCGCATCTAAATACAATATAATCGGAAGGAAATAGTTCACTACTAGCAATGGAATCATGAAGGCATGTTTCAGTAAGAACGACATAGTATAATCATCATGACTAATAGCCCAATGAAATTCTGAGAGTTTATTTTTAATACTTCGAACATTCTGGTAATAGCAGGTTAAAGATGAATTATAATTATTGTTGGGCATACTCAGTTTAAATTCAGTGGAATGTTGGTGTTAATTATGCGTGGCACACCACGTATATATTTGATGGTAAGATCTTTTACCCCATTATCTATACCACTACTTAGTGATTCTCTAAGACCATTAAGATGTGGTATTTGATCTTGAGTTTGGTCGGTATTAATCTTGATGTTCTTGAATGATGACGTAGATAAATAATTGCTCTTCTTCTTCAAGATCTCATTCACCTCATTCGGACTAGAAAAGTTAATTTTAATTAGCCCAGACTTGTTCGGTATTAGCTTACCCAGCCGTATAATTTCTGAAGGATTCGCTGTGGGTGTACCAATTGGTGTTATTACATTGTTAACAAACTCAGAATAGGGGACAGTAGTTGGTTCTGGAACATTCCGGATTATAATATTTGAGGATCGCTTGATGCGTTCCATAACTTCATTGATAATATGCTCATTACCAATTGATATTTGAGGACATGTTTGATGATTTAGTTTTTCTCTAATGACTCCACCTTCGACGTTAACTCCCGAATCAGTGCCTTTAAATCATTTATTTGGCCCTCTTTGTTGAGACAACCTGTATAATAAATTTTTACGCATCGTATTTTCTGTCGAGTAATACGATCATCAGCCTGCAGTCCTGTACATACCAGGTGGATTCTCATGTTGCAGTCATCGCACTGGATAGATTTTTGCTGGCCACTAATACCACTATTGCAGTTGCAGCATTTCATGTTGGATAACTCAGGTGACGTAAGAAGTATATGACAAGAAACCAAATGAATACGATACGTAGGAGATCAAACTTATTATGGAAGACTGTTTTTTGTGAACCTGATGTAGACGACGGAATTAATGATATAATCTCTTAATTCAATGAGACGTTTGTTGTATTTATTGTGATTACTCAGCAATCCTGCTCTAAGGCACAATAGTATAACAGACAAAGTTTGAAACTCTTCCTTACTTAACAGATTGTTTTAACTTTGAATTACATAAATGAGAACGGACCATTTCAAAATATTGATTTAATTACGAGCTCGAAACAACCGTGTATACATGTCTAACGGAAAACTATTGTTTTTTTTCAGTTACACTGTCAACATGACACTCTCAACTACGAACTGAATCAAATAAGATACCCAAAACTTTTATATAGGCAGGGTTTTCAAAAGTAATGTTCCTGTGTGTGAATAACATCACACCAGTTTGGTCAAGGCTTACGGACAGTCCATTTTCACACAAAAAAACAAAAAGACTTGAGAATCACTCAAGCAAGCCAGCAAATTCCTCTCATTATTCTAGGCTCAAACCATACTGGTTTCATCAGCAAAGATCAGGAGATATACACTGACAACCTCATTATGTTCCGAAGAAGTTCCATTGATGACAGTGTACTGTTTTCGTTTGGATAAAAAAGAGTGAATTAAATTACAGCTGTTGTCATGAAATTTGTCAAATTTTAGTCAATCAACAAGAATGGGAGAAGGAGAAACCAGGTTAAGAGCTTTGCTCTACAAGTTCATCCACAGCATTATTGGTGCTCCTATTTTTATGGAAGCCAAACTGATAGCAATAAAAAATCTTTGACTTTGCAAAATAGTCGGTTACCTGATACTTCGAGCACGATTCAACAATTTTTGAAAAAAGTGGAATTATAGCTATTGGTCTATAATTGTTGCCATGTCGTCTTCAGATCCTTTCTTATGCACAGGAATAACCTTCATAATCTTAAGGTATATTCCGGCGTCTATACATTGATTTAATAATTTGGTTATCGGACAAATTAGGATGTTAATTACATAATTAATTAGGTCTATATTGAGGTTATAATGGTCTCCACTCTTTTTATCTGATATTTTGTCAATAATATCTCTTACATAGATATACGAAACGTGGGAGTATGAGAATGACTTAGATTTAACTTTTCAAAAAATGATAAATAACTGAGCTGTAAGCTGTTTGATGAGGCTTGGGTGTATTTAACCTTAGCAGGGAAAGACACATTGACAGCCTCAACAAAAATCAGGATAAATTTGTAAAATCAACCATTGACATCTGAGTTATCGTTACCAACAAATTCTCAATTTGCCCTTTCAATGATCTTATAAAAAGTCTGCTTACCAAATTCGGTAATAGGCCGGCATACCTGTTCAATCCTGTTCTCTATCAATCCTTTGTGAGAATTCATTTCAATATCAACTGCCCTATGATCTGACAGGCAAGGTTCGCTGACACTGAATATTCTCTCATTTCTAAAACTTATAATAATGTTATCAATGCAATGAGAGGAAATGATAGTTTTTAGAAATATTCAATTAAACTTCCCGTCTGAAAGTATCTCACAAAGGTGAATCAGGCTAAATTAAATTCTTGAAAAGAGATATTGACGCAATCTATATTTTTTTCTGATATTTACAATTCTCATTTTCTATGCAAATACATACCAAAGCTATCTTATAGAACATTTTACATTTCGAGAATGATGTAAGAAAACATGAAATTACACCACATACTCTCACTTTATTTTGTGGAAACAAAATAATTTCCTAATTTCAGCTTTCACTTTCCCTGAACAATTACTTCCTTTGCTGTATGTGATATCCCTTGACTTTTGCCAATGATTTATCAGAACCAGGCACTGGTTCATCAACCTTCAGTTTATATGAACGTTGGACATCTTACCACCATCAGTAGTCTTAATCCATGCCACATGATTAATTCCATCTCGACCAGGAATAAATTCAAAAATAATTGCCATGAGCCAATCCAGCCTTTTTTCATCATCAAAGACTACCAACACTTCGTAACCAACTTTAGGCTCTTCGTAGCTTTTTTCTTTACTCCTTTGTATCAATATGCCCAAGTATTCACTTCGAAATCGGTTTCTCAATTCTTGCCTCAATTGAAAGAGTTTCTTATATCTCTTGTGAAGTTCTGGTGCCCCCAACGATTCAATCTCAGGAATACCTGTTCCAATATTATCCTGAAGAAGAAATTGCAGGAGTTAAAGCAATCAAATCTTCTGGGTCTTCCGTGACATTCAGTTTTCCATGACCAAGCATTCTCCGTAATAAACCCTTGAGACTCCGAATTAACTTTTCCCGAAATTCACCTCACCATGATCCAGATGGAGGATTGAATATCCATTTGATCTGTTTGAGTTGAGTCTGAGCCTCAACTTCAATCCAGTGAATTTTCCTAAACTGATTTTCTGTTCCAACGAAGTTCGTTACATTATCACTATACATCACACTAGGCCTTCCTCTCCTCTTGATGAATCTCGTTAATGATAACAGGAAATCCAATGCTCCCATTGACTTAACTAATTCTAAGTGCACACAACGGTAAGCTGCACATGTATATTAAACCATTCATACCTTCATCTGTCCTTTTAGAAATAACGGCTCAGCTGAATCAACACCAACAATTTCGAAGACTTTGGCATTATTTACTCTTTTTTCCAATGGAGCAACAGGTACTTTCATAGATTTAGCAGAGAATCTCATACAAATCACACAAGAATTGACAATTTTTCTTACTACTATTCGTCCTTGAAGAATCCAATATCATTCTCTTAGTTTCGCCATTAGAAATCGAATCCCACCATGTCCATATTTCTCATGCTAAATTCTTATTAATTGCTCTATCATCACGTGAGAGTTTGGCAACAAAACAGGCATTCTAAGTTTCTAGGTATCTTGGCGATTAATCAGTTTCGTCTTCACTTTGATAAGACCGTCTTCTTTGAAAACTTCAATCCCTTCAATTATTCCTCCCACCTCTGAACATACCGATTTTTGAACAATAATCGTTTTCAGCCTGGTGTATTTCTTCGAAAGTTAACTGTCCATTTTGGAAGAAATTATTCCTACATTTATTTATAAAACCAAGGATTCATCCAATCACACGAATAATTCACCAAAACTTTGAAAATTTAAACAAATTCAAGTCATTCTGATCTAAATTTATCATCGATATGAAAGAAGATGTTTTTTTTCGATATCAACAGCATTTTCATCAATAACTCCACCTTCAGAAGGCCAGTATTCCATTGGTTTCTTTAACTGATTATGTCCCGCCCACCATTCAGAATCTATGTCTTTTTAGTGTACATCCTCTGGAAGGAAGATCAGCAGGGTTCAATATCCCTGGAACATATCTCCAGGATTCCAAGTCGGTGAGATTGCATATTTGCTTAACTCTGTTCCCCACAAATGTTTCCTAATTAGCATTCCTCTCAATTCATGTTAGTGCAGTCGTTGAATCCGTCCAGCAATGTACTGGAATCTTCTGTTCTCCAAAAGCTGATTTTAACTTATTTACTAATGTAGATCCAATGGTACATCCTGGTAACTCCAGCCTGGGTATTGTAATCTTCTTAAGTGGAGCTACTCTTGATTAAGCTTGAACCAGCTGAACTATGTATTTCCTGCTTTACTCGTCCTTGAATATAAAAACAGCATACGCAAATTTGCTTGCATCTGAAAACATATGTAGCTGTGGACATTCCATACACTCTCCAGCAATATTTCTAAAAATGCAAATCTGTTGAATATTTTTGAATTCCATGGTAGTATTATGAAGCCTCTTCTCAGCTATATTGCGGTCATTAGGTAACTGCTTCATTCCCTCAATCCAAAGTAATCGTACTGAATACCTTCCATCTTCTTTTCTCTTCAATGTTCCATTAAAATAAGTTTTTGCCAATTGTTCTTCTTCATGTTTATTTCTCATTCCGATTGGATCGTTGATACCAATAGTTTCCAGGTTCCACAGTTCTGCAATTTTAGTACTATTCAGACACATCAGTGTAATATTATCACCTAAGGAAGGTTCTGAAGGTTCTGATTTTCTCATTTCTCTCATCAATGACCAATCCAACTTTGTACCAATAGCTGTAAGCCCATTTCTAATTGATGCGTCTTTCCAGTAATCAAATGACTATAATTATCTGAACCAATAAGGAGTTCAATTTCGGGCATATCGTATCCTAAGTCTGTTAGGTAAATATTCTCTCCCTTTAATTCATTCATCCATGTACTCTTTTTCATTCTAGGAATACCATTACATATCTTTCCATTATCCATAACCTTCAATTTTGTATAAAAATTTTCATGATAATCTCAACATCAACATGATATCTATTATGTCGTTTAACTTATTTTGTTCCACCAAATAATTCATGGTTAATTTCAACCTCTTCATTTGGAATTATTCCGAAATCAAGAGCAGTTTTTTTCAAAATATATGAGCACTGAGATCATATATCTATGAGCGCTCGCACAACCTTATATTTATTCCCATTCAAAAGTTTCATTGATAAAGTTTGTAAGATGATGTCTTTTGAGCAATTAAGATTTGATATAACTGATTCCAATATATTATTCTCAGTTTCAGACTCTGTCTTTGGACACATGATGATAAAATGTTTGCGACAACAGATTATACATTTTACTGGAGTTCTACAAACGACTGTTAATTGCTGAGCTAGTTATATATTCTAGAAGCCGGCCCTTACCATGTTAATCATGATGACTCACATACGTAGAACCATAGCTTAGAGTATTAATCATTCTATTCTTAATAAAAACTATGATTAATTGAATGACGAACATTGCAGGTGTTTTAAGGGTATAAATACGATGCTCGACCTGTAAAGATCATCATTACTTTACGAGAGTTAGAAGCTTTAACATTGCTTATAATAATCAGTGTAATTTTCAAACCATTACTGTAATACATTGTAGCTTTTACATTGCACAATGAATATAGTAAAATCAAATCGTTTTTTAAAAACGTTATTTCTTGAACCGGAAATAAAACTGGCGCAGTCGGTAGGATTCCAAGAAAGTGCATTTTTACTACAAAATCGAGTACTAATGTTCGTGCATTTTAATGCTTAAAATTGGAATTAAAGCAAATCAAACATATCCTGAACAAAATCGTCAAGATATCCAAGTGGCCTGGACAACATCACCGAAGTCACTCATCAGAAGACATCAATCAAGTAAGAGAATCTGTTTATCCTATAATATCCACTATCACATGTCAAATGAAATAGATGATATATTAAGTAATATAATCAGACAAGTAAGTTACTTAAGAATAGATAACGAAGGTTCAGAATTCATTGAAGAAAACAATTCTTTTAATAATTCTAATAACAATCAAACAATGGCAAATTTCAATATAAACAAAATATTCATTGACGCTGTTCCCAGTTACAGTGGAGAACAAGCAACTCTAGGAATTTTTATCAATGCTTGCGAACAATTCTTAACTACATTAATTGACCCAAATCAACCTCAAAATAACGAATGGCTATTAAGAATTCTAATAAATAAATTAGAAGGACGAGCTTTAACACTAATAGGTAGTAGAGAAGAGGCAAATACATGGCCTGCAATCAAAAATCTTTTAATATCTTATTTTGGAGATCAAAGAAATATTAATGCTTAATTAGAGATTTAATGAATGTAAAATTGGAGAGAAATGAAACCCCATATACGCTAGGTATGAGAATACAAGATATCAAAAGTATGATTTTGAATAAACTTAGATTAGAAGAACCAGATAATGCGGTAAGAATAGTGAAACCACAAATGTATGACGAAATCTCTTTAGATTCATATTTGAATGCTTTGCCTGAAAAACTTTCAGACAAAATAAGATTCAGAAACCCTGAAAATTTAGAAAGAGCTATGAATTTAGTTGTAGAAGAAGAGAATGTAAACTATTACAGAGACAGAATGCATACAGTAGGAAGTAATAGATTTTATAAACCCCCAGTGAAATTGCAACCAAGCAAACCCATGATTAATCGTCAAAATTTTAATTCTCAAAATTTTAATCCTCAATATCAAAGTATTAATAAACAACAATTTACAAACAGACCAAATATTCCGAATCAATCAAGACCATATTATAATAGTACTAATCATTGGATTAATAGACCTCAAAATCAAAATTTTAATAATTTCCAACGACCAATACAAAATAAACCTGTACCAATGGACACAAGCTCAGGTAATACGAGACGAACTAATAATACAACTCAAAGAATGTACAATGTACAACCAGCACAAAGACCAAATCAACAAAGAAATTTCACGTCAGAAGAGTTATTCCATCATGAAATGGATGAAACCGAACCAGAATATTCAGATAATCCAGAATATAATGACGTTGATTATGATTGTCAAAATGAAGAATTTGACGAAAACTATGATTACGATGAGCAAAATTTTCATTTAGACCAGACACAAACAGAGAAGACATAATAGATTTAAATAATATTGATATTAATGTATTACCCTACATTAAAATCCCACATGCAAATTTAAAATTTTTAATTGATACGGGATCGTCAAAAACATTAATAAATCCGAAAACCGTAGATAAACATTATAAAAATTATGTTTGGAATGAACCATTTGAAATAAGATCTGCACATAACACCACTTTACACAAATACGTCGCGAAAATACCTTTACCAAAAACATTTAATACAAAATTAGTTCATAATTTTTGTGTATTCAATTTTAATAACAGATATGACGGTTTGATAGGCATAGATTTACTAAAGAAATCAGATGCGAATATTGACATAAAAAATGGAGTATTAAGAACAAAAACTGCTGAAATACCAATATACTTTCAAAAACAAAATACAAGTCACGAGAGTTATAATAAAATGATTGAACCTCGTACAAAGCAAGTAATTAAAATCCCAGTAAATTCAAACGCAAGTCAGGGAATAATAGAATACTCTTTATTAGAACCAGGAGTTGAATTACCATCATCTCTAGTAACAATAAATTACAATCACGCTATCGTTTCAGTAACAAATTCAAACGAATACCCAGTAGAGATAAAACTTGAGAAACCGCTTGAAGTGACAGAATTAAATAATTACAATCAGTTAGAGATAAAAAATAATGACTTAATTATCGAACATGATAACGAATTGAAACAAAATCTTAAACACCTAAGACTTAACCATCTAAATTTAGAAGAGAAAAAAGCAATCAGAGAATTATGTTTCGAATATAGAGACATTTTTCATTGCGAAAAATTACCTTTATCTTTCACAAACGAAATTAAACATTGTATTAGAACTACAGACGAAATTCCAGTATATCGGAAACCATACCGGTTACCTCACGAAAATCAAAAAGAAGTAGAAAAACAAGTCACACAATTATTAGAACAAGATATAATTAGAAATTCAACAAGCGCATGGAGTAGCCCTGTAATAATTGTACCAAAAAAAGAGGATGCTTCAGGAAAAAAGAAATTTAGAATGGTAATCGATTATTCAAAATTAAATGAAAAAAGTATTGACGACAAATATCCATTACCTAACATAACTGAAATTTTAGATAAACTAGGTAAATCACAATATTTTACAACTCTAGACTTAGCATCTGGATTCCATCAAATAGAAATGAATGAAAATGATATATGCAAAACAGCATTCAGTACACCAAGAGGACATTATGAATACAAAAGAATGCCCTTCGGTCTGAAAAACGCCCCAAGTACATTCCAACGAGTAATGGACAATGTTTTAAGAGGAATTCAAAATGAAAAATGTATAGTATATATGGATGATATAATAATATTTTCGGTATCCTTACAAGAACATATTGAAAAATTGAGAATTGTATTTGAAAGATTAAGAAAAGCTAATTTCAAAATTCAAATTGATAAAAGTGAATTTCTAAGTAAAGAAGTAGCATTTTTAGGACATGTTGTAACACCTAATGGAGTGTTACCTAATCCAAAAAAAATTGAAGCCGTAATTAAATATCCAATACCAAAGACAACAAAAGAAATAAAAGGATTTTTAGGACTAGTCGGTTATTATAGAAAATTTATAAGAGACTTTGCAAAACTTTACTAAACCAATGACCAAATGTTTGAAAAAAGGACAAAAAATAACTCATGATCAAGAATTTATAAAATCATTTGAAACTTGCAAAAAATTATTAGTAAATCACCCAATATCCAGATTTTACAAAACCCTTTGTCTTAACGACAGACGCTTCGAATGTAGCTTTAGGAGCAATATTATCACAAGGTATTATTGGAAAAGATAAACCAATATGTTATGCCTCTAGAACTTTGAATGAAACAGAACAAAAATATAGTACTATTGAAAAGGAACTACTTTCGATAGTTTGGGCAACAAAGTATTTTAGACCTTACCTATATGGTAGAAAATTTATAATATATACTGATCACCGACCATTAACTTGGTTATTCAAACTCAAAGATCCAAATTCAAAATTACAAAGATGGAAAATACGCTTAGAAGAATACGACTATGAGATAGAATATAAAAAAGGCAAATATAATACAAATGCAGATGCATTATCAAGAATTCAAATAAACGCACTTGAAAATGAATCTGTAATTGCAAATATTGATGAAAGCGATATAGAAAATGCGCTTCGATCACTAACAACACCTAATTTACCCCAAATTGACCAAGAAGACTTAGATGAAATATTAGAAGGTATTGATACTATCCAATCACGTGAAAATGATGAACCATTAGAAGCAATCAAAATTTTAGATAATATAATAAATAACAAGTCAAATCAATATTACATTTCAGAAGTGTATAATAAACCAAAAAAAGTAAAAGTTATAAAAGAAGACGGAAACACTAAACTATACGCACAATTTACAAAAAATAATAATGACCAGCAGATAATCGATTTTTTACGAGAATATACAACGGAAAACAAAAAATTCTATATGTATTTTGAATCTGAAAAATTATATAAAGATTTTTGCAATATATATATACAAATATATAATAACAATGGACCTGAATTGATTAGATGTACACAAAACAAACAAGAAATAAAAGATAAAGATGAAATATACCTCACAATAAGAAATCAACATGAATCGAAAACAAATCATAGAGGAATACAAGAGACTATGAAGCAAATTCAGAGAAAATATTAAATCAAAAAATATGCAACAAGAAGTTTCCAAGTTCATAGGAAATTGTGAAATTTGCAAAAAATCAAAATATGACAGACATCCCCCAAATCCTCCAATAATGATAACTGAAACCCCGAGTAAACCTTTTCAAAAATTACATTTAGATACTTTCGTAATAGAGAAACAAAATTATCTCACAATTGTAGATGCTTTCTCAAAGTTTGGACAAGCAATACCAATTCAATCAAAAAATAGTATAGATGTAACAGACGCGTTATTATTATTCTTTTCCTACTATGGATTACCAGAACAAATAACTACAGACAATGGACCAGAATTCACTAGCAAAGTAATTCAAGATTTATTAGAAATACATAAAATTAAAATTCATTTCGTAACTGAAAACCACCCAGAATCGAATGGATTAATCGAAAGATTACATTCAACAATTCTAGAACACATAAGATTACTAAAACAAAATCATAAAGACCCAATAACAACTTTGATGAAATATGCAATTATAGCATATAATAACTCGATAAATTCAAGTACGAATTTCACACCAATAGAATTAACAATAGGGAGATTCAATGAGAAAAATCCGTATGATATAGATTATGAAAAACAATTATTTCAAACTTATGTAAAAGAACATAGAGATAAGTTAGAAACCACATATAATAAAGTTAAAGAAAAATTAGATAAGGACAAAACAAATACTGCAAATAAACATAATGAAGAGTGTAATTTAGAAAAATTACAAGTAGGTTCAAAAGTATACGAGAAAAATTATAGAATGAAAAGAGCTAAAACAGCTGATAGGAATTTAGGACCATATGAAATAAAGAAAATAAGTGATAAGAATGTAGCATTAATTGAAAATGACAAAGTAAAGAAATACGTACATTTAAAAAATTTGAGACTTGTTATTGTTTCAGATGGACAATCTTCATCTGCCTCGCAGCAATCTCAATTAAATCAACAAAAGGAGACATAAAAAATGTAGAAATAAAAGAAATTACTGACAACCCTGGTATTATACCAATAAGACTAGGCAGTACTCAAAACACAATAGACTATTGGTCATTTATTCAAACAATCAAATTGGACTCATTAATTTATAAATACGAAAATTTAAAACAAAATTATATGAAATTAAAAAACTCCATATACGATAAGAAAAGTCATACTGAAGAATTACGCAATTATTGCTATATAACTGAACATGCAATTTTAAAAATTGATAATCAAATCAATCGATTAATACCCAACACTGAAATTAGAAAAAAGAGAGGTTTAATAAATGGATTAGGAAATATAATCAAAGCCATAACGGGAAATTTAGATCAAGATGATGCTGAAAAATATGACAATGCAATAAGTCAATTAAACGGCAATCAACAACAAATAAAACAGGCATTAGAAAACCAAATATCCTTAACTATTGAAACAACAAAACGAATAAATGTAACAATCAATAAACTGTCGTATAATCAAAAAACATTGAAAATAAAAATTGATGAATTAAGTAATTTAATTAATCAAACTGAATCAGATCTATATTCATTAGTAATGTCAATCAATGTATTTACGCAAATTAATTTAGCTTTAGAGACAACAGGTAAAATCCTAGATACTTTAGAAAATGCTGTAGTGTTTGCCAAGTTAAATACATTTCACACATCATTAATTGAATCAAGAGAATTATTAAACGAATTGATAAGCATTAAGCCATTAATTTCAAAAAGTAAATTGCCATATGAACCCACAATCGAAACTGTATTGTTATTTGAAAAAATAATAAATATAAAAGGATATATAAAAAATAAGGAACTTGTATTTATTCTTCAGATACCATTAGTAGAATCAGAATTTTATAATTATTATCATCTATTTGCATTCCCAATCAAACGAGAATCCCAATTCCAATTAATAATACCACAAACCAAATACCTGTTCCTGAATAAAAACAGATACGCCATGTTCAATAAAGAATGTCAAGAAATCAAGAAAAGTGAATACCTATGTGACTCAAGGAACACCAAAATTGTAACAAACAACAGCCCATGTGAGACTTAACTATTATCATTTTCCCAAGATTATAACAAATGTCATCCCAAATCAATGAAGATATTGGAAAATAAAATACAGAAGATAACGGACAATAAATGGATTATTGTAGTACCAAAAGAAACAACAGTCACTGTGAGATGCAAAAACAACGAATATAAAAACATAATAAAAGGTAGCAATATCGTAACTGTACCAGAAGGTTGTAATCTACGAATAAAAGAAGAAACTATAAGGACATATCAAAATCCAGGAATGGAACAAACATACGTTGAAGTGCCAAATATAAAGATAGAAACAACCGAAATAAAAAATGAACCAACTGAAACACCACTTCAACTAGAAAACATCGAATTAGATGAGATACATCCTTTTATACAACAAATGAACAATAATAAGAAACTAATTCAATCTATTGAACCAGTGAAAGTGCATCATAATAATATAAGTGTATGGACAATTATTCTTTATGTAATCTTAATTTTAATAATATTGTACTTTGCACGAAAAATTTTAATGAAAAAGTTGATTGAAAGAAATAATACAATCACAGAAATAGAAATACCCATAGAAAGTATTCAATTGAAAAATTAAAGGGATTTACCCTTAATGTTTCAACTTAAGGAGGGACGAGTTATATATTCTAGAAGCCGGCCCTTACCATGTTAATCATGATGACTCACATACGTAGAACCATAGCTTAGAGTATTAATCATTCTATTCTTAATAAAAACTATGATTATACGAATGACGAACATTGCAGGTGTTTTAAAGGTATAAATACGATGCTCGACCTGTAAAGATCATCATTACTTTACGAGAGTTAGAAGCTTTAACATTGCTTATAATAATCAGTGTAATTTTCAAACCATTACTGTAATACATTGTAGCTTTTACATTGCACAATAAATATAGTAAAATCAAATCGTTTTTTAAAAACGTTATTTCTTGAACCGGAAATAAAACTAGCTTCCAAACAATCTTGACTAGCATGACTTTTTCCACAAAAAATGTAGTCTTCTATGCCTTTCCCAGAAAATAATCCAGTCCCTGTGAAATATTCTTAAAATTTTTGAAAATTCTTTACATTCCTCTTGGTAGTTGATGTTTCAACATCATCGGATATACCAGCTTCAACAAATTCTAATCGTTCCGCACCTTGCACTTCTTTTTCCAAAAATCCCATAAGACTATTGAGACGATGACCAGTCGGATGTTTGAAGTCTTCATCATAGCCAGATGAAGTACTTCTCTGCCATGCTTCAATTATTTCTTCTGGTAAGCTAGATTCCACCAATAGGTATAAAAAAACTGCACAATTTTTGGGTTCAACGTCTAAAGATTCCAAAGCTCTAAGATGCGACTCAAGCTCATTATACATCGAACCAATAGCTTTCTTGTTCTTAGATCTGGCATTTGATATTACGATCCCCAATAATTTTTTAACATATAACTCGACTGAAAAATGTTTATTACCGAATCTTTCCTTGAGGACTTCAATAGCTTCTGGATAATTGTCAGATGTTACCGGCTGACTATTTACTAGCTTATAAGCTCGAGTATCCGGCTTTATACATTGAATCAAGTATTAAAATTTGTCAGATTGATCCAATTCTCCATCATTATTTACTTTTGAAAATTGAGACCACCAAGACAACCACTATTCATATATGCATATGCATATTCACTATCAAATTCCTTTATTTCAATCTGGTAATTTTCACTTTCTTCCGTTCATTTGAGTATCAGCATTTGACATACTACTTCATCATCAATCATATCATGTTGTATTGTAGTAATTGAATTTAATCTAATATTGACTGGGACAATTATTTCAGCAATCTTACAGTTATATTCGTCAACTGTTTTCATTTCTTCTTTCAACACGGGATCCTCTACTTCAGCATCAAGGAGTAGGTCTATGATTTGTTTATTATAGTCCAATAAATTATCTTTCAATCCTTTCAACTGTACTGATCTAGCTTTAAAAATGATAGATGATGGTGTATCCTTAGATAATTCCTCCATTAACTCTTATATTATCTTTAAGATTGCATTTCTTTTCAATTTTCTTATTTTGACAAGTCTCTCCATCTTTTGATTTCACCCGAACTTACCACTTCACTCACGTCGGGGTCACCAAATTTTAGAGATATTCAATTGAACAACCTGTCTAAAAGTATCTCACGAAGGTAAATCAGGCTAAGCTGAATTCTTGAAAAGAGATATTGACGCATTTTTTCTGATAATCTATATTTTTCCTGACATTTACAATTCTCCTTTTCTATGCAAATACATACCAAAGGTATCTTTTAGAACATTTCACAATTTAGGAATGATGTTAGAAAACATGAAATTACACAACAATAGTAAATTGAAAAACATGTTTTTCGTCGTATGAAGGAAATTACTCCAAATGTTGGGCAGAATCAGTCATTACGTGATGGAAATCCCAATTTTAATCCTAAACAAATTAACTATTGAAAGTTTAATTTTCTTCAATTAAATAGACGAACTTTGTAACATTCGTTTGAAGAAGCTACGGTCCTAACAAAACTGTAATTGAATTTATTTATTAAATTAGTAAAAATCATACTTTTAATAGTCATTGTATTTGAGTTTACTCTAAATATAACATCGCATAATATGAATCTAATTATAACATTTCAGACAACTTCAAAAAGTGTGAATATTCTTTAGAAATTATTGGAACAATTCGAAAGTTATATGGAGCATGAAACATCTAAAAATGAGAAAATTATCGATAGAAAGATGAAAATAATGAGCGGTATCCTTGCATATGTACACTTTTTTCACACTGACATCTTACGGATTAGTCTCAGGGATTGTTCCCTTGTACTACCTTAACAAGTGGTGTCCTCATCGTAATTACTATGTTTACAATGAAGGTGAGCGGACCGATGGTTGAGTAATAGGTTCAAAGTATAACTTACACCATATACTGCCTCCTTGGATTCACTAATTCCAATAAATCAGTAAAACATTGTTACATAGGTACTAAGAGTCGATGGATGCTCAATTAAAAATGGAAACATATTCACATACCAACATGGATACATAGGTTAAAGTACTCAGGACCGTGCAGCTACCAAAATGTCATCATCAGAGTAAAGTACTTTAACCTATTGGATACATAGGTTAAAGTACTTTACACCACCCCAGTGGATGATGGAATAATTATTGATTGCATAAGGGATATAAAAACCAATGTTTGATTATTCGAATTTGAGGTATTTTTCAAGAAATTGTGCTTATACATAAGTTTCCGCATTCTTTTAACCTGATTATTTATATGAACATGCGATCTTAAATGTTGTTCAAGTTGAACCTCAAGGTATCTTAGGTTTTTTCTATCTATATATAATGCATGTATCGTCGTTGAAGCATTGATGATGTTCATGAATTGTTATTTTATTTTCTGCTGGTAGGTCCAAAGTTGTTGAAGAAAATGTAAGGGATCTTACCAGCATTTTAGAAAGCTCCTCTCAGAACTAGCTCGTTTACAAGTAGAAGGGGATCATTGAGAGCACCATTAACTGAAGTACTCTGATATTTATTTGACAAGTAGTTCCTGAACAGAGTTAAAATATCACCTCTTATCGCAATATCCTCTTGGTTGCTAAGATAATAATTTATATTTTACTACATATTGTTTCAATCGGTTGTTTAAACACTTTCCAAAGATTTATCCGATACCATTTATTGAATATGTTGGTCAAGAATCATTCATATCAGTTTTGTCACCACCCTTGTGTATGGGAATAACTGTACAGGACTTAAATTTATCAGGAATTTTACTCAACACAAATATGAGATTATTATATCAACCAGGGGTAGGACAGTATGTGCATGTAATAACTTCATAGTATTATGTCCAATTTGATCAGGATAAGCAGAGTTTTATTTTTTAATAAAGTTATGATTTGGATAATCTCACTATTTTTTACCAGAGATAAATAAAAAATACTAGCTGTTCTATTTGTTAAAGTTAACTCAAGTCTTGTAGCCATGATACTTTGTGTAAGCTCATTGCCTATTTGTGTGAAATATTTGTTAATTTTATCTGAAATTAATTCTCTATTATTTATCGTGGTATTAATGTTATTCTTAGTTTTCAAAATTGAAGGTTTCTCAAGATTTGAGAAGTTTTTGTTAGTACCTTTATCCATAGTATTCCACACTTTTTTTGTATTATGAACATATTCACTTATATCATTTTTATAATAATTATCTTTAGTACTTTTGAGAGGTGTCTTTAACGAGTTTCTATAGTTTTCGAATTCTATTTTTAAGTCTATATTTTGTGTTTGCGCAAGACTTTTTTTATTTTATCTCGTTTCCTGATACAATTTATTAGGTCGGTATTTATCCAAGGTTTAAGACGATAATTCTTAGAATTCAGTTTAACAATGTGGGTATGTTTTTTAATGTAATTTGTAAATTTATTAATGAAGTGTTTGTAGGCATTTATGAGGTCATTTTCTGCTAAATCTTCGTTCCAGGTTTCAGATTTCATGTTATTAAATAGAAATTCCTTACCAATTTTTTTAATGTTATTTCAGGTGAATTATTATTTTCAATGAATTCATTGAATTTTATACTCAGAAAGATAAAGATAATGATCCGTTATGCTAGATTCCAAAATGATTGGCTCTGTTGAAATTTGGTTATTTATTTTATCAATGCCATTTATGAAGATGTGATTTATGATAGTGGAACTAGTGTGATGCGTAACTCGAGTAGGAGTATTTATGCATAGCTACTTAACATATTTGAGTGATTTTAAATATCCAGGCATTACTATCTAGTGAATTCATATTAATGTCAGCTGTTAATATATTCATTGGATCAATGAAATTGAAATTATCATAATAATTGTCAATATCGCTTAGGAAACTGTCTATGCTATTACCAAGTGGAAGATATATAGCTACAATCTTGAAACACAATTTATCTATGTTTAATGTTGATTCTGTTAAAGTTATTTTTGATAGCTGTGTATGCGTAATTGTATGAACAATTTTTGATTTAACGTAAGCTACTAGCCGTCATTTTGATTGAAGTGTGCATCATTGTAATATATTTATAAGCAGTCGATGGTAATGTCAGTAATATTTGTTATAGACCAAGTTTCAAATAATATTATTATATCGATGTTATTAACTCCTATATTAGTCGAAAATATCAAAAGTTCTTCATAATTCCTATATATGCTCCTGATGTTCAAACGTAAAATTTGAGGGATCTTCCTTTGAAATCTTTATTGTTGGTTGTCCACATAGTTGAATTTTCACATCTTGTATTTTCAACATTGTTGTAGTTGTCTATTTGTTGGAAAAACTGAATGTCATTCATAATTTAATCAGTTTCTAATTATAATTTTGAAACTATTAACATCCGTTCAGATTCAGGTTTATATGGTAAATATCGTTGAAGGAATGTATGAGGTTCAATTTTATGTGTTTATAGAGTAGTATGGTGATATAGTTAGTAATTGTTATAGTGTGTGAATCATATAATTTATGTTATTTAGTAAATATAAGCTTATCAGAAATAACAAATGGAATTAATCCAAAGAATCATATATAATATAAGTACAAAATAATAGTGACATAAATTATGAATTTCTAGGGAATTTATTTTTGTTGTCTATTTGTATGACGTTGATGCAATCTTTTGCATCCATTAGACGTGTAGTAGGTCTCGAAGAAATTGATTTTGTAGCATTGTTATCATTCACAGAGTTACTATCTTTCCAACCAGCAACTTCTGCTTCGAATACTTCTCCGAGTTTTTTCTAGACCAAGCAATTGATAGAAGTGCGTGCAGAAGTTATAACCTAGAAAAAAATATGAGCATAGCAAATTGAATTTAAAGGTGAGTTTTTGTTTCATGCAACTCGATCCGAAATGGCGAACAAAAATTGGCAAAGTTGCAAAAAGCGGTTTTTCTTAAATGAGTAAGAAACTATAGCTCATATCGGAGAAAGTTGAATGAGAAAGTTGTAGTTATCAAATGGATCTATCGATTTTCTTCCAGGATAATTATTGATATCTTTCATATTTTTCGAGTAATATTGTAGAAATCTTTCATGGCAAGCTCACGAAGTTTTTTTCAATTCAAAATATCGATAATTTTTTGAAATATATCGATTTTTTGAAAAAAAGACGCTCCCATAAATTAGCTAGATCTTCTCAGCGGATCGTTTCAGGGTAACAATTTCGGGCTTATTCTCTTTCTGAAGAGTTGTGCTATAATGTTATCCAAGAAATATAGCGATTTTTCGTATTTTGAGGGTGAAAAAATGACTTGAATAAATTGCACCTTTTTTGAACACAATTTTTTCAGATAAGTTTCACAAATCGATTTCTGAAATTCTTTCACGAATTACCAAAGAAAATATTCTATCTACAACCTTCTGGACCAGAGATAATTTTTTTAATTCAAAAAAGTCTGCAGGAGGCAATAAACATTTTACAGAAATGTATGTTAATGTTAAATATCTACATTTTCAATAAAAAAAATACAAGGATATGTTTTACTGATTTATAGTATCAGAAATTGAGTAACAAAGTGAAGCCTACGCAGCTCCGTTATGTTGCCCCCCGCATCAAATTTTCTCACCAAAAGGCTAGCGCAGTGAGTCTACACCTAGCACAACCTAGCACAACTGATTTTAAACCTAGCACACCTATACAGTGACTGAGATGTAAGGAACCGTGCGGGTGGGGCTACCATAACGTGAGCCCCCTCCCGCATCAAATTTCCTTACCAAAACTCTAGCGCAGTGAGTCTACACCTAGCACAACCTAGCACAACCGATTTTAAACCTAGCACACCTATGCCATGGCTGCTATATAATTTTTTAAATAACCAGTTTATCTATTTCAAATAATCATAAAATCGTAGTAATTTTTATTCTTCTTATAACGGCTATTTCTTACTACAAAAAGAACATATCAGAACGCTGTATGGAATGAAGGGAAAAAGGAAAAATAGTAAAATACATTTCATATTATTATTCATTACTTACACATAATAAAACAATAATACACAATATGCCATTGACTTTGGCGAAACGGTTTCTGACTTTTTATGCAAATCCTTGTAAAGGAAATTTGTCATTTTGACGATAACCATATGCAACAAAATGCCCAGGATGTTGCGAGTCTGGAATTCCTTGATAGGCAACGATTCCTCTCAAAATGAATCTGTATTGATTGTATGTTAAATATTTTGGTATGGATTTCAACGTAGCTTCTAGAGAAAGTGTGTTTGATAGTATTATTCGGCTCAATAAGTATAAAAGTATTATTGGAAGTAGTTTCCCTCCTCATAGACCTTCTAGGACAACTACCACATTTTTTATTTCCGGTTTGTGGCAGAATGCAATTCAAAAATTGTTTGTTGATTATGCAGGGGTCATTTATTTCCAAAGATATATGATGCATATTATTTATGATTCCATCTCTACATGGAATTAAGCGTTCCACTTGATTGCCCAAAGTTAATATTATCAAATATTTTGGTGAATGCATCAGAAATCGTGCTTACACCAAGAACACAAGTAATACTAGGAGGAAGCTTAGTGTGTGGGAAATTGTTATGTAAAATTTTTCCGCGGAGGTGATAAGCCGGTGTTACTCCCGATGTCACAATTTTTTCAACTAAATCGCACGATAAATTGTCTGGAAAGCCATCAAGAATATTTCGAATTTTTGACTGTCGCAGTATGCAACACATAGCAATTGGGCAAGTGAATCCAAACCGCACGTGTTTTTCAATGTCGGTAAGTTATTTGCAATTTTAAGGGGGATTTGTATTTATATTTCCATTTCTTAATGAGTCAATCGCAGCTACTCTCGATACTATGGATATTTATGACAAGCTGACAGGATGAACAAACATTATCCGGTAAACTGAATCCTTGGAATATTCTCTCTAGTCTACAGGCTATACTTTCTCATATAGGTGTCCCAGAAAAGAATCCCGATAATTGTAGCCAAAATATATGCAGAAGTGTTTCAATTAGGAGTAATAGGGTGTTAAAATTCAATTTTGAAAATGGGTTTTGGCGATATTGGCCTGAATTTTGAAGGCTGAAATTTGGTATGAACAATTTGCTCTCAGAGTGATACCCAGGGAAATTATACTATGTAACCGTTTCAATGTTAAATCGATTTTATGTGTGTTTATGCACATAAAAGCTTTTTATTGAAAACTTGAGTGGATTTTTTGTAATTCTTTTGAAGATCTGTTGTAATAATAGTAATATTTTTTAATATTGTCGTAGTCGACTATATTTCTTACCGCGAATAAAAATGTTAAATGTTATGTTTTTGATTTTTTTTTAAATTGAGTATAAATTATTAAGTAGGTACGATTCATTCTTACACGTAGACACTTAAGTAAAAAACATGACAAGATATGATAAGAGTTGCCAGTGAAATTGTGACATGTAAGCAATATTGACGTCATATGGAAAACCTCGATGAATATCACTCCAAATTTTAGCTTGCTATTTCAAAATTTAAAGATAGTATCTACAAAAATTGATTTTCAAAGTTGAGCTTTCATATCTGATAACATTTGAGGGCAATTTACAGTTATGGAGCATGTCTGGGCCTGTATATGATGATATGGTACAGGGTGAGTTTTTTGGATGCTCTTATTTGGAAATTTCTGAAACTACCGGAAACAGAGAATTGGTTAAGTGGAGATATTTTTGCAGTTCACCCAGCCCAGTTCAGTAGATACAGTCCACTACCTTTGGGACAGGAAGTGTGACGTCACTTCCGGTCTGTGCTCCGATGTTTGCTATTATCAGGTCTCCACTTCCGGTCTGCACTGGCGATGTATGTTATCATGTAAATAACGTTATCGGCTAGATAGCGTTATCAGTGATTGTGAGTCACCCGGATGGGCATCCAGTGTGTGTAATTAGTGTTATCAGGTAGATAACGTTATCGGCTGGATAGCGTTATCAGTGATTGTGAGTTACTCGGTTTGTGCTGACGATTGGCATTCCGTGTTTGTAATTATTGTTTGAATGTATATACAGGATGTTTGTAAAGAGTGTGTTATGTTGTATATACAGGTTGTTTGTAAGAGAGGTCCTAGACACGTGGTGTCATGTCAGCTATCACGTGTTCCTTCGGTGTCATGGCGTCTGTCACGTGATCCTTCGGCTATCAACAAGGTGTCATGGCGTCTGTCACGAGGTGTCATGCTATCTGCTGACGATTGGCATTCGGTGTTTGTAATTATTGTTTGAATGTATATACAGGGGGTTTGTAAAGAGTATGTTATGTTGTATATACAGGTTGTTTGTAAGAAAGGTCCTAGACACGTGGTTTCGAGCAAGGTGTCATGGCAGCTATCACGTGAGGTGGTCAAAGAGGTATCATGGCGGTTGTGAATCGATCATAACGTCTACGACGTGTACATCAAATGAAAAAAAATGGTATTCTTTGGTGAGAAAGATTGAAAGGGATCCGAACCCACGTCATTTTTATCTGAAAATGTTCATGATTTTATTATTTTACATGTATACTTACCAGTTCGATCGACCTCTTATCTCTCACCCGCAAGAATACCATTTAGTTTGATTGTATATTTAAGGTTGAAAAAGTCAATAGCGCAGAGTATGAGGGTGTGTGTGACTGCTTCAATTAAATCGAACTCAGTTCGTGATAATGTCTCCTCGATTATACAACAGTTTTATTCATAGTGTGCTTACCACCGTGTACGATGCGAAGAAATTCGTAATAAGCGCATGTCCGCCGAATATGATGGAAATCCTCGAAGAATAACAATTACCATCCAAAAATTGGATAATCGCTGGAGAATTCATAACTTTCCTGGTGGGGGCTCGACCGATTGGGCGTATGCTGATATTTTCTATTTCGGAGGAGATTTCGATCCACCTCCAGAAGATTGGAAGATAATCGATATGAATATAGAAGGTCAGTTCAAATATAAGCATAGAAGAATGGGAAAAATCATATTGCATCAAATTTCGGGTATCGTTCCGAAACCAGGATCGTATATACTTGATTGTTTCAGAGTGCTACATGATATTGATGATGATTTTCATCGGATCGCACTTCTACCGTACCGATGTGAGATAATGGACATGCGCAGCATCCGAAGAGATACTTCAAATTCTTACACCTTTAAGATGTTTCAACTGTTTTCTGAGATAGGAGGGGAGGTCGACTATAGAATAAGTCCATCATCACTACAAATTTTGTGCTTCGACGTACTCTTTCGAAATTTCGATAACATCAAAGAAATATGTTAATGATCTGCGCATGTGCAACTAGATATTTGGATAGTTTATCATTCTAGTTTGAAATGTCGTCTATAGTGGTTGATATTCAAAGTTTCCCGATTTCTGCAAACGTATATAAAATCAAGGAACTCTCTTTGTTGGACTGTGATAAAAGGTTGGAGAAAAATTTTCTATTCAAACCACCAAAATCGATGGATCAACTATCTGAGAGGCAAATGAAGAAAATATTTCATTGTGAAAAATATCATGGGAATCTATGGACCTCTGGCTATCAGGATTATGATGAATTGTATGAAATTTTGAAGGAAAATATCGATCCGGATGCTACTGTTTATGTATGTGGGAAGATAAAAGCTAAGTTTCTACGGGGAGCGTTCCAAGAATTGGGGTTAGATCGAGTAGAAGTGGTGAATTTGAAAGGTAAATGTCCAAAATTAGAGCGAGGAAATTGTGAATTCATTTGTTTACATCACCCCAATAGTGTGAATCCTATGTGTTCTAGTGCGAATAGTTGGAAGTTATTCGAATTTCTTACGAAGGAAGATGTTATGTGGCTCTTAAAATAATAATATAGATATCTAGTAAATCTACAAATATATCATTATGGATATATCTTTTGAAGAATACACACGCAGACTTTGCGAATTCGTGGAAAAAGTTCATAAACTAAGAAGAGACTTGAATTTTTACGCAGATAAAATTGAAGTTATAAGACTGCTGAACAAATTAAGTGTAAACAGTGAGGATGATGGGAGTGGGGGTGTTAAAAACAAATTTTGTGATTCTAACCACAATTCTGAATGGTATTTTATACGCGAACGTTCCCCAACACGTTGAACGCATCTATATTTGTCTGAAGGATGTCGGCAGCGGTGGTGGACAGTGTAACCGTACCGAATGGATTCCGATGAATTTTCAAAAAATCAATGATAACCAATTGGAGGTATTCACATTCGACATCCCACAAGACAATCGTACAACCATACATTATAAACTTAAACTCTTATTCTTTGATCGAAGTGAGGGGGATATGGCTGAATGGCAAATGATCCGACAATCACCATGTTTACCACATCTCGTACAAAAGACATCTACACTCACATCATCTGCAATAGAAGGAGAAATCCCCAAAATTTTCGCAATTTTGTATGTTATTTTATCTTCTTTATCAGTGTTATTATTGAAAATGTTTGTTAAAAATGTGAAGAAAGCTATTTACCATTTAAATAAATAATAATTATTATATAAAGGATGTGTTTTATTGAAACAAACAAAAGATTGATAATAATATTTATTTCAGAATAAAATACATATCATTTAGGTAGTATTTTATTCAGAAACCACTGCTGTAATTTATCCACATGGTGAACTGCACACATGTATTTTCCACCGTCATTACGATGATTCAGACAGGTCAAATTGTTTGTTCGCTCAAATTTCCCCGTTTCACATTGAGTACCATCGAAACTATGAACATCTACGATGTGTGGGTAAACATCCAATTCTATACACTTCCTTCTCAAAAATTCGGCTTTTTGCTGTCCTTGGACATAAATATAGTCGACTGCACACAGGAGAATCGATTTGAGAATATTATTTATTTCTTCATAATCCACATTCCCAGATACATAATCGAGTATTGGCAATATGCCTTGGTATTGGCTGGAAATCCTTTATCCGCTTCAATCTCCAATCGTATGTCGACTGTTGATGATTTTACCGCCTCCTCTTGTCTAGAACAATCGATGATGTAAAGCGCGCGTTTTTTGAATTTATCATAAGCCAATATGGGATGTTTTGTTGTGGAATTCGTGTAGCTAGGATAGAAATCGGTTTAGTTTTGGTGGGCTAGAACGAAATCTTCCTTGGCAAAGTCCAAGTTCATCCGTTCGTTAGGCCAATACTCTCCGTTCAGCGATAAGCGGATACTTGATATATCCACATGATCGAATATTGTAGGATTAGCTTTCACATTGTTACGTTTATTGGTTTGGAAAAATACGATAACATACCGTGGTTTTTCGACGGACGCGCTAGTTTTCACAGCCCATATTTCTCTCTTCGCATCGACCGTTATGGCAGGCAACTCGTGCAGCTCCCACTTCCGGAAAGCGAATAGAATAGGAGAATCGCTTTTGATGGATCGCAATAGCTTCTCTCTGATTAGATCGTTGGGATAGATATATTTCACCTTCAATTCTATACTATCGATCAGAAATTTGACTGTGGTAGCCGCGTTCTCAATTATAACGCAATCGTTATCGTTTCGAGCACGTACCAATCGAATCGTTTGTCGTCCGAACGTGATTCGGGTGTAATCGTTGAAAATGTTGAAAATATGCTTGAGTGGGATGAGTAAACTGAACGACTTTGTTGCGTTCAATATAACACTTTCTTCCGGATAAGTCCAGCTGGCTATAGACATATGCGTCGAATCTGTGGGAGAATAACATGTGAATCCTCGCACCGCGCTAACTATTCCAGGGTGACGTACAGTTTCGATGTCTCTACCGCTCTCGCTGTAGGAACACGAGTCGAAAAGAAAAGGTCCATAATTGGGTACCAATATTACATTCCCCACTCCATTAACTTCGATTTTTCCTTTGATCGCCAACAGAGTATCTTTCATAGCAAAAAAAGCGTCTACTTGATTTATTCCAAACTCTATGATATCGCTGTTATTGAACGCCTTGACGAATGGTGTAATCGATCTGTACTCGGCTTTTCGAATCGATTCATCAAATTTCGGTTCCTGGTATATATCGAATATAGGTGAGATGATCGCTGTATGATAAACATCTCTGGCATCGCTACTGTTACGTGCGTACTTCATTTTGGATAATGACATTCTTGTTTACGACGAAACCCTAATGATTTCAAAATTACGATGTTGGCTCTGGTGAGTAGGTCACGCACTTTAGGTGTTTTGTTGAAGACTGATGATGATGTGGTGGGGGAACTGTTTTTATTGTTGTTGTTGTCCACAAACAACCCCTTATTTTTTATACTTCTTGTAAATGTAAATGTAGAATACTTTCTTCACCACGAAAGTTTATTGGTTTCAAATGCTGATCTAAAGCTAGTACGGTTATGTTGGTAATCTCTCCGATATCGGATACTGGTAGATAGAGAGGATTCTTCGGACGCTCCACAATCCTATAGCCGGGGTCGATGGTGATAGGACAATCGTAGATCGTATGCGCAGGTCTATTTCGATAGAAGGCTCCCACTGTAATGTTCGACTCGAAACGTATGTTGGTGACTTTTATTATGTTGACAGATAAATCAGACACGTGCACCACACCCTTCTTCAATACCCTCCGCGAAAATCCTAATATTTTAGCAAGACTATCGTTTTTTTCAAACGAAATATCGTGATTTTTATGGAATATTTCACACTTTAACGTATTGTTATTCGGTTTCAGCGAGAATATATCTTCTTTAACCTTCAATTTTCTCCTGATAAATTCATCGATATCGCTTATCTCATAGTTTCCAGCCGGAATTGTTATCGCACCAAGAGTCTTCGCTTTTGTTTTATCTCCTTCTACGTAATAGTAGAATTTCTCGTTCTCTATATTGGGTATGGAATTGTATGAATTGAATCCCAACAATGCTGAATAATATTTTTTGTCTGGCCTCAGCACAATCGAATTCTGCGGTGTAAACGAGAATATATGGTTGGTGCTTGTTAACGTGAACAACTGAGACATGATACTAATAAAAATTTATTGAAACATCTCTATTTATATTTTAACATTAATAGATGGAATAAGTATGATCTCATAAAGTATGGATCGTCTTTGCAAACTTCTTCTATCAACACTTGCTTCTCGTGATGAGTTATTTCCTCGTTCTCCATGATGTGAGAAATCTGCTCAGATAAACATTGCGAACATAGTTTGCGTGGGGGTTGTGGACCATCGCAATCTTCATCGACATGTTCCTTACACTGCATATGACGGTAAAGGTAATCGAACATATGTTCCGGAACCTCATTCTGATTGAGAAACACCACATCCAAATGTTTCAGGATGTATTCCATAGGTAGAAACGTTAAATTCCTACGTGTAAGTTCGCTAGTAGGTTTATTGATAGCCTCGATCAAATTTCCATAAATAAAATCGATGATTCTCCTCAAACTACTCCCACTACTACTACTCTCATTTTCACATATGTATTGTATTACTGCAAAAGTGAAATCCATGGTGGTGTGTGGTTGTTACTCTTCGAATAGTCGAGTGTGACTGAGAAATTCCAAACACAGCTGTCCACATATCACTTGATTATAGTTCTGATAGGTGTCGTTATTGTAGAAAATCCTAACGTTCTCGCCCAAATATCGAACGAGTTCCTTTGGTGGCTTCAAATTTCCAAAAGAATCAAAATATTCTACATCGTTATCGATTTTTATAAACGCTACCCAATGCGTTCCATTGTTTTTAGTCAAGTCCAAATTTAGAATGATACATTCACGACGTCTAGGTTTGAGCGGTAGCGTATCTCGCATAAAGACACCTCAAAAATTTGAGATTTTCAGAATTCTAGCGAAACGTATCAAATCTCGATCGTACATTGGCCTATCATCGGGTAGCTTTATTGGAAGTTTTTTTGTTGCTTCTTCAAAAACAATCCATATCCTCCTTTAGCGTTGCGTTTCAAGTATAAACCTTTTCCCAGCGATTCCATAGCTTTGTTGTGACGTTGATCTTCTTCAAACTTTTTTTGGGCATTTTTAGCGTTAACCACCGTATTTGCGATAGCACTTGCACCTCCTGCAACCGATCCTAAGGCTCCTAGAGCTCCTAAGATGGGTAGTAATAGTGAGAGGAATCCTCCAGATTTTGGTAGTGGTATTACTCTCGGTACTCTGATACGCTTTTTACCTCCAGCTCGTTTAATCGCGATCCGTGCGGCTTTCAACGCGTTCATAGCGGACTTTCTCAATGAAGAAGATGGCTCCATTGACTTTGCGATGCTTCCAACGATATCTTTCCGGAAACAACATCGTCGTTGTCGCCTCCGTTTCTTGATACCCATACCCAGTTTTCGTTTAACCTTCATCCCACCGGTAACCAATAAACTAGAGAGTCTTTCACCTGCGCTAGCGTCTCTTGATTTAACTCGTTTCCAAGCAGCGTCCTATAATATTTTATCGGCCTTATGACGTTCCTCCAGAGATTTGTTTTGTGAATAAGCTATATCGTGTTCGCGACAAGCGGAATCTAGAGGATTGATACCTTTATCACCGCGTGCAAGACGCTTTTCCAATTTAGTTCCAGGACCACAGAATTGATATGAAGGAATGTGTAATTCAAACGGGAGCTTGTTTATGAGTGTATTCAATAAACCTTCACCTTGATGAATCAACATTGTTAATGAGCATACGCTCTGATGATTTTTCCTTTTATACGTTATCATTAAGTAGAAATGGTTCACACGATGAAGACCGTTCAACAAGAACAGACACTCCCAATCGAGAATTTAGATTTAAAAGTTGGAAATAATCGCATTGGTAAACATGGTAAACTGTTACCAAACTCTTTTCGTGCTTTAATTTGTGGTCCGAGCGGATGCGGAAAAACAAACGTTATGTTATCGTTGTTATTCAATCCAAATGGTGTCAAGTTTGAAAACGTTTACGTATACTCGAAGTCATTATATCAAGATAAGTACATACTGTTGCAGGAGATTTTGGAACGAGTAAAAGGAGTTGGTTATTTCCCATATAAAGACAATGAAGAAATTATAAGTCCGAACGATGCAAAACCAAATTCTATCTTCATTTTTGATGACATATCCTGTGAGACACAACAGAAAATTCGAGAATATTATTCGATGTGTAGACATAGAAACATTGACGCATCATATCTATGTCAGACATACTCCAAAATTCCTAAATAACTGATTCGCGATAATTCTAACCTGATCGTGTTATTTAAACAGGATGAAATAGATCTAAAACATGTGTTTGATGAGCACGTATCCCCAGACGTTACTTTCGATCGATTCAAAAAGATGTGTTCTATGTGTTGGATGGAGAAATTTGGAACATTGATAATTGCTAAAGATTTCGATTTGAACAATGGAAGATACCGCAAAGGTTTCGATGTATATATTAAAGTGTGAACGTGAAATCTTCAGCAAATACACAATGGACGCTGAACGGTTAGCACGTAAGCGAAAAATCGCTCAATTGGCACGATCTATACGCAAGAAATATCTCACATTGAAACTGGGTAAAACGGAAGAGGACGAGTCGATCAATAAATTATTTAAACCCATATCGGAACCACTTCGGGAAATAATCAAATCCAATAATACACCATTGATTAAACGTGAAATTAAGCAAGAAAAGGATGATGTGGAAGAAGAGGAGGAGGAGGAGGAAGAGGAGGAAGATGAAAGAGAAACGGTATTGGATGTAAGCGATGCAAGTATGAAAACTGTTATTGAAGAGTCTGACAGCGATGATGATGAGTATGACGTATTAGAATCTTACCCAGAGTTAATTCAAAAATATATCGGTGATTACTGGTCAGGGAGTAGAAAAATCGATAGAGTTTATGGCCCAGTTTACGATGCTAGTTCGTTGTCATGGTTGCTAGAAGGTAAATTAATCGATTTCAAAAATAGAGATACTATCGTGACACAAGGAAGAAAATTCAAAAGTACCGTCGGTCTGTGTGAACTTATATTCTATGACAAACCTAGAAATTTCACCAAGAAAGATAAGATGAATTACAGGATGATTCTGAACTTGACAAATCCCCACAGAAATAGTGCTGGAAACTTGAAAGGTACTCGAAGATACAAGTACATTGAAATAATTCGACCTCTAATTCATGAGGAAGCTCTCGGTAGCGGTATGCAATTGACATATAACAACGAACCAGTGGAGTACGTGTACTGGGACGATCCAAACGAACTTGTGGAACGATTGAGTCTTTTGATTGCATCTCAACAAGGTGGGAATACATCCCACGACAATGAGATAGTCGCTATAATAAATGAGCTACGAGAAGCCGATATCATATATTAGTGTGTGTTCATTACTGTTTCATATCATTTACACGATGAGTCTTGATAAGTTTGGACGAAGATCTGTGATTGGTGGTTCAACCAGCATCAACGCTCTTCGACAATCGATGTTTTCACACGTTCTAGCTCGTACACCAGATGGCGATGTAGATATCGAGAACGTGAAAATTTGTAATGTGAAAACGCCCACATTCAAGAACGATGTTGCAAGCAAAATTTATGTCGATGATGTGAGTGCGAAGATTGGGGAGAACTTGGAGCGCATCTTCAACGATGACTTTTCACATAAGATTCAGAAATTAATTGGAGAGATGAGTAGTTTCTCCATCAACATACAATCGCACAAAAATCAAAGTGATGCTAGCTTCACGAGTTTACATAAAGAATTGGATGAATACAAGAAGAAAAATGATAAAGATCTCAAAACCGTTGTAGCTAATACCGCTTATGTACTCGATATCTTCAAGAAATTCACTGATAATTTCGAAACATATCATAAGAGTCAACGCGTTATTTTGCGTGATCATAATGATAAATTGAACAAGATCACTATAGATTATAACATAATGGATGTACATCAGGAGGATATTGTGAGTAGGCTGCTGGCGTTGGAACAACGTATGACGACACCCTCGAAGAAAAGACCAAATGATGCTACCACCCCATCAACCAACCCGAAACGTATAACTCCAACTAGACAATAATTGAAAAACGATGCAACAAGTTGTCGATGAGATTCATAAGCCAGCCCGAAAAAATTTCAAACGTCGTAGTACAATTTTGAAGGGACTGGATGACTTGTGGCAGATGGATCTAGCCGAAATGGGTAATTATGCTCGTGAAAATCGAGGATTCAAGTATATTTTGGTGATGATCGATTGCTTCTCGAAATTCGTGTGGACTCGTCCATTGAAAACGAAATCAGCCGACGAGGTTCGGAAAGCAGTTAATTCTATATTGACTGAGGGAGGAGGAGGAGGACGTAAACGTAGGAATCTGCAAAGCGACCAAGGTAAAGAATTCTTCAATAAGCATTTTGACGAGCTGATGAAAAAACACAAAATCAACCATTATAATACGTATAGTGTGAAGAAAGCCGCCATTGCTGAACGTGTTATTCGAACCTTGAAAGAAGCGCTCTACAAACAATTTAGTTTGAAAGGAAAATATAGATGGATTGATATACTTCAAGCAATCACTGAAAAATATAATAAACGTAAACATAGAACTATAAATATGGCTCCATTCAAGGTGACAAAACAAAATGAGAGCATGATATTGAAGCGATCCTACTCACACCTCAAGTTGGCTTTACCACATAAATTCAACGTGGGTGATGTGGTACGTATAAGCAAAGCCAAACATATTTTCGAAAAATCATATACGCCTAATTGGTCGGCGGAGCTCTTCAAAATTATAAAAGTTAAAATCACTAACCCAGTCACGTATCTACTCGAGGATATGAAGAACTCCCCAATCAGCGGTTGTTTCTACGAGGAAGAATTGCAAAAGACCAAACAACCTGATGTCTTTTTGATTGAGGAAGTGCTTCGGAAAAAAGATGATAAAATGTACGTCAAATGGTTGGGAATAAAGGAGAAAAGTTGGATTGCTAGAAGTGATATTATATGATCTGCGCGTGCGTGTGTGATCTTCAGGCTGTATGTTAGAGAAAATCTAACAATCAGTTCAGTTGTAGTAAAATGTCGTACCAAGATAGTGGTGGTACATCCGAAGATAGTTCCGAGTTAGATCGAATGTTTGAAGAGTTTGAAATGTAAATTCGTGATGAAAAATTTATATTGTTAAATACAACATACCCATTGGAGGGGGGTTATGAAATAAAGTGTGGATTGAGTCCTATGCGAATATTCGCACCAACAATATCACTTATCCATTCTTCGCAAAATTGTAAACTCACCTTTGGACTGCTGGAATGGTATGACTTCATCGAAGTTCTTCGAACTAAAATCAGCGATTTCTTCTCAAGTTTACAAACAGATTTCGATCCTGCCCCCATAGCATCCGATGAATATTGCCAAATAGTTCAACTTGTGTGGGACAATATTGAAAAAGTACTTCAAGTTACGAAGCATGGTATTCATTTTTGGTTGTGTGAGGAAGATGTTCGAGAAATTATTAATATCAACGATGGAGTGTTATCACATCGAGTGTCTTTTCTCGAACAATTTGATTTCTCTTCATACTATCACAATGTTATTGATGTGGTAAAAAGCATGAGGAATCATGCCAGTGCATTAGAACTCTTATATTGTTTTATTAATATTTCATCGCCAAAATGTTTATTGACCAATACACTCAAAGAAATGTTATTTTACTATAAAAATAAGGTTTTGTATGATTTAGAACAATAAAATATGATCAACAGTTTTTGTTTCTTTATTAAAAAACACACATCATAGAAAGTTTTTATTAAAACAAGTATGTAACATATGAATACAATTACAATTAGCATATCAATACAAATATTAAAATTAACACATACATCATAGAAAGATTTTTCATTAAGACAAATGAATACAAATATTAAAATTAACACATACATCAGAGAAAGATTTTTTATTAAAATATATGAATACAAATACAATACAAATAACAAAATTAACATATCGAAACAAACATCAAGATAATAGTGAATAGTGCCCATAAGATAAGGTGTTTGTTCTATTCTTTATCAGGAACCTCTTGTTGTCAAAAGGGCTGAGGGCAATTTTATTTTGTTCTATAGTGTAGAGGTTAAAGTTAAAAGATCTGATAGATTTTTGGACTCTATATATCTCGATTTCTTCTTCAAGACATTTAACATAATCCTCAAAAGTTATAGAATATTTCAAAACCGAATCTCTAATACCTTTAGCTTTTTTAACGGGTTCTTTCCCTTCCACCTTATAACTGTACATTTTAGAGCGTCAACCGATGAACTTTGTCATTATATGTCCTCTGTTCTCGTCCTTCATTAATCCGACCACTTTCTTGTTTATAGGTGGAATTTCAAAAATATTATCTAATGCGTAATCGCTAGTGTCAAATTTTTGAACGTTTTTCTTCATAATGGTCTCATAAATATCATCGTCTGTTATTATATGATAGATCAAACTATCAGTATCTGTATAACACAGCCTTATCGCTTCGGGATCTTTACATATTTTCAGCATAAAGTTATAATGAAAATCAAACACACAAGTTTTTGAAATATCTAAAATAGCCATTCCTATATAAATTGGTTTATTAAATAATATTTCGAGTTTGTTTTGCTCGATTGCCATCAAATTTTCATCAAAAATCTTACTACTATTGAAATTCGGTTGCGAAATATAGTATCGCGCTCCAAATGGTCCATACCACTTATTAACTAATTTAACGCTCCGATGCTTCCGTACGTTCTCCATCGATTTCCCAAATATTGCATTTATAATGAGTTTGAAAAGAGCCTCCTCGAATTTATTCTTTGCAGCTGCACGTAATCGTGTATTTAAATCGATATAAGCTTTCAACCAATTGGATTGGCTAAACTTAAGGATTCTATGTACCTTCTTCAACACCATCCCCAACGCTAAACATTGTTTCAAATTCCTATAATGAATTATATATTTAGATTTATTGTATAACGTCGATAATAATTTTGCTTGTTTAGCATTGGGAGGTGTAGAGTGCAATGGACATAGCGGTAAGTCTTTGTGGGTGTCATGTAATTTCTGAGGGTATTCTAGATCTACTTCTAGAATATATCCAACAGGACTTTCATCCGAAATGTCTCTTACATCGATGTTAAGATCATCATACCATACAAAGTTATCATATGGTAAATATTGCGCCATAGCCCACCCATATAAATTACAAACATCAAAATACATGAGATAGCTACTTTCCTCTTGTGAATTATAATCTTTCATATACTTATTATTAGCAGCCGCGAATCTATTGCTACATTGACTAACACCTCCTCGTATTCCCCTTTCTATAAACATAATCATATCTATATCTTTTAGAAACTGAAGAGAAATATTTGTATATTTCAACATACACTCCCATGAGAAGCCCGGTAAAGTGAAATTATACGTAGGATCAAGTTTATATATCTCTAAACATTTGGCTCTGAAATTTTCAAAAACATCTGCCAACAGCAAAACATCTGTTTTCAAGTATAAATCGGAATACTCACCTAAATTACTACAATTAAATTTTTGCCAAACGTTTTGAGCATGTTCATAGTCTCCTTCACTTATTGATTCATCTTTCAATTTATTATAAAAATTTTCGATTGGTGGTAAATTTGATTCGCTCAATTTATTCCAACTATCTAAATATTCATATGGGAAAACCCCCTTACGGGTTAATAATTTGAACTGATCGTTTGTCAAATGATTATATTCACGCTTCAAAATTTTCAATTGATCAACATCCAAAAAGGACACCAACTCATCTAGTGATGTATTTAAAAATCTACATGAATCGATAAAACGGAATTTAACTGGGGAAGAGAAGGAACCTCTAGTAAAACTTATATATTTTTCTTTATTGATTGGTAGTACTTGAATGTTCTGTTTGTTCGCTTTAGCTAAATCTCGTATCAATAGGAACATATCATACCCAGATAGATTATGAGCTAAAACAGGCACTATAAATTTATGTTTATATTGTAAATTACAATGTTGGTGTGCTTAGCCGCGAAAAACCCCAGTGAAATGACAGTGGTCTCTTACACGTATATCCCCATCGGTAAAACATTTTTCACAAATATGACATTTAGTTTCCCCCATTATGGATGATAAATCAACCGCACTCAAACTCATAGGTATGTTACACTTCAATTTTTCCTCTATGAATATACTAATTTTGTCTAATTGTTCGGTTAACCATTTGGCTGGTTCTGAACCTCGATAACTATCATATTTCGAAATGGAATCATCGAAATAACATTTCAGATAATAGCCTACACTGTAAGCTTCATGTAATTGTTTTCGGTTGGTGTATGAAGCTGAATTTGATGGAGAACAATTTTGGATTGGTAGCAATAGAGCCTCAAAATCGAAATAAATCACAAATGGCATTGGAATTTTATTTGAATAATTCTTGAAAACTAAATGATCTTCTTTAGGGAATTTTATTTTACATGTATTCATCTTACCACAATCTTAGATATGATTATTATACTTGATCTCACTCCAGAAATTATTCAAACACCGTTCACATAAATAAGTTTTATTCTTAGTAGTAATTTGCGAATTAATAAGTCGAGCTAAATTTTTAATCAAGCAATAATGGAATTTAACTATTGGATTAACAAAATTCGATGTATCTGAAGATTCTACATCGCGATAATATTTATCCTGAATCAACAACAAATTAAAGTGCGTTTCTAGTTTATTTTTTGATAGATATGCGGGGAGAACCTTTAATTTTCCCTTATCAGCAGCACCATCTGTTTTATCGCATAATTCTAACACAAAAACGTGAATGCTTATATTATTCAGCTTCTCGAATGAATGGATTTGTGAAATAGGCATCGGGAAAGTTAAATTTTGTATATTTAAAACAGTACTAAAATGAGGATATGAAGATGTTCGACTTGAATTTGTGTTAATAGCAGGATGCAATCCAGTTGTTACTGCCCAAGCGGAACAATACTCATCATAATTTTTAACATTGATAACAGCATGTTTATTTGCAATTTCTTTAGGAAGAACTATATAGGAAGATCCCGAATTAATTACCTCATGTTTATTGATATTTATTTGCAGACTTACTATATTTCTGAGACTCCAATTTGAACCTTTCTCTTGGAATTCTTCTAATTTTGTAGAAAGTTTCTCAATAATATTATCTTTATACCATTCTAATAAATTCGTTGTATTATCTATTCCTATTGATCGTGTATGAAAATATTTAAAATCTGTCTGAATAAGTTCATCGTTAACGTTCCCTTTAATGTACTCGCCACAAAATGTTGAATTAACTTTAATAAAATTATATTCATGAAGGATTTTGGAGATTCTAGTATTGAAAAGATGAAAAGCATCATATAAAATAATTGGTAATAATCGGTGTGAATCTGAGTGTACAATAGTAAGTAAATGTAATAATCGGTGTGAATTTAAGTGAAGAGCTAGCTTGTTGAAGTTAATTTGAAATAAACCAATTTGAAATAAAACTTCCCTAAATCGAGTTTATTATCATACGAATCATATTCATTTGAAGTTAATTTGGAATATATCAACTTGAAATGAGAGTTTTCTCAATCAAATAATAATATAGACTTACCACAAATTGAACAAGGATAAATATTACTCAATAGAATTCGGTATGTCTCCAAAACATCGGTCGAGAAAACAATAGTGGTAATAATCGGTGTGAATCTGAGTGTACAATAGTAAGTAAATGTAATAATCGGTGTGTGAATTTAAGTGGAGAGCTAGCTTGTTGACAATTTGAAATAAAAGTTCCCTAAATCGATTATATTATCATACGAATCATATTCATTTGAAATATATCAACTTGAAATGAGAGTCTTCTCAATCAAATAATAATATAGACTTACCTCAAATTGCACCATACAAAAAACACGAGTTGCACGTTAGAGAATCAAATGTGTAATGATTAAATTATATTCGAGACAATAAGTAGATGAACTCCGCTACCACGGCACCAGTATATACGGTCTCCACATCCGGTGTAGTTGTGAATGTGCGTACCATAGAGCTGAAAGTTATAGAGCTAACCCCAAGTCAAAACCATAGAGCATTAAGCAGACCTGAGGTACAGACTGTTTCGTAGAGGTGGCACCACCAAGTGACAGCTGTCATGGCGACCATAAGGTCCAACTGTCATGGCTGACCTAAGGTACAGCTGTCATGGTGGACATAAGGTCCAGCTGTCATGGCGGTCATAAGGACCAGCTGTCATGGCGACCATAAGGACCAGCTGTCATGGTGGGCATAAGGACCAGCTGTCATGGCGACCATAAGGACCAGCTGTCATGGTGGGCATAAGGACCAGCTGTCATGGCGACCATAAGAACCAGCTGTCATGGCGACCATAAGAACCAGCTGTCATGGCGACCATAAGAACCAGCGGTCATGGCGGCCATAAGAACCAGCTGTCATGGCGACCATAAGGATCAGCTGTCATGGCGGACCTAAGGTACAGCTGTCATGGCGAGCATGAGGTACAGCTGTCATGGCGAGCATGAGGTACAGCTGTCATGGCTACCATAAGGTCCAGCTGTCATGGCGACCATAAGGTACAGCTGTCATGGCGAACCCAAGGTACAGACTGCTTCGTGGAGGGGGCTCCGCCACCTCTAGGAAGCAATCTGTACCTTTGGTCCAAAGGTACAGGCTGCTTCATGGAGATGTCACCACCACGTGACAGCTGTCATCGAAGGTACAGAATGCTTCGTGGAGATGTCGCCACCACGTGACAGCTGTCATGGCGACCCTCGGGTACAGGCTGCTTCATGGAGATGTCGCCACCATATGACAGCTGTCATGGTGAACCAAAGGTACAGGTTGCTTCGTGTAGGTGTCACCAACACGTGACAGCTGTCATGGTGAGCTAAAGGTACAGAATGCTTCGTGGAGATGTCGCCACCACGTGACAGCTGTCATGGCGACCCTTGGGTACAGGCTGCTTCATGGAGATGTCGCCACCATATGACAGCTGTCATGGTGAACCAAAGGTACAGGTTGCTTCGTGTAGGTGTCACCAACACGTGACAGCTGTCATGGTGAGCTAAAGGTACAGGCTGCTTCGTGTAGGTGTCACGTGACAGATGTCATGGCGGACCGAAGGTACAGGCTGCTTCGTGTAGGTGTCACCACCACGTGACAAAGACTGCTTTGTCATTGTTTCAATCCGGCGACCATAGTTTACGAACGATGATGACGTCACTGCTTCGAACCGATGACAGTAACTGATTCAATCCGGCGACCATAGTTCACGAACGATGATGACGTCATCATCGTTCACGAACTATGATGGGCTAATGAGGAATAAAATGTGAATAATCATAATGATTGTATTACATTCATACACATGTTTTTTCGCATGATTCAACACATGCTTTAACATTCAGACAAGTGTTTCAACATTCAGACACGTGTTTCAACATTCAGACACGTGTTTCAACATTCAGACACGTGTTTCAACATTCAGACACGTGTTTCAACATTCAGACACGTGTTTCAGCATTCAGACACGTGTTTCAGACACGTGTTTCAACATTCAGACACGTGTTCCAGCATTCAGACACGTGTTTCAGACACGTGTTTCAACATTCAGACACGTGTTTCAACATTCACACACGTGTTCCAGCATTCATACCTATTTAACATGTATTTGATACCTGATTTTGACAGAACCGTAGAAGCACCTAACCGCGCGATCAGACATACACAATATAACATCATCATCTAGTATATATAAACAAATGCTTATTAACATATGTTCCAGTATGATTTCGATTCGCCTTCAGGCATGATGAAGATTGTTAAGCAAAAAGACTCGTTGAGTATTATGAACTTAGGGTCAAGCAATGAGAATGTTGAACAACCACAACGTCACAGCTCTTTGCTGCCTAATACTCTACGAACAATAATCTGTGGTCCAAGTAATTGTGGGAAAACAAATGTGATGTTATCTCTATTGTTAGATGCAAACGGTCTGAAATTTGAAAACGTGTACATATATTCAAAGGCTTTACACCAACCAAAATACCAGTTACTAAAAGAGACATTGAAGAAAATTGAGGGGCTTGGATATTTTCCTTGTACCGAAAGTGATGAGGTCATAGACCCCACAGAAGCGAGGCCTAATTCAATCATAATATTCGATGACGTGATGTTTGAGAAACAGGAGAAAATTCGTGCATATTTTTCAAGAGGGAGACACAACTCAATTGATAGTTTCTATCTTTGCCAGTCTTTTGCTAAATGTCCAAAACATGGATTGCGCGACAATGCCAATTGCTTGATTATTTTCAAACAGGATGAGCTCAATTTGAAACATATATTCACCGATCATATAAGTACCGACATGTCACTCGAAAAATTCAAAGAGATATGTAGCGTATGTTGGTAAGATAAATATGGATTCCTTATGATAAACAAAGACTGTGATATGAACAAAGGACGTTATCGCAAAGGTTTTGATAGTTATATATACATCTAACATGTATATATACTTTCATTTGAAATAGACAACCCGCTCAGCATGGACATGGGTGTGAGTAACACGCTTAAAGAAAAACAACAATTGAAGAAAAAAATTTGGGAGTTAGCAAACGTTTTGAGGAAAAAATATATGGCTGTGAAATTGGGTAAAGCTGAAAATGATGAGATTCTAGATAATATGTTCAGGAATGTATCTAAACCTCTGGAGGAAATTGCGAAAAATGCTGAAATAATCAAACAAAATTCGTTGGTTAAACCTGAAAGTATTGTTTCTACAGCAACACAAATGGAGAACATACCAATCCCAAATATTGTAACTGAAGGGGAAGAGTTCGTATATAACCCCCAAAATACTGAGGAGGATGTGTTTACCCTCGAACCTACTATCGATCAGATTCGTGAAGAATTCAGAAAACATAAGAAAGATAATGCAGAGGCTACAGAGGAGTTTCTGCAACAATACCCCACATTAGCACGTTATTACTTGGAAGGATTCCTATTGGATGATGATGTCAAGAAATACGATGATAGAATGGGATTGCAATATAATTCAACTTTAGACAAATGGTTCATGGGTAATCAACCTATAGAAATTGATAGTGAGAGTAATATAATTATCAAGGGTACTCCGTTCAAGGGTACCACAGGACTGTATAATTTGATATTTTACAGAGATGTTCTACCTGATACTTACACTGTGGAAGATGGGAAAAATTTCAGTCAAATGATGGAAATGACTAGTGCCCATAGGCGTAATAACGATCCAGCTGATCGAATAAGAAACATTGTAAAATACAAAAATGTACTGAAACCTTTGATTAATTCCATGAAAAGACCCAGAGCCAAAACATACACTGGAAGTGCATATATCAAAAATGATATGCTTGAATATAACGAGAAACCTATCGAATATGTTTATTGGGATGACGTTAACGAAATTGTGGATAGACTGAGACTTCTTGTTGCATCCTCGCATGCAGGTAACCATAATCATCACAATGAGATAATCTCTATAATAGAAGAATTGATAGAGGCAGGGGTAATTGAACAAAAACCAGGTGTAAGACAAATTCATCTCAGTTATAAAGATGGTTTCAATGGATAAGTTTGGCAGAGCCTCCTCTTCCATGTGAATATATGATACAAATGTATTTAATAATAATTTCAAACAAGTTCACGGACAAGGATTATTCCTAACGAGCGATGGAAGTTATGATATGGAAAATCGTAGATTGTGCAACGTAAAATCACCGAATGATGATGGAGATGTTGCAAATAAAGTATATGTTGATAAATTAACACACAAACTGAATCTGAAAACGGAAACCAGTCTTAAAGATACCTTCAATGTTAGGGTTGATAATTTGATCAAAGATATCAACAAGGATCTGGATGAACATAACTTAACGAATGACATGGTTATTCTCAACATTGATAAACATCTGATGGACATTCAGAATAAATATAATGGAATGGGGATCTATATAAAATCAGAGTATAAAACAATCAGTGATAGTGTGAGGGAAAACAGAAATGAATTGAAAGAGATCAATAACACATTTAACAGTGTGAACATGCGTCTAAATGACATTACTAGTAAAGTGGAGGCGTTAGAACGACGGATGACATCTGTGGAACCTTCTAAGAAGAGACCCTCATCATCCACAACAACAAAGCAGGGCTCTGTGAAACGTATATCTCCAAATCCTGTGAATATACCCAAAAAATTAATTCTACACTAGATTTCCACATTGATAAGATGAGTAGAGAACAAGTTGTGCATGAGCTTCATAAGCCGAGTAGGAAGAATTTCAAACGACGCAGAACGATCATAAAAGGTTTGGATGATTTGTGGCAAATGGATCTGGCAGAAATGGGTAATTACGCTCGTGAAAATAGAGGATTCAAATACATTTTGATTATGATCGATTGTTTCTCGAAATTTCTATGGACACGCCCGCTGAAAACGAAATCAGCCGAAGAAGTTCGGAAAGCGGTCAGTTCTATATTGCTAGAAGGACATCGTAAGCCTAGGAATCTGCAAAGCGATCAGGGAAAAGAATTCTTCAATAAACACTTTAACGATCTAATGAAGAAACATAATATCAATCATTATAATACGTATAGTGTGAAAAAAGCAGCCATTGCTGAACGTATCATTCGAACGTTAAAGGAATCGCTCTACAAACATTTCAGTCTCAGCGGGAAATACAAATGGCTTGATATACTTGAAGAAACCACAGAAAAATATAATAAACGTAAACATAGTACTATAAATATGGCTCCAATAAAAGTGACGAAACAGATTGAGAGCGAGATATTGAAGCGATCCTACTCACACATCAAGTTAGCTCTGCCTCACAAATACAACGTAGGAGATGTGGTACGGATAAGTAAGGCTAAACATATTTTTGAGAAGGGATTTACGCCCAATTGGAGTACGGAATTATTTAAAATCATCAAAGTAAAAATTACCAACCCGGTCACATATCTACTAGAAGATATGACCAACGCACCAATCAGCGGCTGTTTCTACGAGGAAGAATTACAGAAAACAAAACAACCCGATGTGTATTTAGTCGAAAAAATATTACGAAAGAGGAGGGGTCAACAGTATGTGAAATGGTTGGGTCTAGATAATAATCACAACAGTTGGATCAATAATTCGGATCTCGTTCAATGAATCCATCATTGATCATTTGGAGATTATTAGGAACAAACAAATAGCTGGAATATTATTGACTCGAGGGTATGGTTATTATAGTAGAACAAAAATTCCGTGAATATGAGGGTGAATCAAGAGTGAAGATTATAATATTTGAAACATATATTGTTAAGATTATACTTAAGTCTTTTGTATTGAGAAAATTTTGAAATTAATAAAAAATATTATTTTGAGATCTTTGATCTTTCTCCCTCCCCTCGTTAAATAACGGTGCAATCTTGAATTTTCATCAGTCTGTATGGAAGCGTACGTAGGAGAAGGTGTTCTCAATACGCTTATAAACAAGCTCCCGTTTGAACTTCATATTCCTGGTTATCAATTCTGTGGTCCCGGTACAAAATTAGAAGAACGGTTGAGAAGAGGAGATTCAGGTATCAATCCACTCGATAAAGCTTGCCGCCAACACGATATTCCATATCTGCGAAACGCTAGTTTGGAAGGACGTCACGAGGCGGATAAAATATTAGAGAACGCTGCTTGGCAACGTGTCAAATCTAAAGACACAAAATTTGGAGAAAGGATTGCCGCTCTCGGTGTAAATAAAATTATGAAGGCAAAGAGGAAATTGGGAATGGGTATGAGAAAGAAGGTTGGGTTCGGAAGTGCAATTGTCGATGGGGTGAGAAAAGTTATGAAGAATAAGTTTGACTCATCCAATCTGAAGAAAACATCCCAAACAGCGTTGAAAGTTGCACGGAAACAATTCAAAAAAGCGGGTGGTCGGAAAAATGTTCGGTTACCAAGAGTAATTCCTATTCCAAAGACTGGAGGATTTCTACCATTTTTAATACCTCTGTTTGCCGGCTTATCAGCTGCTGGAGCATTGGCGGGGGGTGGTGCAGGCATCGCTAAGGCCGTCAACGACAGCAAAGCAGCTCGGAAAACCTTGGAGGAAACGGAAAGACATAATAAAACAATGGAAGCTATAGCTTTGGGGAAACAAGGATCTGGTCTATATTTGAAAAAGTATCGCAAAGGTCTTGGTCTATATTTAAATAAACATCCAAAAAACTGTCAGTAAACCTACCCAGAAGACCTCTGACCGATCTCGATCTACGAAAACTAGCAAAAGCTCTGAAAATTCCCCATTTTAGAGGAGTATTTATGCGTGATGAACTACCATCCAACGGACCATGGAAAAACGAGCGTGGAATAGTTAATTTAGATAGCTCGGACAATGGAGGCACTCACTGGGTTGGGTTTAATAAAGTCGGTGATACAGTTTTATATTATGATAGTTTTGGCAATTTACGCCCCCCTCGCGAACTAGTGGATTATTTCAAAAAGTGTAAGATATTATTCAATCACGATAATTTTCAACAATATAACACTTATAATTGTGGTCAGTTATGTTTAGATTTCCTCTCTAACTCTTCAGTTGTGCTCGACTAACCCTGCATTCATTAGTATATAAATAGATTGTTGGTAAAGTTTGCATCAATCATGTCTCAGACGTTCACTATCACGGGAAAGAGCTCCCGCTTATCTGTAGATTTCCACCCACCTATAGAACTAGATCCTCATTCATATTATTCTATCGCACTTGTTGGCTTGCATACGTACAATAGCATTCCGAACATTGAAGAAGGTTTTAATGAATTTTATTATAAAAATGTGAAGGGTGAGGAAGAAGTAGTAACTATACCTACGGGGTCCTACGAGTTGACAGACATCGAGGATTTCATACAAAGTGCAGTTTGTGGGATAGGAGTGAAGCAAGAAGAACGTGACCGGAAATTATCAATAAAATCTAACAACAACACTCTACACACAGAGCTGAAGAGTGATTTTGAAGTGAATTTTATCCCTAAAGATAGTATAAGCGAACTGTTGGGATTCAGCAAAAAGGAATTGACATCTCGCGAACTACACGTATCTGATCGACCTATAAACATAATCAAAGTTCAAACAATACGTGTTGAGTGTAACTTAACCGCAGGAGCATATTATAACAATAAGATAGCTCATACGATATATGAGTTCTCACCTCTTGTACCACTTGAGTTTTCCATTGATATAGAGCCGAAGAATCTTATTTATCTACCGGTCATCAGCAAGACGTCCTTCGATAACATCACGCTGAATATTTTAGATCAGAATTGGAAACCGGTAAATTTTCGTGGAGAAGAAATTATTATACGATTGGAATTGAAAAAGATCGTTAGGGATTATACCTCACAACAATAAATAATAATCCAATACTCACCACCACTCATTATATGAAAGGAATTCAACTGAGAAGGTTGCAGTAGCCATCACTTGAGAACATGGGTTTGGATTTCAGCAATAAAAGACATCTCCATAGTGGTCATCAGTCATTATCTACAACGAGCTCGAGGGAGGAGGTTGCTTCTGCATCACTATCATTGGAAAATATCAATTTTTTGAAGTCCCTTGGTTACAATGTCGGAAAAACTTCAAATATTCAACGAGCCAAACTTCAATGAAGACATCATCCGAGAAGAAACTCATACCTACTATCCCCACACAACATCTTTTGGCAACAGCGATGAAATTGAGATATTAATCAATCAACAACATGTGTTGGTAGATTTGGCCTCGTCTGCTTTATTCATCGAGGCAGAATTCCAGCCAGAAGCAAGTGGTGATGGTGAATGTAAACTAACGAATAATTTCGGAGCGTTTCTCTTCGAATATATCAGTTATGAATTGAATGGAAAAGAGATAGACAAAGTACGTGATCCTGGTATTGTCAGCACCATCAGAGCTTATCTAACATATGCCAAACATGAATCTATACCTCTAGCTATTTCTGGATGGTCATTTAAGGATGTATTGAGTTCAGTCTACAATAATAAAATCAATTTATGGATACCGTTGAATTTTCTACTAGGCCTATTCATTGACTATAACAAAGTTTTGAGTGGAAAACATAAGCTGCGCTTGATAAGGTCTCGAACCGATAACGATTGCTATACTAATAGCACAGGCACGAAAACGGCTAAAATAAATGTGAAGACGATAGCATCAAAAGTGCGACATGTGTTTCCAAGTGATCAAGTTAAATTTCAAATTTTGGGGAATTTGAGTGCTGAGAAGCCTATTTTGATTCCATTCCGTAGTTGGGATCTGCATGAAAATCCGTTGATGAAGGAGAGCACTCGCGACATTTGGGCTGTTAAAACTTCAATGAATTTGGAACGACCCAGATATGTGATTCTAGCTTTTCAAACTGATCGAAAAAATAATCCTGTTAAGCACAGTGCATATTTCGATAATATAAACTTGCTAAATGTTAAATTATACTTGAATTCAGAGTGTTATCCATATGAAGCAATGAAATTGAATTTCACCGACCAGCAATACGTGGAAGCATACCAGATGTACTATGATTTCCAGAAATCATTTTCAAATAAAATAATAAGCGAACCCATGTTGGATTATATAGCATTCAAGAATAGAGCAATTTTTGTGATTGACTGTTCAAAACAAAACGATGCTATAAAGTCATCAACAGTTGACGTCAAACTAGAGATGGAAAGTTTCCTGAATTTCCCCAAAAACACCAGGGCTTATTGCATCATCATTAACGATCTTATAATGGAGTATTCTCCGATTACAGGATCAGTTCGGAATTTGGTGTGAAGAACCAGGTGATGAATCATAATGTTATAATTTATGTTCTAAATGATGTACTATCAAAATGTATCTTTCCCAATAAATGTTATTATTATTATTATATTTGATATTTTATTTCTCAAACGGTAGGTGGTGATGTAAACATCCGACGATCATAGTTTGTAAACTATGGTAGTCGGTTGCTGGAAATGAAACAAATTGAAACAACTAGTGACGTTATCAGTCAGTTATCAACGTTTGCAATGATATCGAAACGGAGAGTTACCCCCCACCCTCACTATTCACGTTCACGTTCTCACGTATGTAAGAGAGAATCATTTCAGAAAATGTTCAGTTATAAAAATGAACTTAGCAGCGTGCGTTTGTTATTCAAATGTGGCTACATGGTCCACCAACAATTTTATTAAGTTAACAGTTAATGAAGTGTGTCTAAAATTTGGGATCGATATAAGAAACGATAAAAGAAACTATTTATTTTGGAATATTCAACTAAACCAACGAGTAGATTAAGTGGACTACTTCTGCGCCAGGAAGTGACGTCATCGACCGGATGTTGCGCGCGCAACTTCGGATGTAACGTTACTAACCCGCGAAATTCAAACGTGTCCATAGAGCTTACGATGATCACAGAACTTTCGACCATAGAGGTCTGGGTCATAGAATGTGAGGTTAGTTTGACGTAACGTTACTAACCCGCGAAATTCAAACGTGTCCATAGAGCTTACAATGATCACCGAACTTCCGACCATAGAGGTCTGGATGTGAGGTTAGTTGGACGTAACGTTACTAACCCGCGAAATTCAAACGTGTCCATAGAGCTTACGATGATTATAGAACTTTCGACCATAGAGGTCTGGATGTGAGGTTAGTTGGATGTGACGTCATCGACCCGCCAAATTCAAACGTATAGGTGTTTTGGTGATGTTTATCATGGCCGACGTTGGAAGCGAATGTCAGAAGAATAAACGTCAAAACCACAATATGACTGATGTTGTAGCTACATCGCCGCCATCTTCTGATGAACCGATGAACTATCATACTTAAATGTCAATGTCAGAACAGTTAACTTCAAACCACTACATCTATGAATGAACCGATCAACCGTCATGCATACCTGTCAACGTCAGAAATGTTAACGTCAAGGGACGACATCTATGAGGTCACAATTCAAAATATGACTGATGTTATAGCTACATCACCGCCATCTCTTAATGAACCGATGAACTATCATACTTCAATGTCAATGTCAGAACAGTTAACTTCAAATGACTACATCTATGAATGAACCGATCAACCGTCATGCGTACCTGTCAACGTCAAAGGACGACATCTATGAGGCCACAATTCAAAATATGACTGATGTTACAGCTACATCACCGCCATCTCTTAATGAACCGATGAACTATCATAGCTGGATGTCAATGTCAGAACAGTTAACGTCAAAGGACGACATCTATGAGACTCCAATTCAAAATGTTACCGATGTTGTAGCCTATATCGCCATCTATTACTAAACCGATGAACTATCATAGCTGAATGTCAATGTCAGAATAGTTAATGTCAAAGGACGACATCTATGAGGTATTTTGTTAATGTTTTCGAGCGGGAAGTTCCACCTCAATTTGAAAAAACGATATATTAATGAACTATCATAGCTTGATGTCCATGTCAGAACAGCTAACGTCAAAGGACGACATCTATGAGATGGTTTGCTGATGTTTGCGGGAGGAATTTCAAAAATTTGACTCATGTTGTAGCTATACTGTCATTTATTATTGAACCACACCGTAATTCCAAAAATAATGAACTTCTATGAGGTATCTTGTTAATGTTTTTGAGCGGGAAATTTATGAACCGATGAACTATCATGGCTGGATGTCAATGTCAGAACAGTTAACGTCAAAGGACGACATCTATGAGACTCCAATTCAAAATGTTACCGATGTTGTAGCCTATATCGCCATCTAATAATAAACCGATGAACCATCATAGATGAATGTCAATGTCAGAACAGTTAACGTCAAAGGACGACATCTATGAGGTATTTTGTCAATGTTTTTGCGCGGGAAGTTTCATCTCAATTCAAAAAACGATATATTAATGAACTATCATAGCTTGATGTCCATGTCAGAACAGCTAACGTCAAAGGACGACATCTATGAGGTGTTTCGCTGATAATTGCGCGAGGAATTTCAAAAATTTAGCTCATGTTGTAGCTATACTGTCATTTATTATTGAACCACACCGTAATTCCAAAAATGATGAACTTTTAAAATAACCTACAAATTTCCTCAACGTTAAATGATTACTTACGTATATGAAATTATTACACCAGAAACCACATTGAGTATATGAGAACACGTGGAAGCAATTAATTTTGTATACACCTGCGTCATCACATTCAGTTTATACGAGAATAACAGAGCGTATAAATGAGTACAATGGGACTCACTCATTAGGTAAACTATGAAATTCGGTGTCATGGCGGCTATCGCAGGAATTTCAAACGAGGTGTCTGTTACGTAGATCTTCAAGGAGGTGTCATGGCGTCTGTCACGTGAACTGTCATGGCGGTTATCGCGGGAATTTAAAACGAGGTGTCTGTTTCGTGAATCTTCAACGAGGTGTCGTGGCGTATTTCACGTGGGTCTTAAACAGAATAGAACTTTTTCTAGAACCTAAATTACACAAAACAATACCAAATTGAGAGGTGTAATAGCTACAGCTGCAGCACTATCAACCGTCATGCATACCTGTAAACGTCAAAAATGTTAACGTCAAAAGACGACATCTATGAGGTACTTATGTAATGTTTGCGTGGGAAATTTATGAATCGATGACTATCATGGCTGGATGTCAATGTTAGAACAGTTAACGTCAAAGGATGACATCTATGAGACTCCAATTCAAAATATTACTGATGTTGTAGCTATATCGCCATCTTTTAATAAACCGACGAACTATCACACCTGAATGTCAATGTTAGAACAGTTAACATCAAAGGATGACATCTATGAGATATATTGTTAATGTTTTTGCGCGGGAAGTCCCATCTCAATTCAAAATATGATCTATTAGTGAACCGGTGAACTATCATGACTGGATGTCAATCTCAGAACAGTTAACGTCAAAGGACATCATCTATGAGACCCCAATTCAAAATATTACTATATCGCCATGTATTAATAAACTGATGAACTATCACACCTGAATGTCAATGTTAGAACAGTTAACGTCAAAGGACGACATCTATGAGATATTTTGTTAATGTTTTTGCGCGGTAAGTCCCATTTCAATTCAAAATATGATCTATTAGTGAACCGGTGATATATCATGACTAAATGTAAATCTCAGAACAGTTAACGTCAAAGGACAACATCTATGAGACCTCAATTCAAAATATTACTATATCGCCACATATTGATAAACCAATGAACTATCACAACTGAATGTCAATGTCAGAACAGTTAACGTCAAAGGACGATATCTATGAGGTATTTTGTTAAAGGTTTTGCGCGGGAAGTTGCATCTCGATTCAAAATATGATCTATTAATGAACCGATGAACTGTCATAGCTGAATGTCAATGTCAGAACAGTAAACGTAAGAGGACGACATCTATGAGACCCCAATTCAAAATATTACTGATTCTGTAGATATATCACCATCTATTATTAAACCGATGAACTATCATAGTTAAATATCAATTTCGGAACAGCTAACATCAAGGACGACATCTATGAGGTGTTTTGGTAACGTTTTGTCTGGAAATCACTCTCAAAATTGAAAATTGTCACTTATATTGTAGCTATATTGTCGTTCCTTAATACCACACCCTAATCTCAAGATAATGAACCAGCAAAATAACCTAGAAATGTCTACTTACATATATGAAGTGTTTACACCAAAAGCACATTAAGTATTAAGTATTCATTTCTACATGCACCTGCGTCATCACATTCACTTTATACTGATTATGAGAACGACAACAGTCGTACAATGAGAGGAATTCATTAAGTAAACAAATGACAATGAGTGAATCATTTTTACTGCACACAATCTGTTGAATTTCGTTTAGGACTGAATGCGAAAATATTAAATTTGATTGTACATATCGATAGTTTGATTAACATTCTAATAATGCATCCCAAACGTTATTTCGTTTATATTGGTTCACACAACATTTGAACGCGTATATTGTTCAAGTGCTTGGAATTGAAAATTCGAATTTTTGGAGCTTAAGTAATAAGAAATCTAAGCTATGGTGTTTATACTAGCGTGTGTATTGAAATCAAACTTTTGAGAATATCAATGAAATCATACAATTCCAGCAGCCCGAAGGTTCGTTTGCAATTTTACGAATGATGATGAACGATGAAAATGAATATTTTAACTTTTCTTTATAACTTAGGTATTGACGTGACGTATAAAACTCAGAATAATTCGGAACGATTGATTTTTATTGTTATCCACGATTATCAACCTATATCTAAATCAGTTCGAGATGCAGACTTTTCAATTTATCGATATTTCGAAAACCCACATTTCGCTTAAAATATACATAGCAGTATATTATAGAAACTTTGTTAAAGATCACATGTTATATAAAAATCGAATGATTCGAGATGTAGACTCATGAGCTCTAGAAGCCTTAGGATCAGTTGCAAGAGGTGCAAGTGCTATCGAAAATACGGTGGTTAACCAGCTAAAAACAACGGAACGCATTGGGTAGCGTTCAGAAAAAAATCGATAACGATGTGGAATATTTTGATTGTTTTGGAAATTTGAAGCCACCAAAGGAACTCGTTCGATATTTGGGTGGGAACGTTAGGATTTTCTACAATAACTACACCTATCAGAACTATAATCAAGTGATATGTGAACAGTTGTGCGTGAACTTTCTCACCGAAATTGTCGAAAGTATCAATTAAACCTTAGTCAGTCTATATCGAAACATCAAGCGAATCGCATCATCATGAGAATCGCATTAGTTGACATTCAGGGGTTCTTCATTGACGATGCCTTCCATCCAAAAGAAATGTGTATACAAATTGGATTCAAACGTCATTATTCCTTATTCAAACCGCACACATCTTATTCATCGCTGAATGCAAAGGAGCGAAAGTCCGTATGGTATTTACAAAAGTCTTATCATGGACTCGATTATGCATCTGGAAATGTGGATTAATAAATAATATTCTTAAATCGATTCAACTATGTGCAGACGACTATATTTATGTTCGTGGTCAGCAAAAAGCAGAGTTTTTGAGAAGGAAGTGTATAGAATTGGATATTTTCCCACACATCGTAGATGTTCACAGTTTCGATGGTACTAAAAGTGAAACGGGGAAATTCGAGCAAACAATTTGACCTGTCTGAATCATCGTAATGACGGTGGTAAATACATGTGTGCAGTTCAACATGTGGATAAATCACAGCAGTGGTTTCTGAATGTAATACTACCTAAATTATATGTATTTTCTGAAATAAATATCATTATTACACCTATCTCCTTTATATAATTATTTATTCAGATGGTAAATAGCTTTGTTTACATTTTTAACAAACCTTTTCAATATTAATACTGATAAAGAAGATAAAATAGCATACAAAATTGCTAAAAGATATAAGATGTGGTAAACATGATGATTGCCATTCAGCGATATGCTCCATCACTTCGATCATGGAATAAGAGTTTGAGTTTATAATGTATGATTGTCTTGTGGAATGTTAAACGTGAATACCTCCAATTGATTATCGTTGATTTATTGTAAAATTCATTGGGTAAGGTAACTCTCCCCCACAAAATTTGTTTTTAACACCCCCACTCTCATCATCCTCACTATTTACACTTAATTTGTTCAGCAGTCTTATAATTTTAATTTTATCTGCGTAATAATTCTCTTCTTAGTTTATGAACTTTTTCCACGAATTCGCAAAGTCTGCGTGAGTATTCTTCGAACGATATATTTGTAGACTTACTAGATATCTACATTATTATTTTAAGAGTCACAGTCCTTCGTAAGAAATTCGAATAACTTCCAACTATTCGCACTAGAACACATAGGATTCACACTATTGGGGTGATGTAGACAGATAAATTCACAATTTCCTCGCTCTAATTTTGGACATTTACCTTTCAAATTCACCACTTCTACTCGATCTAAGCCCAATTTTTGGAACGCCCCCCATAGAAACTTAGCTTTTATCTTCCCACATACATAAACAGTAGCATTCGGATCGATATTTTCCTTCAAAATTTCATACAATTCATCATATTCCTGATAGCCTGAGTTCCATGGAATCCCGTGATATTTTTCACAATGAAATATTTTCTTCATTTGCCTCGCGGATAGTTGATCCATCGATTTTGGTGGTTTGAATAGAAAATATTTCTCCAACCTTTTCTCACAGTCCAACAAAGAGAGTTCCTTGATATTATATACGTTTGAAGAAATCGGGAAACTTTGAATATCAACCACTATAGATGACATTTCAAACTAGAATGATAAACTATTCAAATATCTAGTTGCTTATGCGTGGATCATTGACATATTTCTTTGATGTTATCGAAATTTCGAAAGAGTACGTCGAAGCACAAAATTTGTAGTGATGTTGGACTTATTCTATAGTTGACGTCATTGACCTCCCCTCCTATCTCAGAAAACATTTGAAACATCTTAAAGGTGTAAGAATTTGAAGTGTCTCTTCGAATGCTGCGCATGTCCATTATCTCACATCGGTATGGTAGTAGTGCGATTCGATAAAAATCGACACCCATATCATGTAGCACTCTAAAACAATCAAGTATATACGATCCTGGTTTCGGAACGATACCCGAAATTTGATGGAATATGATTTTTCTCATTCTTCTATGTTTATATTTGAACTGACCTTCTATATTCATATCGATTATCTTCCAATCTTCTGGAGGGGGAGGATCGAAATCTCCTCCGAAATAGAAAATATCAGCATACGCCCAATCGGTCGAGGCCCCCACAAGGAAAGTTACGAATTCTCCAGCGATTATCCAATTTTTGGATGGTAATTGTAATTCTTCGAGGATTTTCATCAAATTCGGCGGACATACGCTTATTACGAATTTCTTCGCATCGTACACGGTGGTAAGCACACTATGAATAAAACTGTTGTATAATCGAGGAGACATTATTACGAACTGATTCGATTTAGTTGAAGCAGTCACACACAACAACACACTCCATCATACTCTGCGCTATTGACTTTTTCAACCCAAAATATACAATCAAAACTAAATGGTATTCTTGCGGGTGAGAGATAAGAGGTCGATCGAACTGGTAAGTATACATCTAAAATCGTGAAATCATGAACATTCTCAGACGCGGGTTCGGATCCCTCTGCATCTTTCTCACCAAAGAATACCATTTTTAATCGAACGCGCTAATTCATTTGACTATATGATGGATTGAAGACCTGCGTGACAGACACCTCGGCAGGTGATAGCCGTCATGACACCTCGTCATATTTTTATGATATTCGATGTGGTTAGAGTCCTGCGCGAACCTTCACACCAACAATCTCTCTGAATCATTCTTCGCAAAATTGTGTCGAACAAACATAACAAAATCGCAATCATGCGAACCTTCACACCAATAATCTCTCTGAAAATCATCGATATTCTGAAGATGAAATTAGGTGAATTCCTCACAAGTTGATTTCGATCCTACACCCGTAGCAATTGACTTAAATAATGATTAACAATAGTGGAAAACGATAAAAATCAATCGTTTCGAATTATTCTGAGTTTTTATTCAAATACCTGAATAAAACAAATGCATTACTTGAGTAATTATAGTAGTATAGATTATTATGCTACTCAGAAATTATGAAGCTTGAATGGAATTTGGATTGTTCAAGTTTGTTAGCTGAGCTCAGTGGTATAGGTGAGTCGATCAAATGTAATTTAGAATGAATGACCTCATAGAACAGTATTACGTGTAAGGATCTAAACCACTCCACTAGGTCTCAGGATCATTTTCTTAATGGTTCGAAAGTTGACGAGTATAGATCTAAATGAGTAAAATACCATTCACTTTATTTTCTAAAATGTTCTTCTTTATTTTCTGGTGAAAACGTATTTTAGGTACACATTTTGAGAGCTCTAAAACTATTTCTTGCAGTTTTCACTCCTGTGGTATTAGAATAATCAGTCATATCACCCAAAACATGATTGAATTGAATCAATATAATATTTTTATATACATAAAATAGTAACATATTATCTATACTTAAAATGTCTTTCTCTTTTCAGATTAAGTCCGTAGGTGTAGTTTTATTTATGTAGAAGTAGCTAGTGTACATATAAAATAATTAAAAATAAATTTTATATTTTATTTACTTGAATCTTATAGTTAACTATAATTCATATTACCAAATAAAATTCTTTCTCTAAAACATAAATTCATTCTGATACACCCCTGTTTAACAAATGTACAACGACCTGATGTGAGGAATGTGCCTGTCAACAATTATTATAGATACATCAATGTTCCATCATGTGCGGGAGATAAATATAAATAATTTACACACTATGCTGACTTATAATTTCTGAGTAGCATAATACTCTATACTACTATAATTACTCAAGTAATGCATTTGTTTTATTCATAGATTGATTTAAATAATTATTAACAATCGTGGATTACGATAAAAATCAATCGTTTCGATACTTCATTTCATATTTAAAAACATATATTGAGCAAAATGAACAGTTTGAAATATTGTAGATTTTGAGATCAGTAGGCTATCGAAATATCGACAAATTCACATCGAACTATAATAGAAAACGACCTGCGCGAGGTTAAATGAATATTTTGTAGGTGAAGCTCCAACTAAATCGAGAAAAATCAATCAGTTGCAATAAAATGTTCTCCAAAGATAGTGTTAGATCTGATTTTAGAAGAGTTCGAAATGTCTGCAAATGCATGAAAAATCCCCATCAATTTGGGAGGGTCTTTGAAAAATAGGGTAACACCATATCAGATTGTCATTAGTTAATCATCAAATATCATGCACGTTTGCGGGCAAAGTCAAAGGGAATTTTCGAGAGCAATACAAACGTTTTTCTTGGGAGGGTCCAAACGTTCTTTGGGAGGATCCAATCGTTATTGGGAGGGTCTTTGAAAACAGGGTAACACTATATCACAATGTCATTAGTTGATCATCAACCACCATGCACGTTTGCGGGTACATCAATGTTCCATCATGTGCGGGAGATAAATATAAATAATTTACACACTATGCTGACTTATGATTTCTGAGTAGCATAATACTCTATACTACTATAATTACCCAAGAATGCATTTGTTTTATTCATAGATTGATTTAAATAATTATTAACAATCGTGAATTACGATAAAAATCAATCGTTTCGATACTTCATTTCATATTTAAAAACATGTATTGAGCAAAATGAACAGTTTGAAATATTGTAGATTTTGAGATCAGTAGGCTTTCGAAATATCGACAAATTCACATCGAACTGTAATAAAAAACGACCTGCGCGAGGTTAAATGAATATTTTGTAGGTGAAGCTCCAACTAAATCGAGAAAAATCAATCGGTTGCAACAAAATATTCTGCAAAGATAGTGTTAGATCTGATTTTAGAAGAGTTCGAAATGTCTGCAATGCATGAAAATCCCCATCAATTTGGGAGGGTCTTTGAAAAATAGGGTAACACCATATCAGATTGTCATTAGTTAATCATCAAATATCATGCACGTTTGCGGGCAAAGTCAAAGGGAATTTTCGAGAGCAATACAAACGTTTTTCTTGGGAGGGTCCAAACGTTCTTTGGGAGGATCCAATCGTTATTGGGAGGGTCTTCGAAAACAGGGTAACACTATATCACAATGTCATTAGTTGATCATCAACCACCATGCACGTTTGCGGGCAATGTCAAAGGGAATTTTCGAGAGCAATACAAACGTTTTTCTTGGGAGGGTCCAAACGTTCTTTGGGAGGATCCAATCGTTATTGGGAGGGTCTTTGAAAAACAGGGTAACACCATATCAGATTGTCATTAGTTAATCATCAAATATCATGCACGTTTGCGGGCAAAGTAAAAGGGAATTTTCGAGAGCAATACAAACGTTTTTCTTGGGAGGGTCCAAACGTTCTTTGGGAGGATCCAATCGTTATTGGGAGGGTCTTTGAAAACAGCCATATCACAATGTCATTAGTTGATCATCAACCACCATGCACGTTTGCGGGCAATGTCGAAGGGAATTTTCGAGAGCAAATGCGCTGAGGCGGTACGAGAAAAAACATTTCAAAACACACAGTTTCTCATGCAAGCATTGTGAAGTTCCATTTTCTCGCCGAGACAATTTGAATCGTCATATTATGTTATTCCACAGTAGAGATAAAAGTATAATTTACTGGTCCAACCCAGATGTTCTACTGCACCGGTTAGAAGAAATCATATCTCTACAAGGATATATCGAAGAGAAACGTGAAATAATTAATGAATTGAGAAGATTTTGTAAAAAATGGTATTTTAATAAAAACTCAGAATAATTCGAAACGATTGATTTTTATCGTTTTCCACTATTGTCAGCGCGTTCGATTAAAAATGGTATTCTTTGGTGAGAAAGATGCAGAGGGATCCGAACCCGCGTCTGAGAATGTTCATGATTTCACGATTTTAGATGTATACTTACCAGTTCGATCGACCTCTTATCTCTCACCCGCAAGAATACCATTTAGTTTTGATTGTATATTTTGGGTTGAAAAAGTCAATAGCGCAGAGTATGATGGAGTGTGTTGTTGTGTGTGACTGCTTCAACTAAATCGAATCAGTTCGTAATAATGTCTCCTCGATTATACAACAGTTTTATTCATAGTGTGCTTACCACCGTGTACGATGCGAAGAAATTCGTAATAAGCGTATGTCCGCCGAATTTGATGAAAATCCTCTAAGAATTACAATTACCATCCAAAAATTGGATAATCGCTGGAGAATTCGTAACTTTCCTTGTGGGGGCCTCGACCGATTGGGCGTATGCTGATATTTTCTATTTCGGAGGAGATTTCGATCCTCCCCCTCCAGAAGATTGGAAGATAATCGATATGAATATAGAAGGTCAGTTCAAATATAAACATAGAAGAATGAGAAAAATCATATTGCATCAAATTTCGGGTATCGTTCCGAAACCAGGATCGTATATACTTGATTGTTTTAGAGTGCTACATGATATGGGTGTCGATTTTTATCGAATCGCACTACTACCATACCGATGTGAGATAATGGACATGCGCAGCATTCGAAGAGACACTTCAAATTCTTACACCTTTAAGATGTTTCAAATGTTTTCTGAGATAGGAGGGGAGGTCAATGACGTCAACTATAGAATAAGTCCAACATCACTACAAATTTTGTGCTTCGACGTACTCTTTCGAAATTTCGATAACATCAAAGAAATATGTCAATGATCCACGCATAAGCAACTAGATATTTGAATAGTTTATCATTCTAGTTTGAAATGTCATCTATAGTGGTTGATATTCAAAGTTTCCCGATTTCTTCAAACGTATATAATATCAAGGAACTCTCTTTGTTGGACTGTGAGAAAAGGTTGGAGAAATATTTTCTATTCAAACCACCAAAATCGATGGATCAACTATCCGCGAGGCAAATGAAGAAAATATTTCATTGTGAAAAATATCACGGGATTCCATGGAACTCAGGCTATCAGGAATATGATGAATTGTATGAAATTTTGAAGGTAAATATCGATCCGAATGCTACTGTTTATGTATGTGGGAAGATAAAAGCTAAGTTTCTATGGGGGGCGTTCCAAAAATTGGGCTTAGATCGAGTAGAAGTGGTGAATTTGAAAGGTAAATGTCCAAAATTAGAGCGAGGAAATTGTGAATTTATCTGTCTACATCACCCCAATAGTGTGAATCCTATGTGTTCTAGTGCGAATAGTTGGAAGTTATTCGAATTTCTTACGAAGGACTGTGACTCTTAAAATAATAATGTAGATATCTAGTAAGTCTACAAATATATCGTTCGAAGAATACTCACGCAGACTTTGCGAATTCGTGGAAAAAGTTCATAAACTAAGAAGAGACTTGAATTATTACGCAGATAAAATTAAAATTATAAGACTGCTGAACAAATTAAGTGTAAATAGTGAGGATGATGAGAGTGGGGGTGTTAAAAACAAATTTTGTGGGGGAGAGTTACCTTACCCAATGAATTTTACAATAAATCAACGATAATCAATTGGAGGTATTCACGTTTAACATTCCACAAGACAATCATACATTATAAACTCAAACTCTTATTCCATGATCGAAGTGATGGAGCATATCGCTGAATGGCAATCATCATGTTTACCACATCTTATATCTTTTAGCAATTTTGTATGCTATTTTATCTTCTTTATCAGTATTAATATTGAAAAGGTTTGTTAAAAATGTAAACAAAGCTATTTACCATCTGAATAAATAATTATATAAAGGAGATAGGTGTAATAATGATATTTATTTCAGAAAATACATATAATTTAGGTAGTATTACATTCAGAAACCACTGCTGTGATTTATCCACATGTTGAACTGCACACATGTATTTACCACCGTCATTACGATGATTCAGACAGGTCAAATTGTTTGCTCGAATTTCCCCGTTTCACTTTTAGTACCATCGAAACTGTGAACATCTACGATGTGTGGGAAAATATCCAATTCTATACACTTCCTTCTCAAAAACTCTGCTTTTTGCTGACCACGAACATAAATATAGTCGTCTGCACATAGTTGAATCGATTTAAGAATATTATTTATTAATCCACATTTCCAGATGCATAATCGAGTCCATGATAAGACTTTTGTAAATACCATACGGACTTTCGCTCCTTTGCATTCAGCGATGAATAAGATGTGTGCGGTTTGAATAAGGAATAATGACGTTTGAATCCAATTTGTATACACATTTCTTTTGGATGGAAGGCATCGTCAATGAAGAACCCCTGAATGTCAACTAATGCGATTCTCATGATGATGCGATTCGCTTGATGTTTCGATATAGACTGACTAAGGTTTAATTGATACTTTCGACAATTTCGGTGAGAAAGTTCACGCACAACTGTTCACATATCACTTGATTATAGTTCTGATAGGTGTAGTTATTGTAGAAAATCCTAACGTTCCCACCCAAATATCGAACGAGTTCCTTTGGTGGCTTCAAATTTCCAAAACAATCAAAATATTCCACATCGTTATCGATTTTTTTCTGAACGCTACCCAATGCGTTCCGTTGTTTTTAGCTGGTTAACCACCGTATTTTCGATAGCACTTGCACCTCTTGCAACGGATCCTAAGGCTTCTAGAGCTCATGAGTCTACATCTCGAATCATTCGATTTTTATATAACATGTGATCTTTAACAAAGTTTCTATAATATACTGCTATGTATATTTTAAGCGAAATGTGGGTTTTCGAAATATCGATAAATTGAAAAGTCTGCATCTCGAACTGATTTAGATATAGGTTGATAATCGTGGATAACAATAAAAATCAATCGTTCCGAATTATTCTGAGTTTTATACGTCACGTCAATACCTAAGTTATAAAGAAAAGTTAAAATATTCATTTTCATCGTTCATCATCATTCGTAAAATTGCAAACGAACCTTCGGGCTGCTGGAATTGTATGATTTCATTGATATTCTCAAAAGTTTGATTTCAATACACACGCTAGTATAAACACCATAGCTTAGATTTCTTATTACTTAAGCTCCAAAAATTCGAATTTTCAATTCCAAGCACTTGAACAATATACGCGTTCAAATGTTGTGTGAACCAATATAAACGAAATAACGTTTGGGATGCATTATTAGAATGTTAATCAAACTATCGATATGTACAATCAAATTTAATATTTTCGCATTCAGTCCTAAACGAAATTCAACAGATTGTGTGCAGTAAAAATGATTCACTCATTGTCATTTGTTTACTTAATGAATTCCTCTCATTGTACGACTGTTGTCGTTCTCATAATCAGTATAAAGTGAATGTGATGACGCAGGTGCATGTAGAAATGAATACTTAATACTTAATGTGCTTTTGGTGTAAACACTTCATATATGTAAGTAGACATTTCTAGGTTATTTTGCTGGTTCATTATCTTGAGATTAGGGTGTGGTATTAAGGAACGACAATATAGCTACAATATAAGTGACAATTTTCAATTTTGAGAGTGATTTCCAGACAAAACGTTACCAAAACACCTCATAGATGTCGTCCTTGATGTTAGCTGTTCCGAAATTGATATTTAACTATGATAGTTCATCGGTTTAATAATAGATGGTGATATATCTACAGAATCAGTAATATTTTGAATTGGGGTCTCATAGATGTCGTCCTCTTACGTTTACTGTTCTGACATTGACATTCAGCTATGACAGTTCATCGGTTCATTAATAGATCATATTTTGAATCGAGATGCAACTTCCCGCGCAAAACCTTTAACAAAATACCTCATAGATATCGTCCTTTGACGTTAACTGTTCTGACATTGACATTCAGTTGTGATAGTTCATTGGTTTATCAATATGTGGCGATATAGTAATATTTTGAATTGAGGTCTCATAGATGTTGTCCTTTGACGTTAACTGTTCTGAGATTTACATTTAGTCATGATATATCACCGGTTCACTAATAGATCATATTTTGAATTGAAATGGGACTTACCGCGCAAAAACATTAACAAAATATCTCATAGATGTCGTCCTTTGACGTTAACTGTTCTAACATTGACATTCAGGTGTGATAGTTCATCAGTTTATTAATACATGGCGATATAGTAATATTTTGAATTGGGGTCTCATAGATGATGTCCTTTGACGTTAACTGTTCTGAGATTGACATCCAGTCATGATAGTTCACCGGTTCACTAATAGATCATATTTTGAATTGAGATGGGACTTCCCGCGCAAAAACATTAACAATATATCTCATAGATGTCATCCCTTGATGTTAACTGTTCTAACATTGACATTCAGGTGTGATAGTTCGTCGGTTTATTAAAAGATGGCGATATAGCTACAACATCAGTAATATTTTGAATTGGAGTCTCATAGATGTCATCCTTTGACGTTAACTGTTCTAACATTGACATCCAGCCATGATAGTCATCGATTCATAAATTTCCCACGCAAACATTACATAAGTACCTCATAGATGTCGTCTTTTGACGTTAACATTTCTGACGTTTACAGGTATGCATGACGGTTGATAGTGCTGCAGCTGTAGCTATTACACCTCTCAATTTGGTATTGTTTTGTGTAATTTAGGTTCTAGAAAAAGTTCTATTCTGTTTAAGACCCACGTGAAATACGCCACGACACCTCGTTGAAGATTCACGAAACAGACACCTCGTTTTAAATTCTCGCGATAACCGCCATGACAGTTCACGTGACAGACGCCATGACACCTCCTTGAAGATCTACGTAACAGACACCTCGTTTGAAATTCCTGCGATAGCCGCCATGACACCGAATTTCATAGTTTACCTAATGAGTGAGTCCCATTGTACTCATTTATACGCTCTGTTATTCTCGTATAAACTGAATGTGATGACGCAGGTGTATACAAAATTAATTGCTTCCACGTGTTCTCATATACTCAATGTGGTTTCTGGTGTAATAATTTCATATACGTAAGTAATCATTTAACGTTGAGGAAATTTGTAGGTTATTTTAAAAGTTCATCATTTTTGGAATTACGGTGTGGTTCAATAATAAATGACAGTATAGCTACAACATGAGCTAAATTTTTGAAATTTCTCGCGCAATTATCAGCGAAACACCTCATAGATGTCGTCCTTTGACGTTAGCTGTTCTGACATGGACATCAAGCTATGATAGTTCATTAATATATCGTTTTTTGAATTGAGATGAAACTTCCCGCGCAAAAACATTGACAAAATACCTCATAGATGTCGTCCTTTGACGTTAACTGTTCTGACATTGACATTCATCTATGATGGTTCATCGGTTTATTATTAGATGGCGATATAGGCTACAACATCGGTAACATTTTGAATTGGAGTCTCATAGATGTCGTCCTTTGACGTTAACTGTTCTGACATTGACATCCAGCCATGATAGTTCATCGGTTCATAAATTTCCCGCTCAAAAACATTAACAAGATACCTCATAGAAGTTCATTATTTTTGGAATTACGGTGTGGTTCAATAATAAATGACAGTATAGCTACAACATGAGTCAAATTTTTGAAATTCCTCCCGCAAACATCAGCAAACCATCTCATAGATGTCGTCCTTTGACGTTAGCTGTTCTGACATGGACATCAAGCTATGATAGTTCATTAATATATCGTTTTTTCAAATTGAGGTGGAACTTCCCGCTCGAAAACATTAACAAAATACCTCATAGATGTCGTCCTTTGACATTAACTATTCTGACATTGACATTCAGCTATGATAGTTCATCGGTTTAGTAATAGATGGCGATATAGGCTACAACATCGGTAACATTTTGAATTGGAGTCTCATAGATGTCGTCCTTTGACGTTAACTGTTCTGACATTGACATCCAGCTATGATAGTTCATCGGTTCATTAAGAGATGGCGGTGATGTAGCTGTAACATCAGTCATATTTTGAATTGTGGCCTCATAGATGTCGTCCTTTGACGTTGACAGGTACGCATGACGGTTGATCGGTTCATTCATAGATGTAGTCATTTGAAGTTAACTGTTCTGACATTGACATTGAAGTATGATAGTTCATCGGTTCATTAAGAGATGGCGGTGATGTAGCTATAACATCAGTCATATTTTGAATTGTGACCTCATAGATGTCGTCCCTTGACGTTAACATTTCTGACGTTGACAGGTATGCATGACGGTTGATCGGTTCATTCATAGATGTAGTGGTTTGAAGTTAACTGTTCTGACATTGACATTTAAGTATGATAGTTCATCGGTTCATCAGAAGATGGCGGCGATGTAGCTACAACATCAGTCATATTGTGGTTTTGACGTTTATTCTTCTGACATTCGCTTCCAACGTCGGCCATGATAAACATCACCAAAACACCTATACGTTTGAATTTGGCGGGTCGATGACGTCACATCCAACTAACCTCACATCCAGACCTCTATGGTCGAAAGTTCTATAATCATCGTAAGCTCTATGGACACGTTTGAATTTCGCGGGTTAGTAACGTTACGTCCAACTAACCTCACATCCAGACCTCTATGGTCGGAAGTTCGGTGATCATTGTAAGCTCTATGGACACGTTTGAATTTCGCGGGTTAGTAACGTTACGTCAAACTAACCTCACATTCTATGACCCAGACCTCTATGGTCGAAAGTTCTGTCATCATCGTAAGCTCTATGGACACGTTTGAATTTCGCGGGTTAGTAACGTTACATCCGAAGTTGCGCGCGCAACATCCGGTCGATGACGTCACTTCCTGGCGCAGAAGTAGTCCACTTAATCTACTCCAACGCGTTCTGATGAATGAAGATCTATTGGATTGGTTAGGTTATCGCGGCAAAAAATATCATGCTAAAAAGGGTGTTATAACAAGATTGTTGAGGAAAAACCCGCATATACACCATTTAGAAATTTGTGATAAGACTGATGCACGAAAGAAATATTATGTTCTAGATGCTATTGATTTCGAATCATTATTGATGCAAATGCGAACTCCTAAAGTCATCGAGTTACGTGAACTGTTTTCGTTAATGAAATTTATTATGATGAAATATTGTGAGTACGAGAAATTCTATGAACAACAAGAACGTCAAAGAGCTGAGGAACGTGAATGTCTTGCGAAAGAACGATCTCAACGCTTATCTCAACAAATTCAAATGAATGTTATCACCTTACGGAATAACATTGCACCAAATATTGTTCCACCTCCTATAAATTTTGGAAAGAGACGAAATTTAGGTAATTACTTTGTTTTTTATAATAAAATTTATATAATATATATTATTTAGGATTATATCGAACATCGAATGATATGAGACCAGAATGGTACCTAATGCGTCGACAGGAGGATGGTTGGCGTGATGCCGACAGAAAATTACAAAATCGGGGAATGCGATTAATACGTAAATGGTCTAATATATCTCATGCTATCGATATTGGTAACGAAGTGAAACAGAATTTCCGCCGCGATTTGAAATGGTATGCAAGAGGAAATATTATTCATGCCGCAGAAGAAGAGGAGGGTGAACAATTGATTAGTGATATCAACATCGAGTCATTGATAGAATGTGTTATCAATCACAAAAATAAAGCTTATGAACTAGCAAATGATAATGTCAATATATTATTATAATTATCATTCCTTTTGTTTTATTAAAACACTTATATCTTCATACAATCATTAATTCACATGGTAAATAGCCTTCTTTACATATTTAACAAACATTTTCAACATTAGTACTGATAAAGAAGATAAAATTGCATACAAAATTGCGAAAATTTTAGAAATTTCTTCGTCTAGTGAGGATGATGTACGTGTGGATGGTGTTGATATTGTCTTTTGTATGACATGTGGTAAACATGATGATTGTTGGAGCAATTGCCATTCAGCCATATCTCCCTCACTCCGATCAAAGAATAAAACTTTGAGTTTATAATGTATGGTGGTACGATTATCTTGAGGAATGTTGAATGCGAATACCTCTAATTGATTATCGTTGATTTTTCTAAAATTCATCGGAATCCATTCGGTACGGTTACACCCCCCACCACCATCGGTTGCAACATCCTTCAGACAAATATAAATGCGCTCAACGTGTTGGGGAACGTTCGCGTATAGAATACCATTCAGAATTGTGGTTAGAATCACGAAATTTGTTTTTAACATCCCCACTCCCATCATTATCTTCACTTTTTGCACTTGTAAATGTATTCAACAGTCTTATAACTTTTATTTTATGTTCGTAAAAATTCAAGTCTCTTCTTAGTTCATGAACTTTCTCCACAAATTTTCTAAGTATACGTGTGTATTCTTCAAAAGATATATGCATAATGACACATTTACAAACTTACTGGATATCTTTATCATAACCTCCAACTATTCACATTTACACATAGAGTATCATTATTATTACTCGCATTTCATTCCTCATCTGACCATCATAGTTCGTGAACGATGATGACGTCATCATCGTTCGTAAACTATGGTCGCCGGGTTGAATCAGTTACTGTCATTGGCTTGAAGCAGTGACGTCATCATCGTTCGTGAACTATGGTCGCCGGATTGAATCAGTTACTGTCATCGGTTCGAAGCAGTGACGTCATCATCGTTCGTAAACTATGGTCGCCGGATTGAAACAATGACAAAGCAGTCTTTGTCACGTGGTGGTGACACCTACACGAAGCAGCCTGTACCTTCGGTCCGCCATGACATCTGTCACGTGACACCTACACGAAGCAGCCTGTACCTTTAGCTCACCATGACAGCTGTCACGTGTTGGTGACACCTACACGAAGCAACCTGTACCTTTGGTTCACCATGACAGCTGTCATATGGTGGCGACATCTCCATGAAGCAGCCTGTACCCAAGGGTCGCCATGACAGCTGTCACGTGGTGGCGACATCTCCACGAAGCATTCTGTACCTTTAGCTCACCATGACAGCTGTCACGTGTTGGTGACACCTACACGAAGCAACCTGTACCTTTGGTTCACCATGACAGCTGTCATATGGTGGCGACATCTCCATGAAGCAGCCTGTACCCGAGGGTCGCCATGACAGCTGTCACGTGGTGGCGACATCTCCACGAAGCATTCTGTACCTTCGATGACAGCTGTCACGTGGTGGTGACATCTCCATGAAGCAGCCTGTACCTTTGGACCAAAGGTACAGATTGCTTCCTAGAGGTGGCGGAGCCCCCTCCACGAAGCAGTCTGTACCTTGGGTTCGCCATGACAGCTGTACCTTATGGTCGCCATGACAGCTGGACCTTATGGTAGCCATGACAGCTGTACCTCATGCTCGCCATGACAGCTGTACCTCATGCTCGCCATGACAGCTGTACCTTAGGTCCGCCATGACAGCTGATCCTTATGGTCGCCATGACAGCTGGTTCTTATGGCCGCCATGACAGCTGGTTCTTATGGTCGCCATGACAGCTGGTTCTTATGGTCGCCATGACAGCTGGTTCTTATGGTCGCCATGACAGCTGGTCCTTATGCCCACCATGACAGCTGGTCCTTATGGTCGCCATGACAGCTGGTCCTTATGCCCACCATGACAGCTGGTCCTTATGGTCGCCATGACAGCTGGTCCTTATGACCGCCATGACAGCTGGACCTTATGTCCACCATGACAGCTGTACCTTAGGTCAGCCATGACAGTTGGACCTTATGGTCGCCATGACAGCTGTCACTTGGTGGTGCCACCTCTACGAAACAGTCTGTACCTCAGGTCTGCTTAATGCTCTATGGTTTTGACTTGGGGTTAGCTCTATAACTTTCAGCTCTATGGTACGCACATTCACAGCTACACCGGATGTGGAGACCGGATATCCTGGTGCCGTGGTAGCGGAGTTCATCTACTACAATACCATTTCCACCTTCTTATCTACGCTGCGCGCGATTCCTACAGTTGTCTACGTGACACATTCCCACGATAATTTGCTGAGTTATCAATATCAGCACAAGAAACAGTTTACGTGTTCATTTTGTTGTTGATAAGATTAATATTTCAAACTAAGCATTTCTCGTAGATAAAATATCAACCAATCAGTTGGTTGCAAAACAAAGTGTTATCTGTTTCCGTTTAAAATTGAATACAATGGCTCTATTATCTACCACATACAAGTTACGACTTGTTGATGACCTCATTGATAAGATTAATATTTCAAACTAAGCATTTCTATTTATACGTAGACCAAACTCACAATCACGCTATCTAGCCGATAACGTTATCTACCTGATAACACTAATTACACACACTGGATGCCCATCCGGGTGACTCACAATCACTGATAACGCTATCTAGCCGATAACGTTATCTACCCGATAACATACATCGCCAGCGCAGACCGGAAGTGGAGACCTGATAATAGCAAACATCGGAGCACAGACCGGAAGTGACGTCACACTTCCTGTCCCAAAGGTAGTGGACTGTATCTACTCAGTTCAACGAGACTTTCGTTTTCTTGAAAAAGTACGAATATTCATCAAAAAAATTAAATTTGTCAAATTTTGAAATTCCGTATTGCTCCGTTTCTAAGGTTATCACTCATATCGACCGTTGCAATATTAGAAAAAAATTACTTTCCAATGGAACCGAGCCTACAATGGTATGTAACCATTTAAGAAAAACATAAACATTCAAGTTCATGCTGTTACTCAGAAACAACGGTGTCTTCGACATCTTAAGCATCTTATTGCCATTAAATCAATAGGAATATTATGAATTTCGAAAAGTTGATATTTGTTTTTTTTTAAAGCACCCTGTATAAGAGCAAATATCTTGAATTTCCCCAAAAAAAGTTGAAATAACCTACTTATGTCTCCTGAAGTGGCATTATTATGTTCCGCAGTTATTAATTCCTCTTCAATGTCCGATTGTTCTGTGGGACGTTTTATATTGTTCAATGAATTAACATTTCCATACAAGGTTTACTGTAGCGCTTTATGAATTACACTTTTTCCAATTTCTTCTTGCTGAAAAAATTAACATAATTGTGACAGTTATCAAATATTTGAAGAGGAACTATCTACGTGTTCTACGTTTGCTTTTACCAGTTTTATATGACCACTTTGATTTTTTATGTATTGTACTAAAACTAGGACTGGCAAAACTTGTTGGTCAGCTCTGTCGCCAATTTCTCCCGCCTTGTTAACAAGACTTTTAACAAAGGTTTTATTGGCAATATCTTGAACTCAAGCATTGAAATAGTTTTTTCAGTATATTTACTAGGAAGGTTTTCTTTCCAGTCACTATAAAGTTCTGCCTCTGTAGTTAGTTCCACTATGCCTGTGGCGATTCTTCTTAATATCCACTATTCTTTTATTCCACATGTTTTAGGTCCTTCCTCATTCACCTTCTCAGTATCAGAGTATGCAACGAAAAACAATGTCTCCAAAAGTTTCATGAGATCTGCAATTCGACCCAAAACCCGCATATAAAATTTCTTGGTAATAGGATGCTGCTTTTTTAAGCATGTCCAAGTTGTTATGAGCTACATCATTTCGCAAATACACATTCGGAATCGTGTTTCCTTCTTCAAAAAACAATGTGTAGCAATTATATATATATATATATATATATATATATATATATATATATATATATATATATATATATATATATATATATATGTAGAACTGGATTCTCGGGTATTGATCCGCGTTGTGTGGTTTCGGTCCTCAAAAGGACCAATTTCACGACGTTTCGGCAAAGTCGCATTTGCCATCTTCAGGTGATTCGACCGTAGAGTCTGGAAAATCTAGGCGAGATTTTCCAGACTCTACGGTCGAATCACCTGAAGATGGCAAATGCGACTTTGCCGAAACGTCGTGAAATTGGTCCTTTTGAGGACCGAAACCACACAACGCGGATCAATACCCGAGAATCCAGTTCTACACATTACGTCCGCGAGAACATAAGAAGAAACATATATATATATGTTACGGCTAATGTATATAACTATTTAAAGCATGAAACTTCACACATTATACAAATTGAATTTCTCACGGTTAAACTATATATCGGCTAAAGTATCGAACTTGCAGATATTATTTTATTTGTACATTAGATCTTTTATGATACACAAATGGCCGAAGGTAAATAATATCATTTCAGGATTTCTGCTTCGCACACATCATACATATAGCTTTATGAAGGTGCAATTCGATGTCGCTTATTATCGATTTCGCCATGAAACAAAAATAATAATAATAATTTATTTGTACAATTAAATTTACAGATGCGAGTTCGTATACATTTCAAAATATCCAATTGTCCAAAATCTATTGAAATATTTTTTAACAACGAACTGGTGGTTCTTGCGTGGGAATTGTAACAATAAATATCGATCGGTGATCCATTTAGATCTATCGTTTATGTACTATATAGACAAAGTAGGGTATTTGTGGATAGAAAAAAAATATATATATTCTAAGCATTATTTCTTTTATTATTCTCGATTATACATGATGAAGCAATACAATAGGTGTTGCTAAAGATGCAAAATTGTACAGATGCGAGTTCGTATACATTTCAAAATATCCAATTGTCCAAAATCTATTGAAATATTTTTTAACAACGAACTGGTGGTTCTTGCGTGGGAATTGTAACAATAAATATCGATCGGTGATCCATTTAGATCTATCGCTTATGTACTATATAGACAAAGTAGGGTATTTGTGGATAGAAAAAAAAATATATAAGCATTATTTCTTTTATTATTCTCGATTATACATGATGAAGCAATACAATAGGTGTTGCTAAAGATGCAAAGAAGAGAAATCATTTTATCTGTCGTTTCAGCAAAGACACAAATGAACAGGCCTACAAATAAAATGAATCACTGTTGAGTTGAAACAAAATATAATAGCTGTAATATACCACGTGAATAAAAATATGAATTGGAAGAGTATAAAATTGAAAATTTACTAAATAAGTGGGCTTCTTTCGAGATTGTCTCGATCACCGCATAATAAACAGATATATGAGTATTCGACGACGCTTGTTTCGTCCGGAAAATGTCTACAATATATTTTCAACAATTTATTCCCCAACACAGACCTAAGCGTTCATACATTTTCAATATTACTATTTTCCGTATTATTCAGAATATTTGGTAGGTACTGTTTTGTAAAATTCCCCGCTAACATCTTCTATATAATTCGTGGTAGATTTGTAACTACCCAAAACCTTGGGATGTCAAATTATAACCAGCCCAAGACTCTTACTGAAGGATGAACTGAAATCCTATTTTATCGCTTGGTTGCCCTATAAACAAAATGAAAACCAAGATCGCTATTCCCGAAGAAAGTAGGACCTCAAACCACCATCAAAATCCACAAAAACCACCTCTACATAATTCGTGATAGAATTCTTGACCACTCAGAATTTCACGTGATTCTTCTCTTACGATGGAAGTCTGTTTGAAGTTCACCACGGACGATAATCTATGCGTCGAGACAACGGAACTTTTTGATTTAGTATCAGATTCACTTATCGATGGTGTCGGTTGTGGCGGCGTTCCTAACGATATTTGTTTCCTAGCTATTTTCGTCGAGTGAATCTTGGTAGTTATTGAGGATTTCCTGGCGATTGGTTCTTTGTTGCTGCCGATTGTAAATGTTTCGGTGGTTTTCTTGGTAGTTGTTGCTCTTTTGCGGCCGTCATATTGTTGGGAATCGGCGATGGTGATACGAGATCGTAAGTCTAGAACAAGTAACAAAGAAATGATATTCTCTTTCTCGCCATATCAATCGCGTTCAGTGTGTACTATGGAAAATGGGAAAATATCGTTATGACAATATTACGGTAGACAACTTACTTCAATAATTCGTGGTTCGGTTGTCATATGTCGTAGCTGGGACTCCTGTTGTGATTGTGATTCTAATAAAGACGTATGTTCTGCGAACGATAGTAGACCCTCGAAATTTTGGGAATTTTCCATGTTTATCCCACTGTTATGTTCCATTTCGTACAGTGTAATAATGATTCACAGTAATTTTTATCTCCATTTCACCAACATACCACGGCTATATAGGCCCAAAATCTTGATATGTCAAAATATAATTACTACAGTAAAGAATGGCCGTAGGTTATAAAAATTCCCCAAATTTTCACCAAGACTATTAGATCAGACCAACAAACAAAATGAACACCAAGATCGCTATTTCTGAAGGAAGAAGGACCTTAAAACCACCCTTAAAATCCACAAAAACCTCAACATTGGATAACACGCCAATCATAATTCGTTTTAAGGAATTATCTTAAACAGACTGATATGTGCCTAGTCGAGAAACCAGCAGAAGGAATCAAAAGCTCGCTCTCCAATACAATAATGATCAGTTCGACGATTGACCTGGAGTACCGAGCGGCGTAAGATCAAATAAACGCTTCGTGCTCCCTAGATAAATCCCGTCGTTGAACTGCTCATCCACGTATTAGGATTACGTTCCCCCGAATCAACTACTAGCACTCAACCAGATTCATAACAGAAGGTGATGACTCTACAAGTTAAAATGAAAAAAAAAATAAAAAATAGAATTCGGTTAAAGATCCGACACAACAGGAATTACACAAACGGTATTCTGTCGCTCCCACCAGAACTTTAACCAGGATTGACCAACCCGCAATATTCCTTTAGAAGCCTTCTACTTCAGGCGGAAAAAACCGTTGGTCTATTCGCACTCGGAACCAACACGAATAAACAACAGCATGAAGAGCAAGGGCTACATGAAAATACAGGGGCAATTGAAAATGAACCAAGCTGATTGAGAAACATAATAATTAGAAGTCAGTCAATTGGAGCATAACAACAAGTGACGGTAACGTTGTTTTTGTTTGTTTCTGAAAACACAAGATGTTGTAGCAACCGGAGAAACGGAGAACATACTGGGTGAGACGCTGAAACAACTGTTCCAAGAGGCTAGATTTGGAAAGCCAGGAACATCTAGTAAAGGACGCAAAAAAAAGTAACGGTAGAGCCTGGCAAAAATATTTGTTCATGAAATCGGTAGTGAATGAAACTTCTCTCTGAAGAAGAACCCATTGAGCACGATCAATTTAAATGTGGTGACTATATATTGGTGAATTTGAAAACCGAGAATTGAACATTTATAGAGTTTATTAGCCCACCCCAATAAAATTGTTATTTATGCACATTTTTAAGAAAGTAAAGAATACCTATATATATATCCAGCAGTTGAAAATATTGGTCTTGTTGAGAAAAATGAAATAAAAATTAAATTAACCATTGCGAAAACTTTGAGGAGAGGACAGATAAAATTTAGAGAAAAGTTTCCAAACAGTTTTATCAAGTAGCCCCGTTTCATTCGCCCGCGAGTTTCTGCAATTTTTTCATTATATTAGAATAACTTATAGTATTCAATGCATTCTGCATGTTATGTACTATATCGCCCGTGGCTATTGAGCACATTACATCCGCTTCTTTGACGATTGCGTCACGATTATAATCGCCGCGCAATAAACAGGTATATAAATATTCGACGACGTTAGCGCTTGTTTCGTCCGGAAAATGTTTACGATGTATTTTTAACAATTTATTCCGCCACACAGACCTAAGCGCTCGCGCGTTTTCAATAGTACTATTTTCGATATTGTTCAAAATATTTGGTACCGTTTTATAAAATTCCCCGCATACATCTTCTACATAATTCGTGATACATTCTTGGCCACTGGCAATTTCACGCGATTCTTCTCTTACGATTCTCAAAACATTTTCCACCTCGCTTACCAATATATTAATCTGAACGGTTACTTGCCATTTCTCGGCGTCGCTCAGGTCGTGCAGTTGTATGAATTCGTTCCGCGATTGCTTTATTAACAATAAATATTTATCCATAATTTCTACGAACCCGAACGATAAAGTCTCTTCAAACAGGGCTAACGAAATTTCTTTTATCGCGGAGTTGGTCAATTGAATCAATATGTTTACGTTTACCGCGTTAGTTGTCCCGTCGCTTGAACCACCGTAAAAATTATTCCTAATCCCAGCGACTGTTAACTTATGGGCACAATTTTTCGAAAACAGTACGACAGAATAATTAATTTTGGAAATATGACGAAATGCTTGCGTGGAATGTTTGTTCGTTGACTGTGACGACATATGTTGGTTTGTGTTTGTTCTCCGCAACACCACCGGAGATGTCAGTCTTTTTCTTTTGTAATCATTATTGGAGGTCTCCACGGACGATGATTTATGTGTCGAGGCAACGGAACTTTCTGATTTCGTATCAGATTGGCTTCTCGACGGTGTGGGTTGTGGTGACGTTTTTGACGACATTTGTTTCCCAGCTACTTTTGTCGATTGAATTTTGGTAGTTATTGACAATTTTCCTGGCGATTGCTGTTTTGTTGCTGCCGATTGTAAATGTTTCGATGGTTTTCTTGGTAGTCGTTGCTCTTTTGCGGCCGTCATTTTGTTGGGAATCGGCGATGGTGATACGAGATCGTAAGTCTAGAACAAGTAACGAAGAAATGATATTCTCTTTCTCGCCATATCAATCGCGTTCAATGTGTACTATGGAAAATGGGAAAATATCGTATGACAATATTATAGTAGACAACTTACTTCAATGATTCGTGGTTCGGTCGTCATATGTCCTAGCTGGGGCTCCTGTTGTGATTGTGATTCTAATAACTCCTGTTGTGATTGTGATTCTAATAACTCCTGTTCTGCGAACGATAGTAGACCCTCGAAATTTTTGGAATTTTCCATGTTTATCCCACTGTTATGTTCCATTTCGTACAATGTAATAATGATTCGTGGTAATTTTTATCTTTCTTTCACCAATATACTACGGCTATGTAGGTTTTCTGTTGGACAAATCGACATAGAAATAATTTATGTAATAAAAATAAAAATTTACAGAGTTTTAAATATTTAAAGTTTAGTCTTCAATTGTCCATCTTCATAAATTTGATCAAATTGTTGTATTATAAAATTACTTTTATATTATAGATAGGTATTCATTCTAGTGTTGACGTTGATACAACATCGTGGGCATACTCAAATATAAGTTATTTTTATGAATAATTAAAAAGAAATAATGATGGCCCTCAAGTTAAATCACAAAAGAGGCCGCTTTAAATTTCTCGGTACAGTAATATAAGGATATTTTCAACATTTCACTTACAACTAAAACAGTTATTGATACCTACTTCGCTAGCGGACTTTATAAGTGCCATAACTCCCCCTTTAAGTACCTTCACGCTTGCACGCAATCATCTGCAGGATACTTTGCAGGCTTTCGCAAGCGAATTTCGTGCATTCGAAAAGTGTCAAATTTGTTTTACACGCTCTTTTTCGCGCAGTTTACAGTAAGCATAGGTTTTGGCTTCTCATCAATTAGTTGGTTTGGACGATACAAATTTTTATTGTGTTACAGATACAATGCAAGATTCACATTATTGGTCCAAAGAAGCTGTTACAAATTTTATCGAAGTATGTTAAATTTCCCATCCATACTTCTACACTACCTCCAATCCACGTAAATGCAGACAGGTCAAGCATAAAGCTAATAAATATATTAAATTAAAAATCAAAATTTCCTGTTTAAAAGTAGATTTACGTTTTGTTAAAGATTGTTTGTCAAATAATGTTTTCCCAAAATTCATCGAAATATATACGTGTAAGAACACGAAAATAGATAAATGAAAAATAATGCACTCCACCTTCCAACCCGATTTTTTTCGTATCGCCCTGTAAATGCAAAACATTCTTGTGTCAGATTCTGTTGTCTAGTTAATTTTCGTTTTCAAATCGATATCACAATAGAACTCTAAAAATCGAAAGACACACTATTGTCCCACCCTGTATAAAAATATAGTCCAGATTACTTTTAAAAATTGTTTATTCATTCTCGAACTTGAAGGGTATCTACTGGATAACATGAAAACATTGCATCCCTTCACTGTAGAAAAACACATTTTTCTGTAGATGGCTTTGGAAATGATGTCAAAGTTTCTAGTAACGTTTTGTTTGTTTGTTACGTCATGTCAATATAAAGTTGAATATGGTGTATAATTCCGCAGTGAGATTTGTTACGAGAAGCTGTGCTGAACTATAAATCGACAAATAAATACAATAACGAGGATAATTTTACTGATGAAGAGTTCCAGGCGTTAACTGCAATAAAAATAGTACAGTTTACAGACCTCTTTGAATTTTGCGATCGCGTCAATGTTCATCAGAAAAATAGAGCAATAGCGAAGAAAGATTTGTTATGTTTTTTGTGCAAATTACGACAAGGACTTTCCGATCAATTCTTGATGGGCATGTTTTCCTATTTCAGTCGTCAAGCTGTGATCTTGGCAATTCAAAAAGTGCTTGTATCATTATTACAATTCGTTCAACAAAATGTAGGGTATCAACATATAGAGAGGGGCCAATATATTACTATTATTTGCAAACACCCTTTACAATCCTGGAGAAAATTTTCGAACAGCAATAGCTTATATTGACGGGACGTACATAAAAATACCCAAAAGTCGGACATTTCACGTATTACGTCAATGATACTGTGTACACAAGGGAAACCTCAAAAATTCAACCAATTCGACACTACTTTCCCTACTAAAGTGTGCGGTATCCTTTCAACAATTATTACCAAAGAAGTGACTAAGAACAAGAACATTAACATTATTCATAATAGAACCGATATTATTTTCAATGAAACAGAAATGAGTTTGTTAAATAAAAGTTTAAATTTTGCAATTGATTCTAAGAATTTACCTATTGATGATTTAATCAAGAAAAGCTGTTATTCGCAACAAGTGTAAGAAAATTCTTGAACATTCAAATGAATCGTATAAAAATTCATTCAATAACTTCAATAATATCTGTAAATCATTGAGTGAAAAAGACTGTTATTACTTGAAAGTAGATAAAGGAAAATCCTCGTAATTATAGACAAATAGGATTATCACAATTCTATAAATACCTTATTAAAGGAATCCGTTATCAAAATACGTTGAACTAGTCAACAAGTCATTAAAATTCGTAATTTTCGATAATTTAAAAAACAAACTTGAACTTCCAAATCCTAATCTTCCTAAACTGTATTGCTTATTTATAGAATTCATAAATCGGATAATTTCACGAGACCAATCATTTCAAACATTAATTAATTATCCTACGTATAACATAGCAAATTGAATGATGAAGGAATTTAACAACTTCCAAGCCGCACCAAGTTTGTCAGAGAAAAATTCTTTGGAAATTATTGCAAAATGGAAAAATTTCAAACTCGAACCTGGTGATACTCTCGTTTCATTTGATGTTGTTTCATTATTTACAAATATTCCCATTTCCGAGTCGATAAACATTCTGAAGAAATGGCTTTCGAATATTAATAGCCCGATGTAGAAATTGTACGGAATACATGATTCTGACATCGTTATGGAGTAAAATTATTTCACTTTTAACAAAAATTACTATAAACAAACAAGCGGCGATGTGCAATGGGCAGTCCACTCTATCCTTTTTGGTCAATGTTTTTCTAAGCGAACTAGAAACCTATCTAAAATCAAAATTGAATCAGTTCCCAAAAACTGGTATAGATATGTTGATGACATTTTCGCAATTACAAGTAAAGATTTTGATTTATATAGCTTGTTGAACGCGCTCATTAGCCAATTTGATTCATCGAGTTTTACTTTCGAAATAGAAACAGATAATCAACTTCCATTCCTTGATATTAACATTATAAAAGATGGTAATCATTTGAATTTCGACATACCTATACAGAAGACCCACTCAAACAAATAGGTATACCCGGCGGGTTCAGCTACGCCATTTAGACATAAAATAGCTCCCGTTTAATAGTCTGATTCACAGATTATTGAACGTTCTTTCGAGCTATCAAAATTATAACAAAGAAATTGAGAAACTTCAGCAAATTGCGTTGGACAATGGTCACCAGAAATCTTTGAATTTGATCCATAATTTAATTTCCAAACAAAAAAAAAACGAACGTAGCCAACTAACTAAATTAGCGCCATTATCCTCACATCATTCGAAAAAATTCGAAAGTTTCACTTATCATTCTTCAGTAATTAATAAATTTCACAGTTTGTTTTCAAAATTTGCAATACAACCAGTTTATAGATGTAAGAACAAGCTAAAACACCGTTTAGGCAACACTTTTGACAAAGTTTCCGATTTTGACAAATCCAGAATTTACAAAATCAGTTGTGAGTCGTGTTCAAAATGCTACGTGGGTCAAACTAGTAAGAACATCTTAACTCGTTATAAGGAACATTTTGCACATATGAATGAAATAATAGTGAAAAAACGCATCGTTCTTGGCCGAACGAAAATTTGGAATTGCGTGTAAGTGTATAGGTACCTATTTTCTTATTAAGCGTGCCACCAAAGAAATTCGTTAGTACGTAAACAAACCCATGTGAGTTTATGTTCGCTATACATAATCTGTTATGAATATCTTGCTTATGACAATTTTTATAAAAATTACTTTTCTGAAGTGAAACTGTGGTCTGTATAACTCCGAGCACATAGAGGTAAGTATTACACAATTTACACATTGTATGATATCATTATTTCTACACGTAAAATCATCGATATTTCGAGGTTAAATTTTAAGGTTCATTTGAAATAATGCGATAAGCGTTATGGGGCGAGTATCAAACTAGCCACGATTATAAAATACTTTATTCATTTACGGGGTTAATAATAATTTATTGGGGGTTTCAGATGATTCAAAAGTACGAGCGCAAGCCAGGCATCCGAAACTATAGAAATTATACCAATCAACAATGGAACGAAACAGTTGAAAAAGTTAGCCAAGTTAGCTTGGCGAAATGTTTTGACATTGTACAAACTTGAAAATCATAACACTACTGGAATTGTCAAAGAAGTTTTTCCGTGTTTATTAAAATCTGCAATAGAAAAAATGGACAAGATAAAGACTCAGAGTAAAGACAGACCTGGAGATCAAAAAACTGATGTGAAAAGAAATGCTATAGATGATTTTTATGCAAGTGGCATATTCCCAATGAATCGTTAAAATTCCGGATTTCAATCATAATCCAGAATAAGAAATCAACGATACATTAGGTGAGTTCAGACTATATTATACAATCTGTCAAAAATATGTTGAAATCCGAAACATTCGTTCTTGCCAAATTTTTTATTGGGAAAATAAAGTCAACATACCTTAAATATTTCTGTAAGATTTTTACACAATTTTCTATATTCAAATTGGTGGAAAATAATCTTAGTACAATCCCCGAAACTGATATAAAAATAGTTATACTAAACCCTGTTAGGCTAAATAACAATAAATATGAATTTCCCACTACAGTTGATATTAAAGAATGATTATAAAACTTTGAAAAATAAAATAAATTTGCTGTATATGAAATTGAGGATATGCCTTTGATAATAAAATCGAAGAAAGAAGAAGAATAGGTAATTTTCAACCAAATAAGTGCGAGAAACAAATTCTAACTAAAAACATTATTTAATTATGAAAATATCCGCTTTAGATGCCGATCAGTATTTCGCACTATGTAATAAACAATTCATATTCACCTGATATTAACTGACTGTTTAAGTATATAAGATTCTCCATCTTTATATACCTATCCAAATATCCAAAACTGTGTATGTTTTAGTACTAAAACATGTTATTGTTATTGGAAATCTAATAATACATATGGTACGTCATATTAAAAAACGCAGTGGAATATTTATTCGTGTTGTTTTTGTACATATGGTACGTCATATTAAAAAACGCAGTGGAATATTTATTCGTGTTGTTTTTGTAAAGTCGTATTTTCGAAAATGCGTCGTAGGATATTAATTTGAAGGGTAATTGGGTCAGTGCAATAACAGATATTTAGACTATAGACTCATTTATGATTAGAAGTTGCATCAATCGATATAAGCTATATATACCAGAGCGATATAATTATGTCTACAGTTTCTATCCATATTCATAATGAAAGATTACATAATACATGTAGGTGAGTTGAATTATTTATATGATTTTATTTTTTTTTGTTTGGATATTCTAATTGTGCTTTCATTTTGAAATTATGATTATTTTTCAAGTGAATATTTTAATTTTAAACATCAATATATACAATTTGAAACGGTTTATATACAGGGTATAAATAAATCACTAAAAAAATTCATGTGTATTTCATCGTTGAAAATAATGTAGGCTTTTATATAAAGAAAAACATTACACCCCTAATGTTAAGACACATTCCTTTAATTGGGCCGTCAAAAAAGTAGTTTTTGATTTTTATCTTCTAAATCCAACAAGTTACAAAAATGAGATTAAACACACATTATTTACTATTAAAAAGGCATTTAATAACTGAATTGCTAGTTCTCCATTATGTTTGTTTTCCCATCTTTTATGGTTAAGAAAGGTATACCTTGTCTAAGTCGCAATGATCAATCAGAACAAAACATTAAGTTTTCAAAAGATGTTCAAATTGTTACTTTTGTACTTCAATACATTTTACCATTCGTAAAACAGTTTCTCCGTCTCTGCCTAACGGAGAAACTGTTTTACGAATGGTAGAAAATTCAGCGCTACGACTTTATTCATTATTGGAAACCAAGTTTTCTTTCAATTTTGTCTAGGTACATACCAAAGGAAAAAGGTATTCCCATCGGGATAGCTTACTAGTTTATACAATATTCAAGACTAAATTTTCTATTTATTGGGGTTTCTTCAAAATTAACTATTTTTTTACTGTACTTCGGCATCTCTACCTTGTTATCTTTCAATCCAACTCTCTTGTTTTATTACGGTAATTGGAATGTTGTTCCTTGAGCTAAATTAGTCCCTTTTCGGTATAGTATGTCAAAATTAAAATCTTGTAGATATACCCACCATCTAGGAATACGCGGTATTAAATCCTTTTTTGTTGCTGATGATTTTATCGCGTTACAATCGGTAATCAAAGAAAACTTTGTTCCCAATAATTATAACCAAAATATACGTAGGCCGGATCTGCTTACATGAAGTTTGTTAAAATAATCAAATGACTTATCTGTCTGTTGTGAAAGCCAGTTATATATTTAGCAGGGTTAATAAACATGACTCTTCATATATCAGATTTCACATACAGTTCATTAATACCGATCATTATTTTTATATTATGTGAATTACGGAATCTAGCCAGTCTTGATATTGTATTTGTACCTACAACTACCATTATTTAATAAAGTGTATTTTTTAAAAACGTTATTCTTTAGTAAAAATACTCAATTGGCACAGTCTCAAAGATTCTCGAAGGCATCTATCTAAAGCTATCCATTGAGTATCAATTCTTCATCGAGAAGAACCACCAAAATTCGTATAAGCCCATCGAAATCTACACCGGATTGGACTTGACGAGGATGAAATCATCTACACTGTAAGTGTTCATTGTTCCCTTTAATTTCTTGTTCTAATCAATAGGTTGATATTAGTGCAGAAATTGAGTTATAGTTGATTAAAACATTGGAAGCATTAAACTCATCTTAGCACATTTTGGTGACTAGAGAAACGAAAAGTAGTTTTAATTTCAGATTTAGGATTAATTTGCACGAAGCAAATGAAACTGTAAAAGTAAAAAGTCTCTGTACGATTCCCATGCCTTGCATACATTACTTGTTGGTTTGGGAGAGCCCCAAAGCTCAATGATTAGGTCCATGAAACCAAATTCTTTAGCTGAAGCCCAAAGATATATTATCGAAAACAATAACATAAGATATTTGCGAAAATCTAATCAATCTGTTTAAAAGACCTCAAATGTTCAAACAACATACTCAACAACCAATTCAAAATTTGCAGAACTATTCTCAACCAAACTAATTTCGGAAATCTCAATTCAATCAATATTAAAATTTTCCAAATCAATTTCCTATGGGCCCTATCCAAATTAAACCCCGATCGATAACACAACCACCAAGATATTTTACTAATAATCAAGTGTTTGGTCCACCCCGCAATGTTACGTCAACGATAGCGAACAATGGCTATGCCATGGTTGAATTAGAAAATCCGAATGACTTTAATACCGATATTCAAGTCGATTGAGGTTAGATTGTACAAAATATTTTCAATTCGATAATTATGAATTGTATCATGTCGATATCGCCACATCTCAATCAAAAACATCGGATATCTGCGATTTAGTACGTACAAGTCGCATGAATTCCGAAGATGCTAATCTTATAATCTTCCATTACGAAAAACAAAAGTTAACATTCAGCTTGCCATGATCATCTCCAATTTGGGTTGTTCCCAAAAAGCCGACGCTAGCGGCAAGAAGAAGCGGAGAATTGTTGTCGACTATGGAAAAGTCAACGAGGTACCCATCGCCAAATATTAGCGATATTCTGGACAAATTAGGGCGATGCCAATATTTTTGAACCCTAGACCTAGCTAGCTAGCGGATTTCACCAAATTGAGATGGCTCCAGATGATGTAGTCAAAACGGCTTTTAACATCGAGAACGGGCACTACGAATACGTGAGAATGGGTTGAAAAATTCACCAGCCACCTTCCAACGTGTAATGGATAACATTCTGAAAGGTCTACAAAATATAATTTGTCTCGTATATATGGCGATATCATTATATTTTCCACATCCCTTCGGGAACACATGATAAATTTGAAGAAAGTTTTCCAAAGACGTCGTGAGAACAATTTTAAGATCCAACTGAATAAGTCGGAATTTCTCAAGAAAGAAGTTACCTTTCTGGGACACTTAATAACATCTGATGGTGTGAAACCTAACCCCGACAAGGTAAAAGCAATAATGGAATATCCTATTCCGAAAACCACACGTGAAATCAAAGGATTTCAAGGAATAAATCCTAGCGAGTCACCCATGAATACCTTTCAAAATCAAATATACCTTATTAAATCCACTAGACCTCGAAAATTCACAAGAAAATGCTTATGGGAAAATAATAAAAAGGCCCTGTGGAACATCTATTAAAACCCATATTAACATTCTTTAAAGAATACGGCCTACCAAAAAACATACGTTCTTTATTTTGAGACGACAAAGACGAATTGTATAAAATGCTAAGTAACTTGATAATACAAACGTTTTATATTACTGGTCGAATGCGAAATACTTTACGTAAACAGTTGCGAAATATGTCAACAAACTAAATACGATCAATCAACAAATCTCTTTAACTCACGAAACTCTAGAAAATAATAATAGAACGCTATCACTTATATTACAAACACAATCAATGCATTATAACCCAAAGAATCCAAGAAAATATTGAAAATTCAATATTGTTCGCTAAACTTGGAACGTTGCATTACAGCATAATATCTATAAATGATACGAAAGCAATATTAGATTCACTCTTAAATGATCATTCAATAGAGCAATATTAGATGTACTCTTAAATGATCATTCAATAGATCAATTCGTTTATTCTGATTACGACGATATCCACAAACCATACGATATAATTTCAGTTGAAGTATATTATTCAAAAGAAATATTAGTTTTTGCACTGAACATACCTCTTGTTCATATGAATACCTTTATCCATTACCATTTATATTCCATACCAACACAAAACTATACAACTTCTTTTGACGTATATTTCAGACTTGAACGAACAACTTTTAATAGGGGCGCTTCAACCCCTCAAAATTGAATAGGGAGACGGTTTGAATGATAAGTCATTTGAAGCCTCTTTACAACGGTTTATGAAAAACGTAAATTTGAGAATCGTTTTCGCAAAAATTTATTTTGTTGTTCGAATGCGTCACCTTGAACATTTTGGTTATTTGTACAATGTACAAGCTTATTTTTATTAAGCCGTTTTTACAAACTTAAACAATCTTCAAAAAATCACATTCGTAAGAAAATTAAATTGTCATGCTTACAATAAAAAAAATTAAATCTGTGTATTTAAATCAAATGTTCAAATTGTCCTCCATTGACTTCCATACCTTTTGTTATTCGAATCTCTACTACTACAAAAATGTTGTCACAGAAATGTTGTGGTCAGCAACTATGATATTTTGTGAGTATGTTTCACTATTCAATAAACGATTTTATTGTGAACATCTACTGCGTTATCTGATTATTATAATCTATCAATTCTAATAGGTTATGAGTCCAGGAAGCAATTAAAAAGTGACCTACAAATTGAAAATAATTAAAAATGGATTCTGGGAATGGATTCACTTGAATTGCAACGCTCTCGCGAGACAACTATGACACGGAAAGTTAGAATGAAAGCTGTCATGGTAAAAACAAAACTTGGGCTTATGTGAATGGGAAGAAACCGAAGAACTCTTTTATACGTAACGCAGTACTGTGTTCATACTGAATGGGAAGAAACCGAAACCAGCTAAATCAGGTAACTTACATTTTATTATATGTATTAGGATTACGATCTATGTTCATCATTCGTGTAATATACATGTTTAGGTTCTGATATTCGATCAAATACACGAATTCCAGGCTCAAGACCCTTTTATTTGAGATATACATCCTTTTGATGTAGATCTCAGTGATATTCAGAACCATTCGAATTGACGTATTGGTGAGCAAACTAGAAAAGGTTTTGGGAATCATAGTTGTCGTTTACTCGTGTTGGTTATTCCTGCTGCGCCGGATCTAGGGCTGAACAAATGAAAAGCATATATGAATACCCCGAATTCATGGTTTATATGTTTGGTGAAACCTATATATATATTTATTTCTTTAAATTTTCCCCAGTGCAGTTCCACACCGGTTTAGTAGATGGCTGTATAAATTTCTGTTTCTAGACTTGAAGCGATATTTAGAATATTGACCCCAAATTTATAACCTCATAAGGGGAGAATATTTATTAATTAGTAGTTCCGCCATTATCATCTCAATTTCGGATTCTTCGTATTCAGCTTTTCTCAGTTCTTGAAGCTTCCTAGTGTACGAAAATCCTGAATTCATAGTCTCATGCTTATTGATATTTATTTCTAAACTAATCATGTTAGGTGGGTTGAGGCACTCATTTATGATAGCTGCTTAGGTTTATATTGCATCCTTCATGTGTCTTACACCCAGGCTGTAAGGCTTTACTTGAGATCACAACCTTGGTGGGCCTGTCCTCGATATCTGCCCGTGAAATGACGATGATCCAATATTGCGTATTTATGTTTTAGATCTTCGTAACCTTTTTTGATTTGTTGTTTTCTTGAATAATCTGCTTCATTATTTTCATCTAATTGATCTCCATAGAATTGCATTGATTCCTGTAATCTATTCAGAGTTTTTATAATGTTGGAGTTTTCTTCTTTAATCGTATCCTTCATAAGATTTTTAAGTACACTTGATTTTGTATTTATTTGAAGGTCATCACTTTGTTTTGATGCGATTTGGTTTTCTTCGTTATCGGATTTCAATAACCTATATGTTGAACATTTCCAGCCGAGTTTGTTTTCATTGTTTTTTACACGCCAGTTAGTTTCTCTTACGCCAACACATATGAGATGGAATTTACTTTTGCAGTGGTTACATGTAACACAATCATTTTCTTTTTCGGTTTCTTGATTCTAATATTCATGAAGTGCTCCTCTAATTCTTGTGAACAGTGTATCTATGGGTATATCATAGGTAAATAGCATTTAATAGCAATCTTGGGCATTAGAGATAGCTCTCGTGCTCATATCGCGTTTCTTGATGTTTATTTATAAACTTATCACCTCTCTGGGCTTATGACTGTCTTTCTCAGATATTAATCTTATCAGTAACTACTTTTCTACCTTAGGTAACGCTCAAGGGAATACTAGCTGCCACCCTCCTCCGAGGAAGTTATCGGACCCAACAACTCGGAAATTTAATACAAGAATTAGCTGTATACATTTTTTGTTTCTAGATCTGCAATGTTTAAAATCATTCTTTTTTCATATCATCTAATCCATTAGCTAACAACCTGAGTTGATTGACTAAGCAGCTCCTAAATCTACAACTTCGTGAAGCTCTACCTCAAACAAAATAGTTGCATTTTTGAGACTCGGCTCAAGCAGCCCAGTGCACCATATATGAAAAGCATATATGAATGCCCTGAATTCATGGTTTCATATTATATTAACCATTACTATCAGTTAACATCTTCACATAGATTTCTTTCAATTTGCTCCGGTGCAATTCCACACCGGTTTAATAGATGGCTGTATAAATTTTTGTTTCTAGACTTGAAGCGAATATTGAGCCCAAATTTATAACCCCATAAGAGAAGAATATTTATTAATCAGTAGTTTCTCATTATCACCTCAATTTCGGATTCTTCGTATTAAGCTTTCTCAATTCTTGAAGCTTCCTAGTATACGAAAATCCTGAATTCATAGTCTCATGTTTATTGATATTTATTTCTAAACTAATCATGTTGGGTGGGTTGAAGCACTCGGGTATGATAGCTGTTTAGGTTTATCTTCATCCTTTATGTGTCTGTACCCAGGCTGTAAGGCCTTACTTGAGATTATAACCTTGGTGGGCCTGACCTCGATATCTGCCCGTGAAATGACAATGATCTCTCACGAACAGCGTTCTTTCCAAGCATCCTCTCTGGGTGATGATAGCTGCCGATGTCTCCTCGGAGCCGTGTGGGCTCTACCACTCAGGATGTTGGGTATGGGAATCGGTGTATCATCCACATGTTTAGTATTTCTTTCAATTTGCCCCAGTGCAGTTCCACACCAGTTTAATAGATGGCTATATAAATTTTTGTTTCTAGCACACTCCCATGTTGTAGTTTGAGTCAGACTTCCATCAAACTAATCGTTCATTCAATTCTATTACCCTTACTTATGGCGAACCCATTCTCCATTAAAATACGTTCATTAGTGATAACTACCTAGTTGGGACTCTGGGAAACGATAGCTGCCTGATAGGTCTGATCACCTTTGAAAATATCACGCCCTTTTGTGCCATACTGGTACACATGGTCCGTCCTGTTTCTCCCTAAGCTCTTAACCGAATTCCTTTAATATTTCAGAATTTCCAGTGCAACAGCCCAGGGCACTTTTATCTTACACACAGGGGTTTTCAGTCTTATCTAGATTTAATGTTAGTAGATTTTTCTTCAGCCATTTGTTGATTTGTCATTTTATTTAAAATCACGGTTTTTATTCCATGCTAATTTCTTCATTTAAAAAATATTACTGTATCATCCGCATAAGATATTATGATACAATTTTCATTATGTGTGGTTTTAAGGATTTGAATGTCTCGTATGAATAAACTATCTGGCCTGAGTTGATTGACTATCCTTTCAGGCGTTGAGCAACCAATCTATGTCCAACCAATCTATGCCCTTCATCTTTCCAAGCATCCTCTCTGGGTGATGATAGCTGCCGATGTCTCCTCGGAGCCGTGTGGGCTCTACCACTCAGGATGTTGGGTATGGGAATCGGTGTATCATCCACATGTTTAGTATTTCTTTCAATTTGCCCCAGTGCAGTTCCACACCAGTTTAATAGATGGCTATATAAATTTTTGTTTCTAGCACACTCCCATGTTGTAGTTTGAGTCAGACTTCCATCAAACTAATCGTTCATTCAATTCTATTACCCTTACTTATGGCGAACCCATTCTCCATTAAAATACGTTCATTAGTGATAACTACCTAGTTGGGACTCTGGGAAACGATAGCTGCCTGATAGGTCTGATCACCTTTGAAAATATCACGCCCTTTTGTGCCATACTGGTACACATGGTCCGTCCTGTTTCTCCCTAAGCTCTTAACCGAATTCCTTTAATATTTCAGAATTTCCAGTGCAACAGCCCAGGGCACTTTTATCTTACACACAGGGGTTTTCAGTCTTATCTAGATTTAATGTTAGTAGATTTTTCTTCAGCCATTTGTTGATTTGTCATTTTATTTAAAATCACGGTTTTTATTCCATGCCAATTTCTTCATTTAAAAAATATTACTGTATCATCCGCATAAGATATTATGATACAATTTTCATTATGTGTGGTTTTAAGGATTTGAATGTCTCATATGAATAAACTATCTGGCCTGAGTTGATTGACTATCCTTTCAGGCGTTGAGCAACCAATCTATGTCCAACCAATCTATGCCCTTCATCTTTCCAAGCATCCTCTCTGGGTGATGATAGCTGCCGATGTCTCCTCGGAGCCGTGTGGGCTCTACCACTCAGGATGTTGGGTATGGGAATCGGTGTATCATCCACATGTTTAGTATTTCTTTCAATTTGCCCCAGTGCAGTTCCACACCAGTTTAATAGATGGCTATATAAATTTTTGTTTCTAGCACACTCCCATGTTGTAGTTTGAGTCAGACTTCCATCAAACTAATCGTTCATTCAATTCTATTACCCTTACTTATGGCGAACCCATTCTCCATTAAAATACGTTCATTAGTGATAACTACCTAGTTGGGACTCTGGGAAACGATAGCTGCCTGATAGGTCTGATCACCTTTGAAAATATCACGCCCTTTTGTGCCATACTGGTACACATGGTCCGTCCTGTTTCTCCCTAAGCTCTTAACCGAATTCCTTTAATATTTCAGAATTTCCAGTGCAACAGCCCAGGGCACTTTTATCTTACACACAGGGGTTTTCAGTCTTATCTAGATTTAATGTTAGTAGATTTTTCTTCAGCCATTTGTTGATTTGTCATTTTATTTAAAATCACGGTTTTTATTCCATGCCAATTTCTTCATTTAAAAAATATTACTGTATCATCCGCATAAGATATTATGATACAATTTTCATTATGTGTGGTTTTAAGGATTTGAATGTCTCATATGAATAAACTATCTGGCCTGAGTTGATTGACTATCCTTTCAGGCGTTGAGCAACCAATCTATGTCCAACCAATCTATGCCCTTCATCTTTCCAAGCATCCTCTCTGGGTGATGATAGCTGCCGATGTCTCCTCGGAGCCGTGTGGGCTCTACCACTCAGGATGTTGGGTATGGGAATCGGTGTATCATCCACATGTTTAGTATTTCTTTCAATTTGCCCCAGTGCAGTTCCACACCAGTTTAATAGATGGCTATATAAATTTTTGTTTCTAGCACACTCCCATGTTGTAGTTTGAGTCAGACTTCCATCAAACTAATCGTTCATTCAATTCTATTACCCTTACTTATGGCGAACCCATTCTCCATTAAAATACGTTCATTAGTGATAACTACCTAGTTAGGATATGAATAAACTATCTGGCCTGAGTTGATTGACTATCCTTTCAGGCGTTGAGCAACCAATCTATGTCCAACCAATCTATGCCCTTCATCTTTCCAAGCATCCTCTCTGGGTAATGATAGCTGCCGATGTCTCTCTGGAGCCGTGTGGGCTCTACCACAGTATCGGACCTAACAACGCGGAAATTTGATACAAGGTGGATAGTAACGTGTGATGCGCATGTAAAAAGATGGGAGTTGTTATTTTACAATTCGGAAGTACACTCCCATATTGTAGTTTAAGTCCGACTTCCATCAAACGAATCATTCAATTCCATTACACTTACTTATGGCGAACCCATTCTCCTCGTTAGTGTTAACTACCTAGGGGACCTCTGGGAAACGATAGCTGCCTGGTATTCACCCTATGCAAGTTCGCCAACCATTCGAATCTGAATTCGAATGTTCTCTTCAGTTTCTGTTTGGGCATCTTCTTTCAGAATCCAACCATTCGAATCTGAATTCGAATGTTCTCTTCAGTACTTTCTGTTTGGGCATCTTCTTTCGGAATCCCTATGACGACTTGTGGGAATGAAGGCTGTTCTTGAGCTCTGGTCTGTCAATATGTATTCTACTTTAGCAAGTTGAAATTCCCCACAGAATACTGCATTTACTTTAACTGACTCATCTTTTTTTCGAGGGTTTTCTGAATTCTTCTCATGAAAAAAGCTTCACAGCCTTTCGGATGCTTTGGGCCTTGTGTTTCAAATTGGATCTCTGAGTGGCTATAGCCGGGTCTGTCCTTTGCCCTTGCAACTCGTTCATAATTCTGCGACTCGTTCATAATGGAGTCTGTTCTAAAACATCCAAACTGTTATGTTTATTATGAGTAATGTTTGTTTTAAATAACCTATGATATTTTAGTAGGTTACCATCTTTTCGTAGACCGTTTGTTATAGAAATGTTATTCCGAATATTCAGTATCGAATTTGATATTTATATTATACGTGTTTGAGGGTGGATCTGATTCTTTATAATCGAAAGAGACTAAGATACATATCGATCGAAGAACAAACAACTTCTCCATCACTACTACAGCGACAGCCAGGAGCCTCTAACGCTTCCATGAGTGTGGATCTGATTCTAAGACACATATCGATCGAAGAAGAACAAACAACTTCTCCATCACTACTACAGCGACAGCCAGGAGCCTCTAACGCTTCCATGAGTGTGGATCTGATTCTAAGACACATATCGATCGAAGAAGAACAAACAACTTCTCCATCACTACTACAGCGACAGCCAGGAGCCTCTAACGCTTCCATGAGTGTGGATCTGATTCTAAGACACATATCGATCGAAGAAGAACAAACAACTTCTCCATCACTACTACAGCGACAGCCAGGAGCCTCTAACGCTTCCAGTCAACGATAAGAAGCCTCTAATGCTTCCAGAAATCTCACGCCTCAAAGTCTCTAACACTTATACTTCACCAACACTTCTATCACCCAAGCTATCGCTACGTTTCGACCATCAGAAGCCTATCACGCTTCTCCAGAACACATCTGCAGTATACATCAGCAGCCCCAACGCTCGCAACAACGATCTCTCTATAGAAAATGTGTCTATCTCTTGATTGATTTATATATAATATAATGTAGGTTACTGAAATTTTTCTTATGTTTTTATTTCTTTTACAGTTGGGGTATATCAACTCCTGAAAGAAGGATGCCCAAACAGAAACTAATGAAGAGAACATTCGAATTCAGATTCGATGAAACTTATGAATATCAAAAAGGGGACTCTTATCAGGCAGCTATCCACCCCGTCCGTGACAAGAGTCCCCTACCCCGCTCCAGGGAGACATCGGTGGTTATCATTCCCTGGAGCCCTCACCCTCCGGTCCAGGGGCTGCGGCAGCTATCGATTCTTGAAACCCTGGACCATCTACCTCGAATGGGGCTCTCACCAGGCAGCTATTCATCCCGTCCTTGGACCGGTCCAGGGGCTGCGACAGCTATCTATTTTTGAAACCCTGGACCATCCATCCGCGTTTGTTCGTTGACTGTGACGACGTATGTTGGTTTTTTGTATGAATTCGTTCCGCAATTGCTTTAATAACAATAAATATTTATCCATAATTTCTACGAACCCGAACGATAAAGTCTCTTCAAACAGGGCTAACGAAATTTCTTTTATCGCGGAGTTGGTCAATTGAAGCAATATATTTACGTTTACCGCGTTATTTGTCCCGCCGCTTGAACCACCGTAAAAATTATTCCTAATCGCAGCGACTGTCAACTCATGGGCACAATTTTTCGAGAACAGCACGACAAAATAATTGATTTTGGGAATATGACGAGATGCTTGTGTGGAACGTTTATTCGTTGACTGTGATGACTTATGTTGGTTTGTCTTTGTCCTCCGCAACACCACCAGAGATGTCTGTCTTTTTCTTTTGTAATCATTCTTGCGAGGCAACGGAACTTTTTGATTTCGTATCAGATTTGCTTATTGACAGTGTGGGTTATGGTGACGTTCTTGACGACATTTGTTTCCCAGCTACTTTTGTCGATTGAATTTTGGTAGTTATTGACAATTTTCCTGGCGATTGCTGTTTTGTTGCTGCCGATTGTAAATGTTTCGATGGTTTCTTGGTAGTCGTTGCTCTTTTGCGGCCGTCATTTTGTTGGGAATCGGCGATGGTGATACGAGATCGTAAGTCTAGAACAAGTAACGAAGAAATGATATTCTCTTTCTCGCCATATCAATCGCGTTCAATACTATGGAAAATGGGAAAATATCGTATGACAATATTACAGTAGACAACTTACTTCAATGATTCGTGGTTCGGTCGTCATATGTCCTAGCTGGGACTCCTGTTGTGATTGTGATTCTAATAACTCCTGTTCTGCGAACGATAGTAGACTCTCGAAATTTTTGGAATTTTCCATGTTTATCAATTTTCCATGTTTATCCCACTATTATGTTCCATTTCGTACAATGTAATAATGATTCGTGGTAATTTTTATCTCTCTTTCACCAATATACTACGGTTATGTAGGTTTTCTGTTGGACAAATCGACATAGAACGGAAAATGTCTACGATATATTTTTAACAATTTATTCCGCCACACAGACCTAAGCGCTCGCGCATTTTCAATAGTACTATTTTCCGTAGTATTAAGAATATTTGGTACTGTCTTGTAAAATTCTCCACATACATCTTCTACATAATTCGTGATGATTCTTGGCCATTCGGAATTTCACCTGATTCTTCTCTTACGATTCCCGAAACATTTTACAGTTTGCTCATCAACACCCTTGGCAGAGCCCCTACCCCGTTCCAGGGAGACATCGGCAGCTATCATTCCCTGGAGCCTTCACCCACCGCCCTGGACACCCATCCTACCTTAAAGGGGGCTCTCATCAGGCAGCTATTCATCCCTTCCTCGACAGAGCCCCCTACCCCGCTCCAGGGAGACATCGGCAGCTATCATTCCCTGGAGCCCTTACCCACCGGTCCGGGGGCTGCGGCAGCTATCGATTCTTGAAACCCTGGACCATCCATCCCTGGACAACTCATCCTACCTCGAATGGGGCTCTCATCAGGCAGCTATTCATCCCGTCTTTGGCAGAGCCCCATAACAGCCATCTACTAAACCGGTGACAACTATTTTATTTGAGGTAGAGCTACACGAAGTTGTAGATTCAAGAGCACAATAATGAACGAGCCGCTTGGTAGAGGGCAGTCCCCTGGAAAATTTATGCAGCTATCTATGTACCTTTAAATAAATATACTTTTTGTTTTATTGTCTTATACTTTTTGTTTTATTGTCTACAAAATGATTTTCTCATCTAGAATAACATTTTACAATTAACAATTACAGATACAAATTTCACCCTTATGCGTATAACAATTACAGATACAAATTTCACCCTTATGCGTATAATTAACAATTACAGATACAAATTTCACCCATATGCAGAACACAATTTTGAAATTGCGCCCTGGACACACATCCTACCTTACTTTTATATATATTCTAGCAGCTATCTATGTAAATTAAACAAATAAAATATACTTTTTGTTTTATTATCTACATATGGTTTTCTCATCTAGACTATTAACATTTTATAATTAACAATTACAATCATAATGCGAAATTGCAAGACATTCAACCTTCTTGATTGGTCTGCTAATAATCTGATAGAAGACCAATATAAAATTATGTACATTCAATTTGAATGTAAAACACATTTTCATTTTCAGAATTATTATATTGTATTCGAGTATTCAAGTCAAATAAACAAATTATTGTATTACGCCCATAGGAGACTCGTAATAAATTACGAACAGTGCGAGGATGTTTTCTAACTGCCAAACATAAATCAATTACATATTGTGATGCATTATATAAATTTCCGCAAGTTTTATATAACTGCAAAATGGATAAAGGGTTAACATCTTGCAAGAGTTTAATACAAGTGTCACAATTTATTTATTTCATCACTGTTCTCACAACAAAGCCTGCAATGTAGCTAGCCAATAACTTCTTTCTGGTATTCTGATAAATTAATATTTGAGATGTAGTTCTCTTCTACCATGATTATTCGAATGTACAACAAATAGCAGTACACGTATGCTACGACGAACGTCACGTCTAATCGTGTGGTGACAAATCCAACGGCGACTTATCACCTGCCCCGAACATAATTTCCGCCGCATCATGTAATTGTTCCCGTAGCTTATCGTCCAGTATAGAAAACGACCCAATTTCAACCATCACTGCTTTCATGCTATACGTGTAGATCGTATTGACGGGAGGACAGTAATAATTTCCATGCAAATTCAAACAATATAGCATCAACAAACGTTGTAACGGGAACGCCATCGTCCAGTTGATAAGCTTCGACGCAGCACGTACGTCGTCATTTTCGTTATTCGCTTCCGACCGAACGCAACGTATCGTTGAGACATGCCAAACGCACCCACTACGACATCGTACTCGTTCGCTATGACGTACGCTCGGTCGGATTGTCCAACCAAATTTGACGAAGACATTTCCACTCGCTTCCGCCGATCGTTTGTGGCCAATCATAATGGATAGCGAATTCGTACGACATATCTGATTTGAACTCTCGAACCACGTCGAAAAACGCATCCTCGATTCGATTCCGCACTCGGTTCGACACAACTTTATTATAGAATTTTCTAGTTTGGGTCGATCTGATTTTACCGGTCGGTGGACGTCTATCGGCGCCAATATAAATTTTCCTAACATATCGTAAAAATCCCATTGGCAAATTAGCTAATACCTTCCGTCGAAATACCCCGACAGCAATCGCAGTGAACGACAATTCTTCTTCACATCTTCTGAGAGCCAACTGCTTCTGATACGTATCATCGTATGAGCGACGTTTGATTTCGTCTTTCTTCTGTATCACGGCGTATCGCAGCGCGTCGTGCAGGATACCGGTAATGTCAATGTAAAGACATTTTTTCGTGAGCGGATCGATATCGATTTTGTCGTTCCAATCTTCGAACACGAAATCGCCGATCGCATCCAAAATATACTTTAGTGTATCAACTCCCATACTGCACGTTTCGATATTAGACACACACACGACTCGACTAACTGAACGATGAATTACGACTGACTGGATGAGCGGTAGAACTTTAATTTATATATACGGTATTCCGACGTACTCCCGGAATATTCGGTGATCACAAGTACATTTACAACGAGAAACAGAGCTGATATAACAATCCCAATTTGTTCCATATTTTATTAACGCTCCCAATGTGAACAGGGAAATGAACATATCAAAACAACGCAAAAAATATTCATAACTACGACGGAGATGGGAAAGAAATGAAAATATCGTTCACGACAGTTGAACGTTATTTTGGTTCTCGAATCGTCGTAATGGAACGGCTCTTTCATTGGGATGGAAAAAATTGTTACATCGGAACGAATTTCCGATCGGACGGTTCTCCATCAGTCACCCAAACGACAAAAGAAAGAACGCGTTGTCTTGGACAAAGATAGACATTTTCACGAGCAATTCGTTGTACGGAGGGGGAATCGAATGTATATAAGGCTCGATAATATGTAGAATAAGGACATTCCATACAAGTCAGCGTGTTATCTAATACGAGTGCATACGACTTATCCAAATGTCGTATGTTAGTGGTAAAAATTTCATTGTGTCATCACAAGAACGCGAAAGATCGAAGAATCTCACAGTTCGTTATAGGTCGCGCTCGATTGACGAAAAATCATCGTACGTTAACGAGAAATCCCCATCGTTAGATTCGATATCTTGCGATGAGAATGGTACGGACGACGAGTCAGAATCGGAGAGAAGAAAAAATAAAAGAAACAGTTCATCGATCACGACCGGTGGCAGAACGACCAACGTGTCATATTTGACAGCTAAACAAAAAACATCTTACGTCAATGAAAAATCGCCATCGTTACATACAATTTCTTCTGATGATGACACAACGGACGAAGAATCAGAATCGGAAACGGAAAATGGAGAAGAACACAGCACATCGGTCCGGAACAATGGAATATCGACCGACGTGATAGCCGAGCAATCGTCTCGCGTTAACGATCAGTCTCCACCGTCAATTTCAATTTGTGGCGATGAAAACGAAGCGGACGGCGACCCAGACACAGAATCGAAAACAGAAAATGGGAAGGGAAGTAGCACGTCGATCGCAAACGACGAAATAACTACCAACAGGCCACATTCGATAGAAAAACAATCGTCGTGTGTGGAAGAAAAATCGCCGTCATTAAATTCACTTTCTGGTAATGGAAACGAACCTGACAACGAACCAGAATCGAGAACGGAAGAGTTAGAAGAAATTGATACGTTGGTAGCGAGAAATGGAGGAACAACGATCGACACAGTAATAATCGATATGATACAAGATGATATCGAACGTTCCGTTGCTGATATGATACCCGAAATCACCGTAAATCTCGCTGTTGAACAGGAGAGCGTAACCATACCGCCGAATTCCATATCGAATCCCAAACTACACTCGCTACGTACCAGCTATCCATCGAGTGTCGATTTACGGGGAAAATCGGAACATCGTAGTGAAATATCGAGAAAACGAAAATCGGAAATGACTTGCGACGAACAACATATCATGAAAGTTTCACCATTGTCATTACCGCAACCACAATTACCTCAATCGTCCGCATCGAAATCACCGAAAATTCGTTCGGAACATCGAACGACGAGATCAAATCGACGGTGTATAAACCAAATGTCATCCGAAGCGATCGAAATGAAATTACCGTTCACGATAAGCTATGGCCAACCCATTACCGCATCGCTAATAACCGAAATGTTTTGTCGTGAACTATCAATCATCCGTGGTGTGTCGAAGAAAAATATAATTATCGAACTCACTAATTTGAATATGAAATCGATTCATGCCGATATGAACGCAAATGATCGTCCCGTTGAGTTCCATTGGATATTGAAAAGGTACGTAGATTTAACGAAAAACAATTTGGATATAATTTTCGAGAAGTATAACGTGGAAGTGGAAAAATTAAAGATGCTTGTTCATATGAACTTGTTGATGTGGGCGATCGAGGATGCGATCCGAGCGTACCCGATTATCGATCACGCGCGTCAATCCGAATCGATTGATAACTATACCAAAGAGGTGGTGGAAAAATTTACGCAAATACTATTACCGATTATGCATGATCGGAAGAGAGAAAAGCTCGAAATAATCGGCGCATTGAAGACAGCATGGAGGAAGACGATGAGAGAGATTTATATTAGACATTTTGGCAGCGAAGACGAGCTTCACCCGATTCACCGGTTTTTCCAGTACATACTCCGAGGTTGTAGCAATCAAAATATACTCGCAACACAAAGCGACGACATGATTAGTATAATAACGAACGAAATTCCCAAAATCGATAATATATTGCGAACATTAACACATTTCCAAATAATGCGAATTCTAAAACGGAAATGTTACGAGTGCTAATGAAAAGAATTTTTCGTACGATTTATAAAATGTATTTCATATGTAATTCGAATAAAAAATGTCACGAAATATTGCGATTCATTTCACGTAACTCACATACCCCAACGTAACGGCCATAAGATACAAATTTCACTCTCATAGGAAACATAATTTTTAAATTCCGCCAGACAAACAAATTCATTTGGCGTTTTGCAGCGATAATCGATCAACTAGAGACCAACCGGAATTATGTTATTCGCGACATTAACGTCACGATTCCAAGTGATTTTACATTTTCGGCAAATTTGAAATCTACGATCGTATCATTTCTATTTATGGTGGTGGTAGCGGTGTGTTTTGGTGGTAACGGCATTTTACCGAAACATTTCGAGCAACGTGTCATTTATCGCGTCGGCGATAGAACGCATGTACAAGCAGCTATATGACAGGTTTTTTATTTCTGCCATAGCCTTTCGCGATATTCAAAATATGTTGAGTTATCGGATTCGAGTCAGCAGCAAGCATCAAAACGTCAACCAAATATATTGGGTTGTCGGATTCGAGCTTGGCAAGAATCATACCTCTCGAAGCATCGTATTCGGCAAAAAAAAAAAAAACAAATCGTTAAAATATAATAATTCTTTTAATCAGAAATAATACACCTTGATTTTTGATGATCTCAACATTATACGAAAACATCAAATATTGTGAGCTACGTCTTGAATACACCATCGAGTGCGTGTTTTTCATCCTATCAGCGTTCACACCAATGTTACTCAAATATTTCTTATTCCAATTATCATTCTTGTGCACCCACAATCGAACTCCATCGTATTTGACCGTAATATCTTCACATTTGATCGATGTTCTTGCCACAAATTCGTCTCCCATAAAAATAGGCGTTACAGCATTCTTGCATCGAAGGACCTTCATCGAATTCTTCTTGCCACGTATACATTTCGCAATACCATTATGAACGCCGTCGATAACACAAACACGCGCCCATAAGAATTCGCTCAGCAGTCGAGTGATTCGCAATTGTGTGTCATCATCGATTACTTCGATACGCTCGTGATCGACTAATTTCAATATATCTACGCACGTGAGAATCTTATCGTTTTTCACTATCATTCCTACGTTTGGCTCGATCGCGAGTTTTCCACCCAACGGAACGTCCGAAAATAACGGTTCAACGATCGTTCCAAAATCCGGTTGTCGAAATAATATTTTCGCACTATAAAATAGGAAAGCGCCATTTCCGTTTATATCGAACGTTCCTTTCCGATTCAATAAATATCGCAGAATATATAATTCTCGCGATTCGCCACTTGATTCTTCGTAATCCCTATACCCGTATAATTTCCTCATTAAACAATTATCAATTTCCGACAATTTATCGATAAATTTCATGCCGGCATCACCTACGAATCGAGCAGTTTTCGTATCGATGCCGTCAATCGTACCGTTGGTGCGAACGTCTATACTAGGTCGATACGTGTCTTCTCTCACATCCAGCAGCTCGATTTTAGAAAACGATATCCTGTCGACCCGTTGTTTCTGAATGTTTCCCATTTCCCTGAGTTTACTTTCGTCCTCGACTATTACTATATACGGTAGCATCAAATAACAAACAGGTACGCGGTAAACGCTTCGTACGAAGAGTGTCGGTTCGGTCTCGTTCGCACAAATTTTCTCACAAGTAGCACTGTCGGAGTCTTTCGCGTTCACACATTTTACGAATGCATCCAAAACGACCTTGTATTCGTGGTTATTCTCGTGCGCGATGTAATAATAATATTTGTTTTTTACGGATCGGTCGTACGACGATAATATCCGTTTGTTGTCAAACCGCTCCTTCTTGTTCTTTCTCCTCTTCTTTTTTTTCGTTTCGCTATTCATCGTATCGGTACAAGCTGCCAAGATATTCCTACGAACTTGTTTGATGTGTTCATCGTTGTGGCCATCATCGCTAGACGGTTGTCGCACTAATATATATTCGTCATTTACGGGGTTATCGTCTACTTTAGGTTGCACCCGTAAATCATATTTGACGAGCGCTTCTTCGGACTGACCTCGTTGCCACATCGGTCGTTCTTGTTGCACTTCTGACAATTCATCTGATGGCTTCCCGTCAACAATACCATCGACGTTGTTAAAATTGTCGAAATTCGAACATATCTCTTGGTAGTCGGCATCGACGATCGTGTTGTCATATCGTAATAGTTTTTCGAAGTCACAAATATCGTCGTTGTATTCAGATGTCTCCGTGTCATCGTGCAGATTCATAGTTCGAATACCGCACTACATCTCGAACGAATGGCTGACGTTGGAACGACCGAGATCGGAATACTGGTATCTAAATATTGGTACGATTGCGATTATATAATACGAAGATGATCTCATACCGCCCCTCCACGTTTATCGCGCATAACGCCAACGATCGTGCGAGAAATGAAATCGTAAAATATTTTCTGATGAACAAACTCTGTCAGCCTAGAATCTCTTGTCGAACGAATCTCCAAACTTATAAGTTCCTCGTCATGCGTACTAGTGTCATCGAGAAACAGTTTTATCTCGAATGAAATTTGTTGAAACAAAATCTCACCGGTGGATTTCTTCGAGCTGCAAAATCTTTGAACGTGAATCTCGTTCGAGAAATGAAATCGTAAAATATTTTTTGATGAACAAACTTTGTCCGCCTAGAATCTCTCGTCGAACGATTGACTGTTGAAATGAAATTCCACCGGTGGATTTCTTCGAGCTACAAAACTTTGAACGTAATTCTCGTTCAAGGAATGAAACAGTTTTGTCTCGAGTGAAATCTGTTGAAACGAAATCTCACCGGTGGATTTCTTCGAGCTACAAAAACTTTGAACGAAACTCTCGTTCTCGAAATGAAATCGTTAAATATTTCCTGATGAACAAACTTTGTCCGCATAGAATCTCTCGTCGAACGATTGATTGTTGAAATGAAATTCCACCGGTGGATTTCTTCGAGCTACAAAACTTTGAACGTAATTCTCGTTCAAGGAATGAAACAGTTTTGTCTCGAGTGAAATCTGTTGAAACGAAATCTCACCGGTGGATTTCTTCGAGCTACAAAAACTTTGAACGAAACTCTCGTTCTCGAAATGAAATCGTTAAATATTTTCTGATGAACGAACTTTGTCCGCATAGAATCTCTCGTCGAACGATTGATTGTTGAAATGAAATTCCACCGGTGGATTTCTTCGAGCTACAAAACTTTGAACGTAATTCTCGTTCAAGGAATGAAACAGTTTTGTCTCGAGTGAAATCTGTTGAAACGAAATCTCACCGGTGGATTTCTTCGAGCTACAAAAACTTTGAACGAAACTCTCGTTCTCGAAATGAAATCGTTAAATATTTTCTGATGAACAAACTTTGTCCGCCTAGAATTTCTCGTCGAACGATTGATTGTTGAAACGAAATTTCACCGGTTGGATTTCTTCGAGCTACAAAAACTTTGAACGTGAATCTCGTTCGAGAAATGAAATCGTAAAATATTTTCTGATGAATAAACTTTGTCCGTCTAAAATCTCTCGTCGAACGAATAATTGTTGAAACGAAATTCCACTGGTGGATTTTTTCGAGCTACAAATACTTTGAACGAAACTCTCGTTCATCGAGAAATAGTTTTGTCTCGGATGAAATTTGTTGAAACGAAATCTCACCGGTGGATTTCTTCGAGCTACAAAAACTTTGAACGTGAATCTCGTTCGAGAAATGAAATCGTAAAATATTTTCTGATGAATAAACTTTGTCCGTCTAAAATCTCTCGTCGAACGAATAATTGTTGAAACGAAATTCCACTGGTGGATTTTTTCGAGCTACAAATACTTTGAACGAAACTCTCGTTCATCGAGAAATAGTTTTGTCTCGGATGAAATTTGTTGAAACGAAATCTCACCGGTGGATTTCTTCGAGCTACAAATACGTTGAACGAAACTCTCGTTCATCGAGAAATAGTTTTGTCTCATATGAAATTTGTTGAAACGAAATCTCACCGGTGGATTTCTTCGAGCTACAAATACGTTGAACGAAACTCTCGTTCATCGAGAAATAGTTTTGTCTCATATGAAATTTGTTGAAACGAAATCTCACCGGTGGATTTCTTCGAGCTACAAATACGTTGAACGAAACTCTCGTTCATCGAGAAATAGTTTTGTCTCATATGAAATTTGTTGAAACGAAATCTCACCGGTGAATTTCTTCGAGTTACAAATACGTTGAACGAAACTCTCGTTCATCGAGAAACAGTTTTGTCTCGAATGAAATTTGCTGAAACGAAATCTCACCGGTGGATTTCTTCGAGCTGCAAAATCTTTGAACGTGAATCTCGTTCGAGAAATGAAATCGTAAAATATTTTCTGATGAACAAACTTTGTCCGCTAGAATCTCTCGTCGAACAAATTTTCAAACTTATATGTTCCTCGTCATGCGTACTAGCATCATCGAGAAACAGTTTTGTCTCGAATGAAATTTATGAAACGAAATCTCACCGGTGGATTTCTTCGAGCTGTAAAATCTTCGAACGTGAATCTCGTTCGAGAAATGAAATCGTAAAATATTTTCTGATGAACCAACGTTGTCCGCCTAGAATTTCTCGTCGAACGAATCTCCAAACTTATAAGTTCCTCGTCATGCGTACTAGCATCATCGAGAAACAGTTTTGTCCCGAATGAAATTTATGAAACGAAATCTCACCGGTGGATTTCTTCGAGCTGTAAAATCTTCGAACGTGAATCTCGTTCGAGAAATGAAATCGTAAAATATTTTCTGATGAACCAACGTTGTCCGCCTAGAATTTCTCGTCGAACGAATCTCCAAACTTATAAGTTCCTCGTCATGCGTACTAGCATCATCGAGAAACAGTTTTGTCTCGAATGAAATTTGTTGAAACGAAATTTCACCGGTTGGATTTCTTCGAGCTGTAAAAACGTGGAACGTGAATCTCGTTCGAGAAATGGAATCGTAAAATATTTTTTGATGAACAAACTTTGTCCACCTAGAATCTCTCGTCGAACGAATCTCCAAACTTACAAGTTCCTCGTCATGCGCACTAGCTCTGTCGAGAAACAGTTTCGTCGCGAGTAAAATTTGTTGGAACGAAATCCATCGGCGGATTTCTTCGAGCTGCAAAAACATTTACAGCTATGACTCGTCATCACGTGACGTAGACGTGACGTATCACGGGGGCAACGAAAATTGTGGAAAGCAACTTTCAGTTCTCGCGAGAAGCTAACGCCAAGTTTAAACAGTCAATGGGGCTCCACGTACCCCATAGCACCCCCTGCACCCCTATATATATAATATATATATATTATATATATAACCTCCGCGACGGCCTGCTCCTTCTTACTACTACGTTGTTCTTACTCTGGTCAAGGAGGTTTAGGATCGCGGGCGAGAAGCTTGCTGATTATATAGTTAATTTAGGGTCAGCTGAGTGAATACTCGATTCTCATTGGACTAGAGCCAATTGACGTCACAAAAATCCTAAAATCTACTGATTTCTGGCGAAAATCACGGTAGAAGGGGTAAAATTTTGATCATATTCGATTCAGAGTTCCGATAGCCAAGTCGATTGAGGTTAGATTGTACAATATTAAACCCACCCCATCCACAGATGTAGTAATTTCATGATATTCATAGGACATCTATGGTAGATTTGATACTGTACACGTTGATTTGAAGTTCAAGGGAACTCTACCAGATGGCGTCCATCTGCTTTTTGTACCAAATTGATATAACTCTTCGATAGGTGGCGCTCACCAAGTTGTCACATCGGAATTGCATTATATTTCGAAAGATGGCACTTTTTACATTACCTCAACGGGATCGCATCTGACGGAATTTCAAAATTATGTCTTGCATAAGGGTGAAATTCGTATCTCATGACGGTCACGTTGGGATAAATGGGTTATAAAACTAGGCAACATGTGAAGGATAGTCCAATCAGTCCGATACGTTGAAGCGATCGACCTAGCTTGAAAACCATGGATAAACGATTGTATGAATTAACAGAACACGAAATATCCGCTCTACCGTTATCGTATCTGCTCAAAATACCGGATTCTATGGAGATTCTTTTTGCATGGCATAAAATACCATCAAAATATACAAAGCAATTTAAACTGATGGTTCGACTACCATGTTTCGTCCACTACGTTCGGTTATCTTTTGCACTGACGAGGATCACTGCAATTACGGAGAATAAAACAAAAACATTTGAGAATATATTTTTATTAATAAATATCACACTTTCAAATTCAATTGTGTCGATGGCCGACTACGATTCCGGACGAACGTTTTTTCGATCTCATCCATCAATCTGCCGACCAAATCGAATTTCAATATGTTATAGCGATCGTGGGCACGATGAATTTCCGGATCCAGAGCCAACCGATCCACATAGTATTTGAAAAAAATACAAATCAGATGCTGATGTGAGAAAACAGTTCGTAATGCCAACATTTTCAACGTTCTCGGTGATTTCGTCAGGTGTACGAAAAATTCGAAAAGATCAGTCGTTCCAATTCTCTCGCGAATGTGTTGTGTACGATTGTTGACAGCGATTCCATAATACAGTGGGGCGGCGATGAAAGGATATAGTAATGAAATTGCTATGAAAATCGAACAGAAATTATTGCGATAGCAGTGTACTTTTAAGTTCTCCAAAAAATTAACATCTTCTTCGTTCGACTGCAGATTATTATGAGTGGCCAACAAAAATATAACGGCGACAGCCGCAATTTTTCGATAGATGGGATTGTTATCGAATTTAATTTTCGTGTGATCAGCCGAACAAAAACGAACGAATATCATCATCAATTTACGCACATGACATAATTCCGTCAAGTAATTTGTTATTTTTAATTCTCTCAGATTATCAAGTAACGACCGCAACTGAATCTTGTAAAATGTGGGTTCCATAAACATATGTTCAAAGCACATGACAACGATATCAATGTCCGAATCACATTGCAACAAATCGTGTAAGGCCGAATCGTCGTCGTTATACGCTCGGATTATCAGAGCGTATATTATAGTCGATCGATTGGAAAATGCATCGATATACAACAAACTTCGGAAAAAAATACGCCTTATGAAATTGATGTAGTCGACCATGTTAGATGCAACTTCGGTTGATGAATACTTCATTGCTGCTGTCGAAGACGATATCGATGATTGTCGCGACGACTCGAAATTAGTTAGAAAGAGACACATTTCCCACGCACAAATATACGCATCGCTCATATTCAAATAAAATCGCATGTTATCATGACATAATGGTCTATCGCGATCCACATAAATCGAAAGCACGAAAGTTCCCAGCTTATGTAGCACCCGCATGATTTTTTCTCGAATATCGATCGGCACTTCTCGTAGTGGACGAAAAACACGTTCCGTAGCATAACTGTAATGTTCGTTCTGGTAGTTCTCTGTGGACGATGACGGCAGCGATACCTGCATATCGGCTTTATGTTCCAACTATCGTAATATCTATCCGACGTGTCGAATCGCACTGGTGGCTTCGTGTCACGTTCTCACTGAAGAAACGCCGACTGTGATTTATCTACCACATGTTTTGCACGGCATGTCGACTGAAACTGAATCGACATGTATGTCACAGCCGTAGTTATACGCTCGCGAGTGATGGGCGATCTGCGCATCATGTTATAGTTGTATATTTAGTTGTAACACCATTTCTAATTTTATATGTAATATTTCTAGCAATACAAAATGTATATCTCTGCTGAGACCTGAATGAAAAATCGCATCCTATACCGAATACCCTTTATTTCGAGTGAAATTCGAATTGGTATATAACGCGAGCATAGTGACAGGGAACGTCAGTTACTTTCCAATCGTTCAACCAAAAACAACGTCATATTCGAAATAATAATAACAATGTTACAACCGGCAACTTCTACTAGTGTATCGAACAACAACAACAACAACAACAACAACAACGATAATAATCGAGAAAACGTGTCAACCGATCGAGAGGGAACAGTGGAAAACAGACGACCCAAAGAACATGTTCCGCCGATGTACGAAAGACCAGGTTGGGAGGACTTATGGGCGATGATTCGACGAGATGACGAGGAAGTCCTCAATTGGAGTGCCGATGAGGCGGAGGAAGATGAATTTGGAAGATGTTATGAAGAATGGTTGTCACAAGATGATATAGTGAATACTAGTATATCGGACAACAATAAAAATATTAAAATCTAGTCTTGTTTGTTATTTACAATGATTCGCATTCGTGCAAAACTGATTTTCGTTCTACGTTCATAGTGTGACAACTTACTATGGACACACTATGGAGTCGATAAAAATACTAAATCTATGGAAGATAGATAAAATGTTGTCTTCCATTTCTTCCATCCCGCAAGCACTGATCTCAGTGATCTCGTGTATAAAATAAAATTGAATATATTATCTGGCAACGATTGATTGTTGAAATGAAATTCCACCGGTGGATTTCTTCGAGCTACAAAACTTTGAACGTAATTCTCGTTCAAGGAATGAAACAGTTTTGTCTCGAGTGAAATCTGTTGAAACGAAATCTCACCGGTGGATTTCTTCGAGTTACAAAAACTTTGAACGAAACTCTCGTTCTCGAAATGAAATCGTTGAATATTTTCTGATGAACAAACTTTGTCCGCCTAGAATTTCTCGTCGAACGATTGATTGTTGAAATGAAATTCCACCGGTGGATTTCTTCGAGCTACAAAACTTTGAACGTAATTCTCGTTCAAGGAATGAAACAGTTTTGTCTCGAGTGAAATCTGTTGAAACGAAATCTCACCGGTGGATTTATTCGAGCTACAAAAACTTTGAACGAAACTCTCGTTCTCGAAATGAAATCGTAAAATATTTTCTGATGTACAAACTTTGTCCGCCTGGAATCTCTCGTCGAACGATTCGTTGTTGAAACGAAATCTCACCGGTGGATTTCTTCGAGCTACAAAACTTTGAACGTAATTCTCGTTCAAGGAATGAAACAGTTTTGTCTCGAGTGAATTCTGTTGAAACGAAATCTCACCGGTGGATTTCTTCGAGCTACAAAAACTTTGAACGAAACTCTCGTTCTCGAAATGAAATCGTTAAATATTTTCTGATGAACAAACTTTGTCCGCCTAGAATTTCTCGTCGAACGATTGCTTGTTGAAACGAAATTTCACCGGTTGGATTTCTTCGAGCTACAAAACTTTGAACGTGAATCTCGTTCGAGAAATGAAATCGTAAAATATTTTCTGATGAATAAACTTTGTCCGTCTAAAATCTCTCGTCGAACGAATAATTGTTGAAACGAAATTCCACTGGTGGATTTTTTCGAGCTACAAATACTTTGAACGAAACTCTCGTTCATCGAGAAATAGTTTTGTCTCGGATGAAATTTGTTGAAACGAAATCTCACCGGTGGATTTCTTCGAGCTACAAATACGTTGAACGAAACTCTCGTTCATCGAGAAATAGTTTTGTCTCATATGAAATTTGTTGAAACGAAATCTCACCGGTGGATTTCTTCGAGCTGTAAAATCTTCGAACGCGAATCTTGTTCGAGAAATGAAATCGTAAATCATTTTCTGATGAACCAACGTTGTCCGTGTAGAATCTCTCGTCGAACGAATCTTCAAACTTATAAGTTCCTCGTCATGCGTACTAGCATCATCGAGAAACAGTTTTGTCTCGAATGAAATTTATGAATCGAAATCTCACCGGTGGATTTCTTCGAGCTGTAAAATCTTTGAACGTGAATCTCGTTCGAGAAATGAAATCGTAAAATATTTTCTGATGAACCAACGTTGTCCGCCTAGAATTTCTCGTCGAACGAATCTCCAAACTTATAAGTTCCTCGTCATGCGTACTAGCATCATCGAGAAACAGTTTTGTCTCGGATGAAATTTGTTGAAACGAAATTTCACCGGTTGGATTTCTTCGAGCTGTAAAAACGTGGAACGTGAATCTCGTTCGAGAAATGGAATCGTAGAATATTTTTTGATGAACAAACTTTGTCCACCTAGAATCTCTCGTCGAACGAATCTCCAAACTTACAAGTTCCTCGTCATGCGCACTAGCTCCGTCGAGAAACAGTTTTGCCTCGAATGAAATTTGTTGAAACGAAATCTCACCGGTGGATTTCTTCGAGCTGCGAAAACTTTTGCAGCGGTGATGACTCACAGATACGTGACGTAGACGTGACGTATCACAGGGGCAACGAAAATTGTGGAACGCAACTTTCAGTTCTCGCGAGAAGCTAACGCCAAGTTTAAACAGTTAACGGGGCTCCACGTACCCCATAGCACCCCCTGCACCCCTATATATATAATATATATATATTATATATATATTATATATATAACCTCCGCGACGGCCTGCTCCTTCTTACTACTACGTTGTTCTTACTCTGGTCAAGGAGGTTTATGTTCGCGCGCGTGGAGCTCTCTGATTATATAGTTAATTTGGGGTCAGCTGAGTGAATACTCGATTCTCATTGGACTAGAGCCGTTTGACGTCACGAAAATCCTAAATTCTACTGATTTCTGACGAAAATCACGGTAGAAGGGGTAAAATTTTGATCAGATTCAATTCAGAGTTCTGAGAGCGAAGTCGATTGAGGTTAGATTGTACAATATTAAACCCACCCCATCCACAGATTTAGTATTTTCCGTGAACTATGTGAGACATCTATGGTAGACATTCGATATATTGTTTTCCCGATAGGTGTCGCCAAGACGATCACCGCTCCCAATCAAATCAGTTCATATCATACACCGACAGATGGCAGCATCGATCCCGCCAAATGAAGTCATTCCAAGACGTGTTGAAATGTTTTATCCAATTTGTCGTGTACGTCGTCATCGTGAGTCGAAAGTTGAACGTATCTCATCGTTGTTTTGATACTTTTATGCCCGATCGCTCGTGATGCATGTTTCACACCGTACTTGGAAAATATTTCACCCAAAAACCAACGCCTTGACGCGTGCCATCGTATCCAATGTGGACGATCTTTTCCGAATAACAGACGATATAAACGATCGAAACGCAAATGTAATTGCTTTTTCGACGAGTATAGCGTAAGGAACGGCACGTCGTCTGAGACATTCTTGTCGCCGAGCGTGGCATGTATGTCGAGGATCAAATGAAATAAATCGTGGTACTTTTTGCGTATGTCGGACACGAGGAAAATCGTAAAAACTACATCACGTTTTCCTATCGCATCTATCTGACCTTTATTCAGTAACTCTTCGTATTCGTTCCGACTCAGACTATACAGGGAAGCTATCATACGAGCTCCCGTAAAATATGACAATACGAATAACGTGCTGAAAACGATATCGGCTATGTACAGTTTCGCGATCGCACGCGACGGAGATTTCATCGGTGAATCGTCGTTTGGTGTGAGCGACGAAATGGAAGACGAAAATAAAAAGTTGTCTGATGGATCGGTAGTTCGTTGTCGTTGTCGCTGTTGCTGCTGCTGCTGCCGCCGCCACTTTTGATGATGATTCTTCAGCGTTTCGATACACCAAGATAACATTCGTTTGACGGAATCGTCAGAGAATACCAATTGACGTTGTTTGTTCAGCGACAAGATGCGACGTTGGTGATTTTTCGATAGGACGTGGAGATCTTTTTGAACTTCGTATTCGAGATGTTTGTATGAAAGCATACCGAACCGGTCGAAAAGACGTTGTCGATCGTCCGATGACAAGTAAGCGTCCAACTGGTCGGTATTTTTCAGATACGTTACTATAGTCGTTAAAATTTTCTTGACGTACGTCATTCGCAACGGTCGCTTCCGATATAGGGTGAGATACTTGACGAAATCGACGAAAGATACGAGAGAATAGTTGCCGTTCAATAGGTTGATGTATTTCATATGAGACAACGCGGCGGCGGCGGGTAACGACTTGGTGGTCGTTGAGCACGAAGGGGACGAGTGAGAAGACGGATCGACACCAACCGATTCGTCACGTATCACTCGGACTTTACATTCACATTTCCTTCCGATGTTTTGCTCGGTGTGTATGATACAGCGGCTGTCAGTTTCAACGTTTATACGATAGAGAACGGTACGCTGTCGTGATTGTTGAGTGGTGAGCGGTGTATGCGTTTCTGCCATCTCTTATATCGTGAATAGCGTTTTATTTAACCCGTTCACCGCCAACACGTGACCGCCATGAGATACGAATTTCACCCTTATAAACATTTCGAACGAGATTGAGTGGTGGGATACTCGTCTACACATATAACGTAACATTCATCGCGTCGATGTCTATAACTGAATTGAAGTCGTTCCGTGAGATTTCCAGTAGAGAAATTTCGTATGTCGAGTAGTCGTGTTAGTGAGCGGTCGGTATCTGTGTGTCTGCCATCATGGATAGCTCTTCTCTTTTCCAGCAATTGAAGGAAACTTATAGCGATGACGAATTCTCACCGTGGCCGTCGTTCAATTACAATTCGATAGTCGATAACTATTACCCTGCTACGTATCATGTTATGCGCGAATTGTATGTAAATTCTCCGAAGTCTGTAAAAGGCTTGATAATAATCGACGGTTGTTCGACTATGGAAACCATCAATAACAACGTTATTACCGAAATGTTTGTGAAATATTCGACGTGTTACGTGTTGTTGGCGTGTATGAATCCCCAACAAAGGCAGAGGACTATCGGAAAAGATACGATAGAGAAATCGTTAGCCATCGAGAATATTTCGATAATCAGATATATGAATTCGTTTTTGGAATGGTTGCAGGGATCGATTGCCACGAAAAGAGCTCGGAATATTTTCGTATTAGATGCCACTTCGTATCCGTTTGTCCGAGAGTGGTTTTCGATCCGACGTTCGAAATTTTCGTTAGTTACCGATAGAGATTATTTCAAATGGACTATTCTCGCCGAACAGTAACACGCGTTCATCTGTGCGAACCGCCTCCTCGGCCACCTCCACGCCCCCACCCCCACTCACGACCACACAAATTATAAATTGTAATAAACGATATTGAAGTTTAAGTTTTTTTTTTTATTATTCAATCGAGTATTTCACTCTGTAACGACGTGTTTCCGGATTGATACTTTTTTTTTCCCCCGTAACGCTCGACGTGACGATGTCGTTACTACCGTCGTCCTCGTCGTTATCGTCAACACCGGGTAAGACGCCGCTACGTCGAAGAAATAGACAACCTTTGGATTCGTACGAAATCGTGGACAACGTGATCGAATTGGAGAACAACATGGAAATTGACGAAACGAACGATACGCGTGTGTTGAAAACGGGTCCCGACCGGAACCTGTTAGAATGGGACGAATTTCGAGCGTTGGCGAAAATTTTGCGATCGTTAAATAACAGCAACAGTTCGGTGAATAACGCCCGTAAGCGGATGAAATCGCACGCAAACAGTTGTTCGAATTGCCGAGATGTATTTCGACGGAACGAGAAGCGTCTCTACAAACTGTTGACGTTCATCAAATCGCTGGGTCCGGCCATTATAAAGTGTCGATATCGTTACGGCAAGCGACGCATCTGGGTGACGCCTCAATGGAAACAACTGACCGAGCCGTATTTCACTCTCGTCAATCGTATCTATAAAATTGAAACGTCAAAAACACCGATCGATCACATCGACGCTGCGGACATGCTGAAATTGGAGAAGACCGTGAAGAATTGCGATTTGCTCAACAAGTCGGTGAGAGAGCAAACGCAAGGACGTAGAAGTTTCGTGAAGCAGGAAGCTTCGCCCGGTCGATATCATTTTACTTTTCGGTGTACCGTGCTACCGGCGACGTCCGACATGACGATCGATCAAATCGGGATTCCATACGAAATTTTTCCCGGACTCGTCGACGATCTGAACAGGTTTCGCGTCGTATTAATATTCAAGCGAGATCCCGTCATTTGTTATTATAGCATACACACCTCCGATAGTATAGTGCTGGTCGACGGACGATGTGTGCGCGTACACTCGGGACGATACAAATCGATGAACATGGACAACGACGGTGATACGACCACCGTAACGGTTATCGTAAGCGAGGCCGTTTCGTTGGAAGTGTTGTTGCGTATAAATTGTCACCTTAACATGTACGTTTACTTTGGCAAAACGAGAATAGAATTTTCGCAGACGCACGCTCTCCGTTTACACGATAAGATCGGAAAGAATATTACGTCGTTCGAACGCCATCCGAAATGGGGTCGCGTGTTCAAATACGTATATCTCGCTAACGTTTGCTATGACGACGACGACGACGACGATGGTGACGACGTCGATACGAAGGGTAACAAAAGGAAACGGACGAAAAGTAAGACTGTCGATATTTTCAATCACGTACTGTTGTGTTTAGTCCAATTGTACGACAGTATGACGGCCTACGATTTTATGCAATACGCCAACGATATGGCTTTCGAACGTTCCAACGGTGACGACGACGACGACGACGCGGACGCGGACGCGGATTCGAATTCTTTTTTCGTTACCGATAACGTCGACGACGACGTGTGCAGAGCCATAATAGATTCCGGAGCGAAGGGGAGTGACGAGATTCTATCTATCATGAAAAACAAGCCTCAGCGTGCCAGCGAAACGTTAACCGAAAGCTTGAAATACGCCCAAAAGTTTATTCGTAGTAATAATACGATAGCGAAAGTGTGGCAAACGGAAAATCAGATGCTGCAAATTCTACAAAACGTCACGGTCGATATCGATTTGAACGTAATCTTGAAAATTGCCGATAAACGTACCGTACTCGGTCCGGTCGATAATTTCCTACCCGCTTCGTTGAAAATGGACGGTCTCGTAGCCTTGATGATCGACGACGATATATTATTGTAAGTGCGAACGTGTACGTATCGAACCGTTCCGTCCGTCGTCGTTACATTCTCTCTCTCTCTCTCTCTCTCTCTTTCTCTCTCATATATATATCCCCAATTTATTCCGCTCGTTTGTCATACGAAATGTCATCGTCGAAACGGAACAAAATCGCCGATAAGCCAGATAGAAATAAGGATGTTATGAAGCAAAGATTCTACGATTTATTGGAAGAAAAAAGTGTCCGAACAAACACGGTATCTTTATCGCAAGAAAAGTATTGGTCTTTAATCGACGAGATTCGAAAACTGCGAAAATCGAACGTTAAAAAAACACCTAGATATTATTGGTTGACGAGACAATTCGACGTGTTGCGCGTTAACGGTATCGATAAACTGATCAAGCCGGTAGGCGCGTCGTCGTCGTCGTCGTCGAAAAAGAAAAGTAAACCGATCGATTCGTCTGCCGCGTGTTTGACGAATATACTCTTTTACGTGCATCACGACGAGTTGTTCGACGTCATATACGACGCGCACGTATCGTTGGGACATAGAGGACGAGTTCGTACCTACAAGGAATTGTCGCGTCGTTACAAAAATATCACGCAATCGGACGTTAAGTATTTCATTAGCGTCTGTGAAAATTGTCAGCAAAAGCTAAAGCGCGAAAAGAAAAATATCGTTGTAAGACCGCTACTGTTCTCGGAGTTCAACAGCAGATGCCAAGTCGATTTGATCGATCTACAATCGTCCAAAGATCGTAAATACAAGTTCATCATGGTGTATCAGGATCATTTGACCAAGTTCGTGATTCTGAGAGCGTTAGAATCGAAACGCGGCCAAGAAGTGGCTTATAATCTATTGCAAATTTTCACGTTGTTCGGCGCTCCCAATATTCTACAATCCGACAACGGTCGAGAATTCTGCAACAGCATTATCGAACATTTGACCGTTATATTCCCCGGATTCCGAATAGTTCACGGTAAACCTAGACATAGCGCCAGTCAGGGTAGCGTGGAGCGTGCCAATCAAGACGTGGAGAACATGATAAGCGTTTGGATGGCCGACAACGGAACGACGAGATGGAGCGACGGTTTGATGTTCGTACAATTGATGAAGAACAGATCGTACCACGCCGGTATCGGTAGGTCTCCGTACGAAGCGATGTTCGGGTGTCCGGTGAAGATGGGACTGTCGTCGATTCCCATTCCGCGAGAATTGTCACGTATCCTTTGTACGGAAGAAGAATTAGAAAACGTTATCGCGTCGTCACAATTCGGCGGAAGTTACGTTGCTCGCGGCGATCGTATCGCGGTTGCTACCGAGAAAGATCCGCGCGATCGTGAAGATTTCGATGATGATGATGATGATGATGACAACGTCAACGACAACGCCGAGCAAGGAAGCGATAACGACGACGACGACGACGACGACGACGACACGACAAACGAGCCGTCCACGTCGTCGACGGCTGCATCGAACGAAAAGTGTTCGGTATGTGCAAAAGTGTTTACGCCAACGGATAAGTGTGACCGGTGTAAATGTTCGATGCACGTCTCTTGCGTACAAGGTAGCGCGTTACCGTCGCCGGGATCTGCGAATACCGACGACAGCGACGACGAAGACAGCGACGACGTTGCTCTCGCGACCTACGTGACGCTCAAATTGTGTTCGTTGTGTGCTAAAACGAAACGAATCGTCGGTGAGCGTGAGAATTCGAAAACATGTTTGAAACGACAGGCGATCGTAATGAAGAAAACCTCGGACAGATTGAATCCTACCGTCGAGGTGGGTGCGACGGTTCGTATAACCGTGCCGGACGTCGATCGTGCGAAATGTGACGCTCGCGCCGTGTTGGCCGTGGTACTACGAAGAAACGCCGCCGACGGACTGTATCAATTGGGTACGCGTAACGGTATACTGAAGCAATTGTATTGCCGTTCCCAATTTGGCGTTTGTGAGCGGAAATTAATCGATGCGAGCGAAGTGCCCGACAAGAAAATATCTTTGCGCTCGGTGGCCATCGCTCAATCTTACGGTACGGGACAAGGATTCGTACGGTGTTGGTGTCGACAAAAGTGCGGAACGAAATTGTGCGCTTGTGTTAGGAATAAGATTTTGTGTAATTCGAAATGTCACAATAACGAGAACTGTGCCAATAAGTGAGGTGGAAAAATAAAAAGAATTTTACATTTTTATTTGTTGTTTTATTGAATTCATCATCATCATCATCATCATCATCATCATAATCATCATCATAACGATCATCCGACGACACCGCTACAATTGATTATTCCCCTGTGGAAAAATCCTTCAATTTTCTCATAATCATCGAATGGGCCAGAGTGCTGAGCATAGTTTGCGTATCATCGTTTTCCGTCTCGTCGTCCGTGGCAATTGTACTCATCACGTCGGCCTCTTTCGTGATCGCGTCGTGATTATGATCTCCGCGCAACAAACAATCGTATAAATATTTGACGACGTTAATGTCACCCGTTTCTTCTGGAAAATAGCTGCCGTGTATTTCTAACAAACGATTTCGCCACACAGACCTCAACGTTCGTACATTTTCCTCGTACACCTTGTCCAAGTTATTCAATACGTTCGGGACGGTTCTGTAGAATTGTCCGCATACATCGTCGACGTACTTCGTGATAGTTTCTCGTTGACTAGGAATCTCGTCAGATTCGTCTTTGACTAGTTTCAATTTCTTTTCGAGCTTATTGACTAACACGTTGATCTGAATCGTAATTTGATATTTTCTCGCGTCGTCGAGGTCTCGCGTCTGTATGAATTCGTTTCGGAACCGTTTCATCTCTAGAAAATATCGACGTACGATCGATTCGAAATCGAACGATAGGGTTTCGTCAAAAATGGCAGACGAAATTTCGTTCATCGCCAAATTTGTCAATCGTAGAAATATATTCGTGTTCGTAGTGTCACCGCTATCTCCGCCGTCTGGATTGTCGTAGAAATAATTACGGATCAGTGGAACGGTCAATTCCCGAGCATAATTTCTCGCTAACGGCGCGGCGAAATAATTCATTTTGGGAGGAGGCGATTTCGTTTCGAGCGAACGACGTGGCCTCTTGGACGGATGCTGTGGTATATATTGACTAGTACTCGGTTCACTTGCCGCCGCCGCCGCTATTACCGACGATACGGCGGGAGACAGCGACCTTTTTCTTTTCCACTTTCGGCAAACGCAACCGGCGTGAGATGCTTCCGCGCACACCTTACGAATTATCGATAGCAATTCGACTGGAACTGTGTCGTCGTCAGCGTCGTCGCCGTATCTGCTGCCGAATATGTCGTCGTATAGTATTTTCAGAGATGTTGACGGCCGATGAATTCTACCGTATTCGAGTAGGGCGAACGTTAGTACTATACTACCCGAACGGCGAATTATTTCACTCGTCGCTTTCTGATCGGCTTGCGGCAGCTGTAAAAATGTAGGACGGAAAATTTCGTAACTATCTTTGAGAAGTCGTTTGTGATCCATCACAGACGATGCAGTACTATATGTTGATACCGCGGCAGCGGAGCTCGTAGATTCCACGTTCGATTCGCATATCGGTGGCGTCGACGTAAGCGTACGTTTCCTAGTCCCCTGTCGTTGCGTTACTACCGATGTCGGTTCCGTCGGTGTTGGTGGTGGTGGTGACGACGGCGACGGTGGTTGCATTACAGACATGGGCATCTGACGACTATGCCGCGGTAGTAGTTCGAGAGGATCGAGAGGTGATCGAGACGACTTCGAGGTTGAACTTGTTGCTGACTCTTGTACAAATTCTGTTTCCGCAGACGAGTCGTGTGGTGATTGCGATCGTCGTTGCTCTTGCGAGGATGCAGGTGGCGAATTATCGGTCATTTTATGAGAGAGAATTTGTACAATCGGTGAAGATGAAATTGCTTCGTAGTTCTATAACAAAGATTCGCATGAACGTAATGTTCGAAGGGGTTGTTAACGTTTACGCTATGAATTTTGACAACGAACGAACGAAATAGCAAAACATGTATTACCTGGATGATTTGCACTCAGACTAGAAACTCACAATTGTTGTTTTAGGTAAAATTTGTCCGTCAAACACGACACGTGCTACGGATATGAAAAAGCGCTCCAGGCCGCCTCGTATATATTCATCGTATCACGCGGAATACCGAGAATTTCAACTGCGTATTATTTCGTAGAAGTCACGCGTGCCATCGATTTAGTTAGATATATTAGGATCGATCGTCCTTGAACCTCGAACGCCTGTCGAGCGACACGATGTACGAATTAACGCATTTATTTCTCGAACTATGTGTAGTTTCGCGTAAGATGCAGAACATACTACGATCTATCGTACAAGTCTCGACGTTGTTCGAATCACAAGAAGCACGCCGTTCGAAGTTTACTATAATTATACGGATTTCAAAACGTCCACCGATTGTACGAGGGGGTTGTCAAATTCGAGCTAGAATGAATAAAAAGCCCTATTTTTTTTTAATAATTTTATTTATAATTTTAAGATACAAAAGTCAATTATTTATCGTTTTTCGCAAATTTTCCATTATCATCGCATGTGTTACGGGACGCAAGACGTTATGTGTATTGCCAACGGTCTCGTTCGTGGCGATCGAACACATCACATCGGCCTCTTTGGTGATGGCCTCACGATTGTGATCACCACGAAGCAGACAATTGTATAGATATTCGACGACACCCGTTCCATTTAATTCTTCGGGAAAATGTCTTCTGTGTAATTCCAATAATTTATTCCTCCACGCAGACTTCAAGACACGTGCATTTTCCTGGTCGGTTTTTTCGACATCGTTTAAAATATTGGGAACCGTTTTGAAAAATTCTCCACACACGTCTTGGACATAGCTTTCGGCAGCCTCTTGACCGTTCGGGATCGTACGCGATTCGTCTTTCAATTGTTTCAGAATTTTCTCCAATTTACTTACTAACACGTTAATTTGGACCGTCACTTGATATCTCTTCATATCGTCCAGATGATTCGCCGATATATATTCGTTCCTGGATCGCCTCAATAGCGAAAAATATTTTTCCATGATTACTGGGAATTTGAACGATAACGTTTCTTCGATAAGGGCTGATGAAATTTCTTCGGTAGCGGAATTTGTCAACTGTAACAATATATTTATATTTATAGAGTTGGTGGCGGTGCCGTCTGGATTATTGTAAAAATAGCTTCTCATCAGCGGTACGGTTATTTCATGTGCTAAATTCTGGGTGAACGATACAGCGAAATAGTTAATTTTCGGAATACGATTGCAATGTGGTGTGTTATGCATTCTCTGAATCGATTGTGGAGGCTGTATCTGTTGGCTTACGTTTGGTTCTTCCGTAGTCTGCGTTTGTGCCGTTTTCATCGTCGTTGTCGTCGTCGTCGTCGTCGTCATCAACGATGTCGATCTCCTTTCTGTCCATCTACGGCAAACACAGCCAGCGTGTTCCGCTTCCGCACACGTCATACGTATCAGTTGTAGCAATTCGTGGGGGACGGTGTTATTGGCATCCTCTTTGTGTTTGAATATGCTGTCGTATATTTCTCGCAGATTTGCCGATGGTTGATAAATTTCCCCATATTCGACGAGAGCGAATGTGAGAACGACACTACCGGACCGACGAATTATCTTGGTCATCGATTTCTGCTTGATTTCTGACAGCTGTGCGAATCTCGAACGGAACACTTCGTACTTGTCTCTGAACGTTTGTTGATAATTCACCACCGATGATAACGACGACGACGACGACGACGACGATGATTTATGTGTAGCTGCGACGGACCGGATGGATTCGGCGTCTGATTCATATATCGACGGCGACGGTTGTGGTGGCGAATCTATTCTGACTTTTTTTACAGCCACCTCCTGTTGTATCTTCCCTACCGGACGAGACGTTCCCGGCGACGATATTTCTCCAGGGCTAGGTCGTTTGAGCGATCGACGTGAAGACGACGTGGATGGCTGCGACAGAGGTACTATGGTTTCTGGTGGTTTCAGAAACACCATTTCAGTCTCAATCGACGAAGTTCCTTGTTGTACCTGTGGCTGCGACTGGTCGGGTAACATACTGCTCAGCTCGTCCGACGCCAATACTGCGCCAAACTTCTACGACAAAATATGTGTAAAATAACGACAAAAAGTCGCATACGAAATAATATAGCTTACCTCGATAAGTTGTAGATTCAGTATTTGTTGCTGCTGCTGCTGCTGCTGCTGCTGCTGCTGCTGCTGCTGCTGCTGAGACTGCTGTTGTAGTTGATTTCCTACGAGCATCTGCCCATCGAACGTTGAATCGTAATAGTATTGGGAACTTTCCCCGTTCAATTCATGTATACTATTCATCTCGCACACACCGGATGTCATCTCACGCTCTATTAAATCGTAAATGATGCTACCCGTTATGGGCTCTTTCCATTTATAGTACTTTTCGATTTCCGTTCGTCGAGATAGTACAATCACATAATCGAGTACATGTACAAATATAATAGTTATTGAAATACAACACATAGTGAAATTTATATTTGTGAATCGAATCAAATACAATTTGTGCAGTGGAAATAATAATATAACAAAAATTTGTTGTATTTTTTAAACTATTCCTACTTGTATAATTCAACCATTTTTTCGCTAAATTATTCAATTACGATACACGACGACCGCATACGATACAATATTTCGATATGTGAATCATTTCGTCGCTGCATCGTTTCTGTTCGTAGCGATAGGTGAAACCCTTATCGTGTTTACATTGCGAGCTCGATCTGTACCATTCGTGTGACGGATTGTCGTTGATCGGTAACATCTGTCCATAATCGTGGATCACGGTACGATTCTGGTCGTCGTTGTCGTCGCCGTTGTCATCGTCGTCGTTGTCGTCGTCGTGATTATCCTCAATTTCCATCGTTAGACCCCAAAACGACATACAGTCACCGACAAGTTCGTCGTGTAACATTTTCGTTCGCAATTTGAATTTTTTATTCTTCGATATCTTCGATATGTACATTCGTGGGTCGGTTAGGATTACGTTGAATTGTAGAAAATAATCGATTTGTGAATATCTTAAAAGTGCTCTCCGGACGACGTCGTCATAGGCGATCGTGGGGTGGTGTGTTTCGATATTCGTCTTGTTGTTGTTGTTATTGTTATTGACGCCGGTTGAAAGGTATTCGATATCTTTTCCTAATGCTCGTGCAAGTTCTCGAATAATTTCGATATTATTCCTATTGTTTCGATCGCGATTGCAATGTTTATTAATATGTTTCGACTGTTTGGCGATAAGAGGGGCGTTCCGTTTCGTATTATAATCCTTATATTTTGACGATGACGACGACGACGTTATCGCCGCCGTGTTGAATCGACATTTGGACAAAATTCCGTTGATGGCGACGTCGTAGTGCGGGGATGCGGAAGATGACGGTTGCTGATGCTGCGGTAACGAACGTTCGTGGAAGGTACGAACGAAATGTTTATTGAACGCTAACACGGTGGGATCGATGTTCTTCCAGAAAAATTGCGTTTTCAATTGGTATTCGTTGGTGAACGATAACCTGCTTATCGTTCCGTCGTCGGTCGAAATGTTACTACCGGCCAATCGGTCGTCCGTGAAGGAGATAGCGTCGAGTACGTTGAACGCTACGATAATTTCACACGGACAAACGTCGCTAGGGAATACGTTATAAATTCGTTTCGCCCCCTGACGATCTGTCTTGTTGATCCATTTATGTTTGAAAAAATTCGTTTCTTCTTTAGATCCTATACGGAATTTATTCGACGGATAATAGAATATCTGTCGATGATAATCGTGATCGTTATTATTCATAGTATATATATACGAGACAGGTGAACGATCTAACGAATTTAATTTCTACTTGTCTCCTTCCGACGACATCACACTACTGAATAGGAAATCTCGTAACGTCCGTATCGATAGACGTTATCCGACAATCTCACACCCCCGTCCCCCTCTCGTTCCCTTTCTACATATCACGTACGTGATCGAGGCGTCGTTCGATACGAACGGAACCTATTCGACTCAGCTAAGCGCTAACGTTTCTGACCGACGGTCAGTTTGAACGCAAAACTTTCATCGTGAAGGATTTCTTCGATCAAGCTCTTATTGTCTAGCGGACCGACGAAATATTGTTCGAATATATAAGCAGCCAGACTGTCTCGAATTCCGCTAGGAACGTGTACGCTACTATCGAGAACTGTATCTAGAAAATAATCGACAAACGACGAATCTGTCGCGAACGGAGTTGTCTCGTTCGTATTTTCGACGATGCTACCACCACCACCACCACCGTCCTCGCCACCTCCACGTTTCGTATCGAGTTTGGAATCGTCGTCGTCGTCGTCGTCGTCGCGTCGAGAAATGTATCGGTTATGATAGTCGAGCGAAGATAATATTTTATGCGACGTGTCGACCGACAGTTTTGTAATCCATATTTTATGTCGCATCTGTTTGTATCGTCTACATATCTGAGCATTTTTCACCTCTCGCGCTAGTATGCCGGTACTGAACGCGAATTTCGTTATCAACGACAAAAGATCGTTCCGTGTCGTGGGCACCGGTATGCCTTTACCACCGTTCAACCGTCTATATTCCAGGACGATATCGTCGAATTCCGATTTGAAATTCAATATTAAATTATAATTTAAATTTTCATGGATCGCTCGAATCCTTCGGAAAATAGCGGGCGACTGTTTCGTCGTGGATAAAACTATTTCCGCTATTCCGAAGCATATCTGTAGATACGCGCGGAATTCACCACCGACAACACCACCTTTATCGGTATTGGCGAAAATCTCGCTGGATCCGTTCAACAATTCGCCGACTCGATTCATCATCACTATCGATTGTTGTTTTTGACGTTTCCTCATTTCATCGTCGTCGTCGTCGTCGTCGTCGTCGTCGTCGTCGTTGCCAGCTCCGTTACCGGAACTTGCATTTCGTAGCGTCGTCATCGTCCCACCGCTATCGATTTTTTTCCGATTTTGCATAATTTCATCGTATCTATTCCGAAGATCGTCACGTTCCGTTCGGATTGTCTCGACGTTAGTTTCCAGATCGACGATATACCGATCGAAAGTATCGATACGAGATTTCAATTCGCTCACTTCTAACGTCAAAGTTTCGGCGAAACGTTCGAGCTGTACGATTCGATCTTGTTTTGCTTCTATGACGGACTCGTATCGTTTCTCTCCCGAAAAGAATTTTTCCTGATCGGCGACGCACTGCTGTCGAAAATACGCATCTTGCTGTTCCGCGTAACGAATCATTTCGTTGGACATGAGATTCTTTTCTTCTTGCGCGACGACCAGATTCGTATTTAGCTGTGCTATTTGTTGCACGTATCCGTCGATTTCTAATCGATGACGCGACTCCGATTCCTGAACGTGACGTTGTAGCCGATCGTTATTCTCCCGGTTGAGTTCTTCTCGTATTCGATTACAATGCGTTATATTTTCGCGTTGTAGCCGATCGTTTTGTTCGAGAGTGGCGATTTGCGAATTCAACTCTGCCAGCTTCCGATCGTGCTTATCGATCTGTTCTATGTATGTTTGTTTTTCCGATTCGCGAGTACGCTCGACTTCGGAAAAATGTCTTTTCGCCTCGACCAAATCGGTACGTAATTGTTGGACGGTCGCGACGTTCTCGTTGTAAACGCTTTTCGCCCGTAGACTCTCAGACGTACATTCGTCGATTTGCGTCTGCATCTGTGCCATGATCGCTCGTTGAGTTTCGATCGTCTGAGTTAAATTACGCTTCTCGTTGGCTAGTTCGTTGTGACGATATTCCATCGCGTCGGCGTTTCGTTCGGAGTCTTTTTCGAACGTTCGAGTTAACGATTCCAATCGATCTCGATGCTCTTGTATCATATTTTCGTTCTTTCGGATCGTTTCTATCACGAAATTCGTTATATTCACGATAGTTAGATCTGTAACGTATACGCGACACGTTTCGATCATCCACTCGACGAACGCCATATAAGCCAACGTACGATGTAACAATACGTTATAGTTATCGTCGTCGTCGTCGTAACCGTCGGAATTGTCGCGCTTGTCGTTATAACTCACGAGCGACGATGACGACGGAAGTGACACGGGTAGGTCTTTTAGCAATTTCGATCGCGAATAAAATTCACGTATCTGATAAACGAAATTCACGCACATTTCGAACATCTCGTTCGTTTTCGTCGTCCACTTACGACTTTGTTGCGACTGTCCCGGTTGTTGTTGTTGTTGTTGTTGTTGTTGTTGTTTTTGTTTATCGAATCTCTCGCATATTTTACGTATCTGATCCTGTCTATCCATTGGTAATAAATTGACGGTCCAATTCGTCCAGCGAACGAGAATTTCGATTATCGAACGAAACGACTTATTGGACCTTTTTAACACGGACTCGTCCAATTCGTTCGTAATAAACAACGCGATATTACCGATTTCCTCTTGTAATTTCAATTTTTCCTTACTCGTTCGTTCTTGTCGCGTCGTACACGAATTCAAATTGCTAATGTACGTTTTAGAAATGCCGTTTATCGTTCGGGAATACTCTTGTCGCACTTTCCACGTTAATTCGCTGCTACCGATCGGAATGGACTTTATCATTTTCGTCAACGTTCTGATATCATCAGCCACTTCGAGGGTGGCGTAGCGATCGTGAGCGAGTAAATGTTCGTATATCGAAAGAGACGTGATGGGCACGTTGTCGTTAATTTGTTTGGTTTTTTTCGCGTACACTTTTTTCAAACGATCCGACTCCAGAATCATAGTATACACGTTGGGTTGAATAAAGTTCATATACCATACGTATTGATGCGAGAATAAATTGGACGCATCAGTGTAGTACGTCTCTAATATGTCGACGTATTTATCGAACGGTACGTCGTTCGCAGACGGAGCTAAAGATTTAAGATTTTCTCGTAGATTTCGGTCACCGCCGTGTCCATTACTGCCGCCGCCGCCGCCGAAATCGTCATCGTAGTAGTAGTTTTTATCGTTATTACGACGAGGCGACGAACGGGGTAAGATTTTGTTTTCGTTCACGTGCGAAGACGACATCTTATGTGTAGACGAGAACGACAATTTTCTCTTTGTACGAGAGAGAGAGAGAAAAAAAGACGTCGAACGGGAGAGAATCGTGTACGAACGGGAAATCGAACATTGAAATAAACGATTAAAAAATAATTTTTATTATACAATGAACAAAGCTATATAATATTAAGTTTTTCGTTGTCGTCGTCGTCGTCGTCGTCGTCGTTATTCATGTTGACGGGGCTCCGGCGGCGATGGCGATGGTTGTGCCTGCTAATTAGATGGTACTTTGAATCCCCAGCGAACGTACCCCTTCAGATAACAATTGTTAGTTTCCGTCCAGCATAGCTTGAAATTCACAGCGGATACGTAAATTTGTTCGTCTCGCAAATCCTCCAGGTCGCAACTGGTCAAATACGATTGTTCTTCCACGTCTTGTACCGCGAAACAACCGAACGCGTTCGCACTCTTCGTAAAACCGGTCGTGGGCTGCAGATATAACGCGCTTCCGGTAATTTCATCACGCGAACTTATAAAGGTGTCGAACGACGAATGTCTCGCGATTCCCACCAATTGTACATCGTTTATAGATTTTTCGTTGAGTGCCACCACTCGCGAATACTTTCCACTCGCCGACAGCGAACGCTGGTAATTGTCGTGGTCGGCAGCGTCTAAAGCGTCCAACGTCGCGCGCCACGTTTCACGGAGATTCATTATTTGTCTACAACCTTCTCGCATGATAGTTTGGATGTTGGTCGTGATGGGACCGGCACGATTTATCAGATCGAAACTGAATTCTTCCTTCTGATTGGAAGTGGAGCGCGACGATAGCGACGCCAACACGACGCAACCGTAACCGAAATTGTTTATATCGAACGACAACGCTTTCGTGTTGGACGACTTTATATCGCTACGATCTCTCGATATCGGAAACGCTACTCGTAATTTTTTAGTTATGCCGGCGATCACGTTTTCTGGCAACGGGTCGAACGAAGCGTCCACGCACAATTGTGAGTTACGATCGTACAACGTGAAAAAGAACATTTTCAAATAGCTAGATATGTGTTTCTCGTTATTTCTATCGAAATCGGCCGTATCACCGACGTGATATTTCGTCATCATCGGCAGCTTTACAGATTTCACGTTGGCCGCAACGTTCCCGATGGTACGACTCCCACATATTTTCTCCACGCACAATTTCGCTTGTTCTTTGTCGATGTAGGAATATTTCACGGCGATCGATTGATTCCGCTCCATGTAAGAATCCACTATATCGTCGGTGCGTTCTCTTTTATTCTCGTCGTTATTATCGGACCGTTTTTTATCGGTAATACCCGATACAGAAGCGACAACACCACCACCGCCGATAACAAAATCATCTTCGACCGAACCAAATCCATCGTTACCGGGTGACATATATTCTGGCGACTCGATATCGTACGGTTGGCTTTCGGGCACGTCTGCGAATAACTGAACGCGCCGACACTTCGATACCACGTCCTTTTTATCGTCGCCGCCGCCGGTCCCGCGTCTCTTCTGTAGTATCGTAGGTATATGGCGATTTTTGTTCGGACGAGGTGGTGGGTACGACATCGTGGGTTTATACGAACGTGGTGACGGCGATCTGTCGACGATAATGTCCTGGACGATAATATCCTCCTCGTCGGGGTCCGAATCGATAACCACGTTACTCGGCGATGGTTTCTTGTTAGTTGTCGAAGTCGACGGGGTCCGTTGCGAAGGTGAAAATGCCGGCGGCGAAGTAGGTGACAGAGATTCCGGCGAATCGATATCGAACGATTGACTATCGAGCACGTCGGCGAACGGATTACCGCTCCGGCACTTCGGTACCGTGTCGTTGTTATCGTCGACTCCGTTCTCGCGTCTCTTCTGTAGTATCGTAGGTATATGATGATTATGATTCCTATTCGGACAAGGTGGTGGACACGACATTTCGGGTTTATTCGAGCGTGGTGACGGCAATCTATCGATGATATCTCCGTCCTCTTCCAAATTTTTACCGTACATCTTCGTTCGTCGGCGAAACGAATCGGAAATTATACACGAATCTGTACGTACTGATAATAGCCGTGAGGATGACTGGGTTGGAACACGATGACTACTACTACGACTACTACTACCACCACTAATACTATAACAACAGCAAAAGGCAGGAACTAACTGATGTTCTGGTACGATTATCCTGCCTCTTTTATACGGTTACCCGTGATGTCATTTCCCGCTATCGAGTCTGCGTGAGCGTTCTTATCGTTCCCGTTCCCACCGTCGAATTTTTCGTACACGTCGATAAGCTTCATCACGATAGCTATAAAGATACCGCCCAGTACGAACACGCAGCAGAATTCGAAAACGTATAGTAGCACACCGACCGTGTCCGTCATTCCGTCCCATACTTGCTTCGGTAATTCCGTGATGATGTCGGACAGCAACGTGCCGATATTCGGCGTATCTTTACACACGTAAATATCCTTGGGATCGATCATATCTTCGATCGGCAAATATTGTAACGAATTTTTCGGTGCGTTGATATCGCAACGACGACATTGCCTCCGGTCCGGCTCTTTGACGTCCATAAGTTCCGACGGCCATCCTTTACATATACTATTATGGAACGAGCGCGGCAAATTGTTACAGGTGTTCTTCACTTGCACTTCGACGTGCGCACAACTGCATTGGACCAGTTTACACGTTACCAGTTCACCCGAACGAGTCGTGTAAATTCTCCAACAGCCGGCCATTCGTTTGGCGTTCTCCACGATGTGACTGAACAAAGCGTAAAGACCGACGCCGACGGTCAACGTGACGAAGACGCCCTTAAAGGTGATATATCGTCGTCCTCCGCCGCTTTTTCGGGGTAGCGATTGTAGATTGTTTATCAATTTACGAAATTTCTTATTCGTCCGGTAAAGATGATCTAAACCGCCGTACGGTAGATCGGTACGTATTTTACGATTTAGTACGTCTTCGTTGCCGGTCAGGACGTTTTTCAACGATGCTTCGTTAGCGGACATTATCCGATCGAATTCGTGATCGGGAAAATTTTCTACAGCTAATTTTTTGAATACCTCCTTCACTTCGACCTTATCCAAATAATCGTTTACGAGCCCGTCGACGACCGACGATCTATTTTCGACGGGTACGTTTCGATAACGGTCGATAACATAATCCAAATCGCCGCGTCGTAAATGATGTGCTATGTTATCTAACGGAGCGTTCCCGTCGATGTCGACGACGGTTTTCGATAGGGGCCGATACGATTGGCCGATGTTTCCACCGGTGAATCTGACGAATTCGACATCGTCGATTAACGTACGTAATACGTGCGATATGGGCTGTATAACGTCGACAGGGATGCGACTACCGGCTCCGTGAGATAAAGCGTCAACGCTAAATTCGTTCGTTCGCAAACGTTTCAGAGCTGCTAAACCTTCGGACACGTCGGCTACTCCTCGATCGACACGTCTCAATTTGTTCAAACCTTTGGCTAACGTGTCCATTCCGTCGTTCGTATTACGAAACAAAAAAACCACACGATTCGAACAGGTATCTCCGCTTAGCTAAGGGGTCGGGTCGGTGTATCTCGTCCGGCACGTGAAGAAAAATAACAAATATCGTCTTATAACGACGACGACGACGACGATTACGATTGTCGTGGCGACGAAAGTTCGAACGTGGAATACAAACAAAAAAACGTACAAATCAATATGGAAGATAAAATTATGCAATAAGAAAAAACGAAAGATACGTGAGGTCCAAAATGTTCACGTACATATCCCATATAGAGATCGTTGCGTGTGATCGGTAATAAATCGCGATCCATATTATCGTTCCCTTTTCTCCTTAGCGTCTTTCGACTGTTCTTATACGTACGATTTTTGTTCGACACGCTTCCATAAGAACTATCACGTATATATATATATATGTATATGATAGGATGACCGTATTTTTCTGTTGTATAATATTTATCATTATCGTCACGAATACGATGTTGATCGGAAATCTGAAAAAGTTCTCCGACAATTCGCTGTGGCTAAAAGAAAAAGAAAAAGATTTCAAGTATTATCCGGTCAACGAAGCGATTCGCTCGAATCTCTATCGTAACGGCGTAACAAACGAAAAGTTACATTTGACCGGCTTGGATTGCGATAGCGTTTTGAGAACTTGTTCTCTGAAGGCGTCCAGGTTCGACGCGGATTCGTGTACGTATTGTAACGAGCCGAACGCGAAATGCGTCCGTTACGACGAACCTATTAAAATCGTCACGATCGATAAGAAAACGGGCGCCATGACCGGTAGTAGAATCTATGACGTGCACGAAAATGCCGATCTCGGTTATTGTACTCCGGTATTTAGTAACGCTTCGAAAGTGTACGAGTCGTCGTCGTCGTCGTCGTCGTCGTCGTCTGGATCATCTTCCGCGATCGCTTCCGGTGACGGCGTTATTCGATTGGATCCTTGTAACACGAATACGGGCGATCGCGTACTAGTCAAACCGCACACGGAAGCTGCCGGCTACAAAATCAGTTGCTTATGTAAATATCCGGAAATTATCAGTCAAAAGATCCTATTGGATTCGGATTGTGACGTGCCGACCGCTTGCTCTGGAGGAAAATTGATCGGCCCCGACTGGCGCGATCCCACACGATACGTAAACATAATCGACGAGTTATCGTGCGATCGTTGTATCTCGGGCACTTTTCCCGATCGCGATCCGATCACGAATCATCCCGTGTGTAGAAAATCCACGTTCGCCGAGCATTCGTCCGAAAGCTACGACGAAACCGTCTATCCCAAGAACATCGCTTTGTTGAACGTAACCGACGACGCGATAGAACCGACGTTCAGGGAGAAGTTCGGTCATCCGCAGGCACGTAAAGTACCCGATCCTTGTGCTTTCGATGCGTTCACTTTCGTACCGTTCGCTCATAGCGAATGCTTATTGACGCACACGCCTGACAAATCGATTTATTTCTGTCGTAGTAACGACGTTTCCGTCGCCACTTTGCAATACGACGACGACTATCTGAAAGGTAACACCGGTCGATTCGGCAACGGTTGTTATCGTTTCACGAACGACAAGAGCGATATCGATTATATAGTCGGTGAATATTACAATAGGATACCGTCGTCTTCGTCTGACACGCGTACGAGTCAGCCCCGTGCGGCTCATCCGATAGTCGGATATGCCATCAAAAGATCGAAAATTATGATGTACAACAAAGCCGATAAATTCTTAGATATCGATAACGTCGAGTAGTAGACGTAAGAGATAGTTATGATCGTCGTTCGCGCTAATATCGTCATTATTATCGTCGTCGTCGTCGTCGTCGTCGGCGTCATCGTTATCGGTAATTTCATAATATTGCCACGAATATCCGAAATGAATAGACGCATCGCGAATATAGAAATAGAAACGAATAAAATTCTACGTGTAGATGTGACGACAAAAATTGAATCGTTACAACGATTCGTTTACAAGTCGAACGTTACCGATTGTGCTAGTAATGCCGTACGTTGTACTCACAATCAAGATTGTATCGACTCGTGTAGCAGTGCGTATAATGGATTTTACGAATGTTCTTCGGATACGCGCTTGTGTGTGCCGAGAAACGAGGAAAATGATACAGCGAACGAAAACGACGACGATAATAATGCTGCAACTTCTATTCGCCAGAAAAAGCAATGCAATACCATCAAGGGGGTATTCGCTCTACTACATGCGGACGTTCAATTTTCTAACGCTTTTTGGAAATGCGTTTCGCTCTTTCCCGCCTTGATAGATGACAACGGCGAACAAATGGACGGGGTATGTAGCGGAGGGTCGAGTTCCCTCGTCCGCATGAACGTTCATACCCATTATCCGATCACTTCCGATTGCGAGTGTGCTCCGGGATTAACATTGACTTCTTTCGGGCGCACGTACGATAACAACAACAGAATATCCATCACGCAGATTCCGCGTTGTGTACGCTATCCATTTCTGTACACCTGATTTAAATCTTTACATATTTCAGTGGGGACGTTATTTGTGCGATTTTTGATAGCAGAAAATACAATGCTGTGAACGAGGAAGGTGAAAAATAAACAATTCATTCGATAATTTTTTTATTTCATTCTTCATAATATACGATCCAAACATAGTACTTGCAGAGTTGGAGGAGATGCTCCGCTCGACACCGCTTTGTCACCGTGCGTGCACCTGTAACGATTTCCCATACCCCGCAAGTCCATTATCTCACAGCGGAACGGCAAAAACGCAACCCTGTGGGGTGTCACATCAATTCCACGTACCACCCGGAAACACTTCAACGTGTATGTCGTGAACATCGAGTCGACGCGAGGATCCACATATAATATCAGTTTCATTCCCAAATATATATTTATGTATGTCACATACCCTCCCAGATTCCATCCGGGCCGACACCATTCTTCGTCAGAGGGAACAAAATTATCGCCAAAATAATATACTGACACCAAGTTGAATTTATTAGCAGCTCCAATCATGAATGACACACAATCCCCCGCGATGAACCAATTTTTCGTCGGAAGTTGGGCTTTCAACCATGTTACGATTTCCATCATTCGCGGACACAATTTTGTGAATTTCTTTGCGTCATATACAGTGGATAACACGGAGCGCACAAACGTTTCACGTGTTATCTCCATTTCGTTTATCACTCTTCTCCGAGCGGATCAAAAATTAAACGGTGGTCACAATGCCACGAACGAAAATTTCGTCATCGTGTACGCTCTATCGGAGACTTCTGACTTGAGCTGTTATGAGATACGAATTTCACCCTTATGCAAGACATAATTTTGAAATTCCGTCAAACGAACAAATTCATCTGACGTTTTACAACGATAATCGATTAATCCGAGACCAACCAAAATGATGTTACGCGCAGCATTGACGTCACGATTCCAAACGATTTTACATTTTCGGCAAATTTGAAATCTATGATCGTGACATCGTCGTCGTTGCTCCGTATCGTTTGTATTTGTGGTGGTGTGTTTTGGTGGTAACGACATTCTACCGAAACATTTCGAGCAAGATTGAGTGGTCAAATATTCATCAACACATATAACGTGACATTTATCGCGTCGACGATGAAACGCTTGTTTGAGCATTTCGACGGCGGGTTTTTTATTTCTGCCATAACTGAAATTTTTCTCCAGTGTTCCATCTCCAAAACAAACCAACACGGAATTATCATCATCATCTTTAGCGGGCAATAACTGATTTACCACCTTATCCTCTGCTTTACGACGTGAAATGTACGAGTCCCAGTTCAAGCGCGTATATTTCCGCGTAGCGTAAATTTCGCGACTGGACGATAAGAAATTCAGTCTGTATAAAATGTACTCCACATGAGAGTTAAAATTAGAACCACACTTCGGCGAAACAATTAATTTTTTCTCTATGTTTATACTTTCGCGATATTCAAGCAGGCGTTTCTCGAAGATTCCGGACATTTTTTTCCGTTTACGTCGTCGAGCACGTTCTTTACATAAATGTTCTTTGAACTTGGCCGATTTTAACACGAAATTGGTTTCTGTTCGAGTTTCCTTATCGATATAGCACGCGCCGATGTAATTAACGACCCCTGGATCGATTCCCAAATATTTAGTGAAGTTGGAATTAACCACGGTGGTCTCCGATTTTACGTTGGTCTTCTTTCGCTTCTTTTTCTGCGGTTGTTGAATTGTGGATCGCCCATATCTATTCATCATGATGGAACAATCGATTCCGTTGGTGGAAAAACTCATGGCGAAAGACGTCCGCTGCTTGTGGGGCTCGATGTGCATAGTTGTATCGTCGAATTTGCCGTAAACTGAGTGAGATAGATCGAAATATTGCCACCAATATTTTGGAGTTTCATTCCTAAACACATGAGCGGTAGTTTTGTCCGGCAGCAATTTTACACTACTTAATAATTCGTTCAAAGCCATAGCGTTATAAAGTAAATGTTTTCGACCAGACGAAAATACAGGAAACGCCGAGAAGGATTTCAACTTTCTCTCTTCGAACCATCGTCCCAATTCGAAAGTAATCGGTACCAAACTCCACCAGTCATTTTCTATATTGATGAATTTTTTGTGATAGTCGAAACGGAAATATTTTAAAAATTCTGCAACTTCTCGGCTGTGGGCGACGTGACGTGGCACGAAGGCGAACAATTCGTCGTAAACTATCGTCTTCCATTCGTAGCTTTTTCGATCACACTCTTTCTTGTATTTTTCATAGAAATATCGAACGAGTCGATCGTAAAAATGGACCGTGATACAATTTTTCATATTGGTTTCGTGTTGCTTGACACAGGAGTTAATGAGAAAGGATCGTAGTCGGCCGTCGTATAATAACGTTTTGTCTGGCCGCATAGCGAAATATTCTTCGTCCAACGCAACGCGTTCTTTCCTCTGTCGTTTGCCATGAAGATGGTAGTAGAAATCTTTTAGATGACTGATGGAAAACTGTCCAATTGGAAATTCGTTACGATGCAACAATTTTGTATAATGAAAACTGACATAGAGCGATGCTTCAATGGTTAGTTGAGAAATTTCCAAAACGTCATTTTCGATTCGTTGTCGTAACTCTGAATCTCGACAAAACTTACGAAAACCGCGTTTTATCGTGAACGTCTCGGTACAAGTATTTACCGTGCTGAATCTATGTTTTTGCTTCAATATTCGATTTGCACATTTGGCCGAAGATGTGCGACTGTGGTGTCGCAGCTGTATTTATAGCCTCGCGAGTGGTGGGCGTTAACGTAGCGTTCCTCGTTCCGAACGTATTTTGCATGCACGAAATAAAATCGAACATATCCACTACCGAACAAAATTTATCGGCTGACGACTTCAACGATACCTAGTTCTGTTACACTTTTCTACGTAATTTGTCGTCAGAAAAAGATGATCGTCAACGTATCAATCGTTCTTCTTTCTGAACGTAGCTGTTATTCGAGAAATGAAATGTCACGTCGGCAATGGAACGCCTGCTGAAGGCGTTATGAATCCAGCAGAGAAATCTCCAGTTTCAATCGACATGTCGTGTAAAGTACGTGGTGAATTAGATAACAGTCGCGTTTCTTCGGCCAAATGTGTAAATCGAGTATTGAAGCAAAAACCTTAAACTTTCGATCACATTCGTTTTCGTATAAATATCAGACGAGTCGATCGTAATTCGTATCTCATGACGGTATCACACAAAAAATAAAACATTATACGGAATACATTTTTATTTCATTATTATATACCATTTTTACAAAACCATTAACAAAAGATTTATTCTGGAATATTTCAATTATTGTACTTTGAAATATGTCACACAAAAACTAAACATTCTATATTACCTATACAATAACAATACATTTTCTATTATTTACTTAATACAGCAATGAGTCCTCGTGATATCAACCGAGGAATATTATTTCATGCTTAGGACAGGGAATGATGCTTCTATGTTTTCATTGTCGCCAAGAGAATATAAACTCAAAGCATGACGAAAACGTTACAAGAAATCTAATCCAAACATCATTGATTCAATGCTGTGTATCGTGCTTCATACTGAATGGAGGGAAGAATTGGACATAATATCTACAGCAAATCTATATTTTGGAGATTGGAACAATATCAACCTAGGGAGTTTATAAAACTATTGGAAAATTGATTAATTTAATTATTGGCAGAAAATATACTTGAGAGACCGGCTTCGCTGACTACCTTGTTACCAGTTGTAGATTCAGCACCCGACTCTGGTGGATTCAAACAAATAGAAGCATCTTGTACTATTTCAAGTAGTTAGTCAAATAACGAACATTGCAGGTGTTCTCGACCTGTAAAGAGTATCATTACGTTTTGAGAGTTTGTAGCTTTTTAACATCGCTGTAAATCGATCATTGTAATTTTACTGTATTTAACATTGTAGTTTTTACATTGTTCCCTAGGAAGTATAAGGATGCATTCTGGACAGAAAAAAGTCAGATTGGCATCACTCGAATGAGAGCGATATGACCAGATCGACTAGTTATTCAAAGTTATCTCAGCATAAGAGAGTATTAGACGTATTATTGCCATTATAATAATTATGAATAGTCATTTTTAAGTTTGTAATTCGTTTAAGTTTTATTTGATAAGTGTTTCTTTGAAAACTCTAATAGCAAATCTGTTTTCTACAGATTGGAAAAATTACAACCAAGGGTAATCCATCATTAAAATCAGGAACTCTTCTATACGTAACGCCGTACTGCGTCGAAAAATTTTTGGGAACGACCATGATGAAAAAAATAAAAGATTGGCCATTGCAGACATGGAATTAGAAAAGGCTCCCAACGACGTGAATTGGCTGCTTGAACAACAATTTGTCAACTTTTTTGAATTCACTATTGGACATCGGCCAGTTTGTGAAACTATTTCGAAAAACTATTGTTTAACGTTAAAATGGAATACGAATGTGGAAAACATTCGAAAAGGAAAACATAATATTTTTTATGACAGAATCAACATAGCAGCATGTTGAGAATTCGAAAGCCAATTATTTGCTTGGCCTACTAAACCTGACACACAATTTCAAATTAGCTGAAGCTAACCATATTTCTCATAGATTTAACACAGACGCGAAAAATGTCAAAACTTCTTTAAGTCAAAGTTGAAAAATCCATTCAACTTGTAAATTGATATACCGCAATTATTCCTTGTTCTCGCGTACAAATCTCAGCTTTAACGAGCATTCTTCGTTTATCACTTCACTCATTGTAACTAAAATTGTAAAATATTATAATTGTTATTATGTTATGAAATCCATTTGCTCTGCCGACGTCGACCCACTCGTACGGAAGCGACGTGTGAAATTTGAACTGATATGAACTTCATCCTGTGATCTACGCACTGTTCGGGTTCGCCCAATGTAGAGACCAAACTTCTCCGGGCGGATCGAAAATACAAAACAGACAGATGTGTAATTGGCACTAACTTCAAGTATGACGGATACGAACTCTCCTATGATTATTCAATCTTTCGACGGGAGTCGCGATCGTAATATTTAAACAGTTTTCATCACACTCGAACACATACCCGTACATTTTTTTCTACATCGCAAACGGTGGTCACAATGCCAGACTTTAGACTTCTGACTTCTGATGGATGTGTCGTGTATGCTCAATCGGAGACAACTGATCTCTGTATCTGTTCAACGCCATTTATATATGTTTTTCAATCTACCCACATTGAAAATAGTTGTATTCGTACATCGAATAACAAAAGCTAACGTCGTATTTTGTTGCGATTCACAAATGTATCCTGTTATATATGTTATTCAACGTACCCACTGTGGGATGGGGAATCGCTATATATACAGTCCGAGAATAATCTATGTGCAGTCATTCATAGCGATGTCGCCGACAGCTTGTGAGTATTCACATTTCATATTGTATCAAAATAAAGGTAACCAAATAAAACTATTTCAGTTCAATTATCGAGAGATCGTGAAGTGTTGGACGCTCCTGTCGGGAAAAGGATCGTCAGATGGACAAGAATTCCGTATGTTATCATCAAAGGTGATATAATGTTTTAAACGTTGTTCGGATTATGATGTTTTATTAATTTCTCAGTTACACCCGTCGTCCCGATGCGACCTTTCCGACGGAAGCTTCTGAATTATAAATGGAACAACAACACTCATCGTATTGAAGTAAATTATTTCTAAAAATTGTTATTTAACGTTAAAATGGTGTACGAAAGTATTCAATGTATTCTATAATTTAATAAAATTCAAATTATATTCATCAAATCTTTTTTTTTTTGTGTGTATAATGTGAGTGTTCAAACATAATTTTGAAATTCGTATCTCGTGACAGTCATTTGGAATATATCGAATGAGACGACCATCATTTGCGAGTATATAAATTTCGTGCGCACGATGGGGTACCCGGTCCCCATAAGGCACCCGCGACCGTTGGTTCATATCCGCTTGAGGCGGATATGTCCCTTGCTCGTTTTTCGAGGGTGCCTTATGGGGAACCCGGTACCCCATCGTGCGCACGACACGTATAAGGTCGCGAGGCAAGCGTCGAAACTATACATCTCAATTAAGAGTCCGATATGGAGCTTCTGATAGTGATTTGGATTCTGTACGGGACTTTTGTACTTTGTCACAATATTTTATTCAGTTCGGATATACGAGGCGTTTTTGCGACGTACAACAAATACGCAGAATTGTCAAAATCATTTAACGTTCCTTCGATATTGTACCACGCATGATAGTCTCCATAATTTCACATTTTCGTTTCTAGTTATTGAGTGCCAATGAGGATAGGAAGGGGAATAGCGTATAATAAAATAAAAAAAATAAATTCAAAATTTTATTCTTCCGGTCTGCAGACGTCGAGAAACGAAAGAGTGGATGATCCAACGAATATCCCATCTACCTTGTTCGGCACGTACGTTTCATGGAGTTCGTACCCATTCGTCGCTATTTCGTCGTAATCGACGGATTCCCACTCCAATTCATACAAAAAATGATTCACGGCGAACCGGAGCTCGCTTCTCCGGAAAACTTGTAGTTGTAAAACGTCGCCAGCCTCGGTATGCGATGCCAATTTTACAAACTTGGAAAATAGTATTCCGTCCCAATGAAATGTGAAAATGAACTGATCTCGCACCTGAACCCAATCCAGAACTCTATTTCTCGACAAGAAAATATTTTACAATTTCATCTCTCGAATAAGCGTAACGTTGAGAACGAAGAACGATCGATGCGTTGACTACTACCGTCTTGTCTAGCGATACGTCGTGAAAGTCGTTCGGTGAGACATCCAACAGATGAATTTCGTGCACCAGACAATATTCTACAAATTTATTCCTCGAACGATGATTACGTTCAAAATGAGAAACGAGCGATACGTTGATCACTATTCTTTCAAAGCGATGGGTCATGCAGCAAAATTGTGAACCGTTCGTTAGAAGTGAAATTACATCGAAAAAATAAAACATTCCTTGATACACGGAAGGATATATTTCAAGAACCATTTTCCATACCACAAACGAATACGACTGCATATTTCCGTTTTCTTCCTTTAAAATGCAGTGCATATATATATATATGTTCCCAAGTAACGTACGGTTCAGTTCGCAATCGTAGTTTGTACGACATCGTTCAACCAAATCGATCATAATACCATAATATGTCAGATAAAAACGAAAAATTATTGTCCGGTGTGACAGCTAGTGAACAATCCAAAAAACGTGAGATACATTGGAGCCCGATGGAAAAAACATGCGAAGCGATGGAGGATTGTGCAGTTCGCAATCGTAGTTCGTACGACATCGTTCGACCAAATCGATCATTCTACCCTAACATGTCAGATAAAAACGAAAAATTATTGTCCTGTGTGGCAGCTAGTGAACAATCCAAAAAACGTAAGATACATTGGAGCCCGATTGAAAGAACATGCGAAGCGATGGAGGATTGTGCAGGAGACCGACAAGATTGGTCAGACCTATATGATGCGATCTGGCGACAACTCGATTATGAAGAAAATTACGACAGGTACGAGTTAGAAGAATATGAATTTCAGAAATTTTGTGAGGAATGGCTGGGAGAAGATAGTAAATAAAAATGTTGTATCTACTCTGTTGTTTATATTTTTACCTGTTCAAATATTGCTACTACGATTCGATAGAATTTCTTTCTCGCACGATAGTAACGTTCAGAACGAGAAACGATTGATTCGTTGACTATCGTTCTTTTTAGCAACGAGTCATTGAAATCATTCTCAAACATAGGAACGATCGAAATGTTAACGACAATCCGTATCGAACGACAAGGTAATCAGCGAAAGTAAGAATCGTTGAAGTCGTTTGATAAAAAAAAAATCCGTCTTGATTAATGTATTGTCCCAGGGAGTATATAACTGAGCGACACTTGTCGGTTTGTCATACAAGTTAGTTGTAACAATCAACTGAGCGCCACCTAGTCGGATTATATACAAACTTGTCATAATGACCAATCGGAATGTAATTCAATTTAACTTCAGTAATTGAGCAAGTGCCACCTGTCGAATTGTCATACAACTTTACTGTTATAACTAACTGAGCGACATCTATATGAATGCGAGACAAATCCGATTATCGAACATCCTATACAGATTGAGTATGGCAACTTGATTAGCGCCATCTGTTGATATATTGCATCAATTTATCACAATAAGTTGGTGAGCGCCATCTGATAGAGTTCCCTTGAACTTCAAATCAACGTGTACAGTATCAAATCTATCATAGATGTCCTATGAATGTCATAAAATTACTAAATCTGTGGATGGGGTGGGTTTAATATTGTACAATCTAACCTCAATCGACTTCGCTCTCAGAACTCTGAATCGAATCTGATCAAAATTTTACCCCTTCTACCGTGATTTTCGTCAGAAATCAGTAGATTTTAGGATTTTCGTGACGTCAAACGGCTCTAGTCCAATGAGAATCGAGTATTCACTCAGCTGACCCCAAAATAACTATATAATCAGCAAGCTTCTCGCCCGCGATCCTAAACCTCCTTGACCAGAGTAAGAACAACGTAGTAGTAAGAAGGAGCAGGCCGTCGCGGAGGTTATATATATAATATATATATAATATATATATATTATATATATAGGGGTGCAGGGGGTGCTATGGGGTACGTGGAGCCCCGTTGATTGTCTAGACTTAGCGCTAGCTTCTCGCGACAGCTGAAAGTTGCGTTTCACGATTTTCGTTGCCCCCGTGCTACGTCACGTATACGTCACGTAACTGTGAGTCATCACTGCTGCAAAAGTTTTCGCAGCTCGAAGAAATCCACCGGTGAGATTTCGTTTCAACAAATTTCATTCGAGGCAAAACTGTTTCTCGATGGAGCTAGTGCGCATGACGAGGAACTTTAAGTTTGGAGACTCGTTCGACGAGAGTTTCGTTCAAAGTTTTTGTAGCTCGAAGAAATCCACCGGTGAGATTTCGTTTCACCAAATTTCATTCGAGGCAAAACTGTTTCTCGACGGAGCTAGTGCGCATGACGAGGAACTTTAAGTTTGGAGACTCGTTCGACGAGAGTTTCGTTCAAAGTTTTTGTAGCTCGAAGAAATCCACCGGTGAGATTTCGTTTCAACAAATTTCATTCGAGGCAAAACTGTTTCTCGACGGAGCTAGTGCGCATGACGAGGAACTTTAAGTTTGGAGACTCGTTCGACGAGAGTTTCGTTCAAAGTTTTTGTAGCTCGAAGAAATCCACCGGTGAGATTTCGTTTCACCAAATTTCATTCGAGGCAAAACTGTTTCTCGACGGAGCTAGTGCGCATGACGAGGAACTTTAAGTTTGGAGACTCGTTCGACGAGAGTTTCGTTCAAAGTTTTTGTAGCTCGAAGAAATCCACCGGTGAGATTTCGTTTCAACAAATTTCATTCGAGGCAAAACTGTTTCTCGACGGAGCTAGTGCGCATGACGAGGAACTTTAAGTTTGGAGACTCGTTCGACGAGAGTTTCGTTCAAAGTTTTTGTAGCTCGAAGAAATCCACCGGTGAGATTTCGTTTCAACAAATTTCATTCGAGGCAAAACTGTTTCATTCATCGAACGAGAGTTACGTTCAAATTTTTTGCAGCTCGAAGAAATCTACCGGTGGAATTTCGTTTCAACACTCAATCGTTCGACGATAGATTTTAGACGGACAAAATTTGTTCATCATAAAATAATTTACGATTTCATTTCTCGAACGAGAGTTTCGTTCGAAGTTTTTGTAGCTCGAAGAAATCCACCGGTGGAATTTCGTTTCTCGACGAGAGATTCTAGACAGACAAAGTTTGTTCATCATAAAATAATTTACGATTTCATTTCTCGAACGAGAGTCACGTTCAAAGTTTTTGTAGCTCGAAGAAATCCACCGATGGAATTTCGTTTAATTGTGAACCGTTCGTTAGAAGTGAAATTACATCGAAAATATAAAACATTCCTTGATACACGGAAGGATATATTTCAAGAACCATTTTCCATACCACAAACGAATACGACTGCATATTTCCGTTTTCTTCCTTTACAATGCAGTGCATGTATATATATGTTCCCAAGTAGCGTACGGTTCAGTTCGCAATCGTAGTTTGTACGACATCGTTCGACCAAATCGATCATAATACCGTAATATGTCAGATAAAAACGAAAAATTATTGTCCGGTGTGACAGCTAGTGAACAATCCAAAAAAAAACGTGATTTCTAGCAACGAGTCATTGAAGTTATTCGATGAGAAATCCAACAGACGAATTTCGTTCACCAAACAATATCCTACAATTTCATTCCTCGAACAAGAGTAACGTTCAACTTTTCATCAAACGACTTCAACGATTCGGAATTTTGCTGCGCATCCGTTGTTCCTTCTCCAGACGTCGACAGCAATATAAAGAGAACGTGATCACGAAGCCACCAGTGCGATTCGACACATCAGATAGATATCACAATAGTTGGAACATAAAACCGATATGCAGGTATCGCTGCCGTCATCGTCTACCGAGACCTATCAGAACAAACGTTGCAGTCACGTAACGGAACGAGTTTTTCGTCCGCTACAAGAAGTGCCGATCGATATCAAAAAAAAAGTTACGAGGGTGAAATATAACTTGAAAAATTTCATAATTGAGATTTTGCACGATCGTGGTATACAATTATATCATAAAGATATGCGATTTTCTTTCAATGTCGTCGATGCGTATATTTGTGGATGGGAAATGTGTCTTTTTCTAACCAATTTCGAGTCGACACAACATCCATCGATATCATCGTTACCATCGATATCGTCTTCGTCAGCAGCGACGGTGTGTTTATCAAGCGAAGTTGCTAACATCGTTGACTACATCAGTTTTATGAGGTGTACTTTTTTTCAAAGTTTGTTGTATATCGATAATTTTTTTGAAAGTTTGTTGCATATCGATGTGTTTTACAATCGATCGGCAATCATGTACGCTCTGATATTCCGAGCGTTTAACGACGATAATTCGTCATTACACGATTTGTTGCAGTGTGACTCGGACATCGAAATCGTTGTCATGTGCTTCAGATATATGTTCACGCAACACACGTATTACAAAATTAATTTGCCGCATTTACTCGATAATCTCACAGCATTGAAAACGAAAAATTACTTGACGGATTTGCATCATGTTCGTGAACTGATTATGACATTTGTTCCTTATTGCTCGGCCGATCACACGAAAATTAAATTCGATAGCAATGTCACCTATCGAAAAATTGCGACTGTCGCCGTTATATTTTTGTTAGCCACTCATAATTACCTGCAATCGAACGAAGAAGATGTTAATTTTCTGGAGGAATTGAAATTACATTGCTATCGCAATGATCGGTGTTCGATTTTTACAGCAATTTCGTTGTTGTATCCGTTTATATCGAGTCCTCATCCATCGATCGACTCCCCACTGTATTACATTATCAATTCGAGAACCGATTCCGCGAACCATCTCAATGAGCGTACACGACACATTTATTTGCTGTTGCGTGAGAGAACTAGGTCGACTGGGTTCTTCGAATTTTTTGTAGATTCGACGGTATCGCCGAGATCATTGAAAATGTTGGCATTACGATTTATTTTCACAAATCAGCATCTGATGTTTATTTTTTGCAAATACTATATCAATCGGTTAGAGCTGAATCATGAGATTCGTCACGCGTACGATCGATACGGCATAGTAAAGTATGATCTGGTTGGCCGACTCATCGACAAAATTGAAAAAACGTTCGTCCGGAATCGTGTTCGGCCATCGACACAATTGAATTTGAAAGTGTGATATTTATTAATAAAAATATATTCTCAAATGTTTTTGTTTTATTTTCCGTAATTGCAGTGATCCTCGTCAGTTCAAAAGATAACCGAACCTCGAAGTAGGAATTTCGTTCCAACAAATTTCACTCGAGATAAAACTGTTCCATTCCTCGAACGAAAATTACGTTCAAAGTTTTTGCAGCTCGAAGAAATCCACCGGTGAGATTTCGTTTCGACAATCGATCGTTCGACGAGAGATTCTAGGCAGACAAAGTTTGTTCATCAGAAAATATCTTACGATTTTATTTTTCGAGCGAGAGTTACGTTCAAAATTTTTGTAGCTCGAAGAAATCCACCGGTGGAATTCGTTCGAAGTGAAATTACATTGAAAAAATAAAACATTCATTGATACACGGAAAAATATGTTTCAAGAACCAATTCTCGAACGACAAATTAATAAGGCTCTATATTTCCATTTTCTTCGTATACAGTCAATTACATATATATGGGTCTGCCTATTCAAACGCGGTTCAGTTTGCAATCGTTGTTTCTACGACGTCCAGATGAATTTAGTGTGCGAGCTATTGATGAATAACGCGTATGAATTATTTCTCGAAGAAAGAAGAAAATTTGAGCGTTCGGATTTGGCAGAGCAAGATTTCAATCTGAAATATGTTAGGCAGATCCGACATATCGAGTTTATGGTTCGGGATATGTACAATTACAGTAAAAAATTTGTAAAAATGAACAATGATCATTACATACAATGTGTCTGGAGTGATCCCAAAGTACGTACTGGCCCGGAAACGTGTATATGTTCACACATTCGTCTGATATATGTGCGACTCTTGGACAAGATCGACGAGTTCCTGAGGCGGCATGAAAAAAGTCCGACAACGTATTTGACAGTGCGAATTTTCCCCGATTGTATGGATTTGCATAAATAAATTGATTTTATAATTATTATTTTTATTTATTTCGAATCTGCTGCCAAACAAGGTGCGATGTGAACGATACAAGTTTTTTTAATGGATATCTTAGTGACGATAATTCAAAGCTAAGGCTTAAATCGCTCAAAATCGAATGGTGAACATTAATGGGCCACAAATATGATAATTTCGTACGATATGAAATGTATCATTTGTCCGCCAATGTTCAGATGTGGACTCATACTGTGGAAATAACCGATCAACAGTTCATCGCTAAAGATCATTTTACTCTAAACGATTTTCATTTCGCGGCGTTGGGATGCAAAAGGACTCACGGATATAAAGATGAACAATCGTGTCAAAATAACAGTAGAAAATTACAATGTATACTACGTAATGTGATGTGTTCATTTGTTTATAATAAATAAATTATCATTATTATTTTGTTCTGGTATTATTATGCTAGTGTTTCAAGATCAAGAATTGATCCGTTGAAAAATTCGTATGTAAATTGAAAGATAATGGAAAATAATAACATCTTTATTGAGCGAAAAGGTACATGTTTATTACAATACTAGTCATACATTGCAATTTCACACTCCTATCCTCACAAGATGTAGTTTGTTCGTGATTGACATTACACCCTAGAACATCGTGGAAATCTTCGAATGTGAATTCACTCTTACACGAGTAATGCGAATCGGTCGTGACAATGGTATAGGTGAACAGTCGCTGACGCGAAGGTATTCGAACCATGTCATAGTGTATATACTTTCCGCACGTTCTGCCGGTCAGTGTGTACCACTCGATCGGCATGGAAACTCGCTCGTTATTCAATACCAGTACCAAGCCCCTACTATTATCCCAATCGTTTTGAAAATATCCATCAAAAAATTTCCCATTCATATCATCGTCCCAAGTCACGATAATCGGTATCGATAGTATCGGCCGGCGAACATATATGCTGTCAATTATTGTAATCGGCGACACCGCCTTGGTGGCGTCTCTCCAGTGACCCGCTCGCACGTGATTACTCACGCGGAGCAGTCGATCGTTCGGCAAGCCGAATAGAAATGCAAAATGTTTCTCAATTTGGAACGTTTCCCTGGTTGCCAAGCTATACGGTGTGCCATTCAGATATGTCGTCAGTGTCCCCTGTCTGAAAGCCGCAGCGATATAGATGAAATCCGTACCGAATTTCTCATATTCGGCATCGAAGAAAAATGCGTTTTCCATCAGATATCTACAGCTCTCCTTGGCCACGAGTGTTTCGCTTGTTCGTTTGGGATCTTCGTACATCGCAGTTGGACCAATTAATTCACCCGTATTCAGGTCCACTCGATATATTGGCATAGGCTTCCACAGGTCTTGGAAATTGTCGTTCGGTTCGCTCGACGACTCTTTCATATCGGTCACTAAAAACTGTGAAGCGTTATCATCGGACGAATTATCATCACTTTGTTCAGTTTCATATTCGGACGAAGATAACTCTTCGTCGCCTTCAACCGAACTGTTACTTTCGATAGGAGAGGTACTGGCACGCTCGCATACCGGTAAAGTTTGTTCGCTATTTTCGACTAGTTTTTCCCGACGTGGACATTTTTTTGAAGTATTACTCCTATGATTTGAACCGCCACACGTTATGCATGGCTTGTTGACTCGTTTCTTTTTGAACACTCGATGTATGCATTTTTTCGAGGTACTTCGCATGTGATCTGGACCGCCACATGTTGCACACGGCATATTGTGATGTTGAACGGTGTTTAGCTGTTGATCGACTGGATGTTTGTATATGCACGATCTCCGTTTATATAGGAGACGATATTCATTATAGCATAGGTTCTAAATATACAACAGAAGTGTTATCATTTCCATTTTCCGAACTAGCATTACATCGATTCACACTTACGAATTTTCTTATGGGAGAGCATTCCCAAGTCGCGTTTCGATCACCCTGCTTCGAAATGGGGCGTATTTCGATAAAGAGTATATAATGAAGTCATGGATAATCATTTGTCATTAGTTCGACTATCCATTAACGGCCAACGTGACCGTCCTGAGATACGAATTTCACCCTTATGTGAAACATAATTTTGAAATTCCGTCAAACGAACAAATTCATCTGACGTTTTACAACGATAATCGATTAATCCGAGACCAACCAAAATGATGTTACGCGCAGCATTGACGTCACGATTCCAAACGATTTTACATTTTCGGCAAATTTGAAATCTATGATCGTGACATCGTTGTCGTTGCTCCGTATCGTTTGTATTTATGGTGGTGTGTTTTGGTGGTAACGACATTCTACCGAAACATTTCGAGCAAGATTGAGTGGTCAAATATTCATCAACACATATAACGTGACATTTATCGCGTCGACGATGAAACGCCTGCTTGAGCATTTCGACGGCGGGTTTTTTATTTTTGCCGTAACTGAAATTTTTTTCCAATGTTCCATCTCCAAAACAAACCAACACGGAATTATCATCATCATCTTTAGCGGGCAATAACTGATTTACCACCTTATCCTCTGCTTTACGACGTGAAATGTGCGAGTCCCAGTTCAAGCGCGTATATTTCCGCGTAGCGTAAATTTCGCGACTGGACGATAAGAAATTCAGTCTGTATAAAATGTACTCCACGTGAGAGTTAAAATTAGAACCACACTTCGGCGAAACAATTAATTTTTTCTCTATGTTTATACTTTCGCGATATTCAAGTAGGCGTTTTTCAAAGATTCCGGCCATTTTTTTTCGTTTACGTCGTCGAGTACGTTCTTTACAGAAATGTTCCTTGAACGTGGCCGATTTTAACACGAAATTGGTTTCTGTTCGAGTTTTCTTATCGATATAGCACGCACCGATATAATTAACAACTCCCGGATCGATTCCTAAATATTTAGTGAAACTTGAACTAGCCACTGTAGTCTCTGATTGTACGTTAGTCTTCTTTCGTTTCTTCTTCTGCGATTGTTGAATTGTAGATCGCTCATATCTATTCATCATGATGGAACAATCGATTCCGTTGGTGGAAAAACTCATAGCGAAAGACGTCCGCTGCTTGTGGGGCTCGATGTGCATAGTTGTATCGTCGAATTTGCCGTAAACTGAGTGAGATAGATCGAAATATTGCCACCAATATCTTGGAGTCTCCTTCCTAAACAAGGGAGCGTTAGTTTTGTCTGGTAGCAATTTTGCATTACTTAATAATTCTTTCAACGCCATAGCGTTGTAAAGCAAATGTTTTCGGCCAGACGAAAATATAGGAAACACCGAAAATGATTTCAACTTTCTCTCTTCGAACCAACGTCCCAACTCGAAAGTGATCGGTACCAAACTCCACCAGTCATTTTCGATATTAATGAATTTTTTGTGATAGTCGAATCGAAAATCTTCCAGAAATTCTGCAACTTCTCGGCTGTGGGCGACGTGACGTGGCACGAAGGCGAACAATTCGTCGTAAACTATCGTCTTCCATTCGTAGCGTTTTCGATCACACTCTTCCTTGTATTTTTCATAGAAATATCGGACGAGTCGATCGTAAAAATGGACCGTGATGCAATTTTTCATATTGGTTTCGTGTTGCTTGACACAGGAGTTAATGAGAAAGGATCGTAATCGGCCGTCGTATAATAACGTTTTGTCTGGCCGCATAGCGAAATATTCTTCGTCCAACGCAACGCGTTCTCTCCTCTGTCGTTTGCCCTGGAGATGATAATAGAAATCTCGTAGGTGACCCATGGAAAACTGTCCGATCGGAAATTCGTTTCGATGTAACAATTTCGTATAATGAAAACTGACATAGAGCGATGCTTCAATGGCCAGTTGAGAAATTTCCAAAACGTCGTCCTCGATTCGTTGTCGTAACTCAGGATCTCGGCAAAACTTACGAAAACCGCGTTTTATCGTGAACGTCTCGGTGCAAGTATTCACTGTGCTGAATCTATGTTTTTGCTTCAATATTCGATTTGCACATTTGGCCGAAGAAACGCGACTGTGATCTAATCCACCACATGTTTTGCACGGCATGTCGACTGAAACTGAATCGACATGTGTACCGCGGCCTTATTTATACGCTGGCGATTGGTGGGCGTTAACGTTTAGGTCGTTTCTCGTTCCGAACGTATTTTGCATACATGAAATGAAATCGAACATGTCCACTAACGACCAAAAATTATCGGCTAACGACTTCAACGATACATAGTTTTATTACACGTCGATAGAAAAGATATAGTTGCCAACGTACCAGTTGTTCCTATTTCTGCACGCAATTCTCGTTCGAGAAATTGTGAAATTTTATACGCTCGACCCTCCCCTCCCCTATATGAAAATCGAAGATTACTCTAACGTAGTCGTTAAGAGATGCGAATTTCAAAACTATGCATCGTCGTAGAAACAGATTCAGCGATCTTAGTGCGATAATTTCTGATCGGAAATAGTATTCGGAGACATCTTTCGAAATATAATGCAATTCCGATGTGACAACTTGGTGAGCGCCATCTATCGAAAAGTTATATCAATTTGTTACAAAAAGCAGATGGACGCCATCTGGTAGAATTCCCTTGAACTTCCAATCAACGTGTACAGTATTAAATCTACCATAGATGTCTCATGAATATCATGAAATTACTAAATCTGTGGATGGGGTGGGTTTAATATTGTACAATCTAACCTCAATCGACTTCGCTCTCAGAACTCTGAATCGAATCTGATCAAAATGTTACCCCTTCTACCGTGATTTTCGTCAGAAATCATTAGATTTTAGGATTTTTGTGACGTCAATTGGCTCTAGTCCAATGAGAATCGAGTATTCACTCAGCTGACCCCAAAATAACTATATAATCAGCAAGCTTCTCGCCCGCGATCCTAAACCTCCTTGACCAGAGTAAGAACAACGTAGTAGTAAGAAGGAGCAGGCCGTCGCGGAGGTTATATATATAATATATATATAATATATATATATTATATATATAGGGGTGCAGGGGGTGCTATGGGGTACGTGGAGCCCCGTTAACTGTTTAAACTTGGCGTTAGCTTCTCGCGAGAACTGAAAGTTGCTTTCCACAATTTTCGTTGCCCCCGTGCTACGTCACGTATACGTCACGTAACTGTGAGTCATCACTGCTGCAAAAGTTTTCGCAGCTCGAAGAAATCCACCGGTGAGATTTCGTTTCAACAAATTTCATTCGAGGCAAAACTGTTTCTCGACGGAGCTAGTGCGCATGACGAGGAACTTGGAGATCTGTTCGACGAGAGATTCTAGGCGGACAGAGTTTGTTCATCAGAAAATATTTTACGATTTCATTTCGCGAACGAGAGTTTCGTTCAAAGTTTTTCTAGCTCGAAGAAATCCACCGGTAAGATTTCGTTTAAACAAATTTCATCCGAGACAAAACTATTTCTCGATGAACGAGAGTTTCGTTCAAAGTATTTGTAGCTCGAAAAAATCCACCGGTGGAATTTCGTTTCAACAATTATTCGTTCGACGAGAGATTTTAGACGGACAAAGTTTATTCATCAGAAAATATTTTACGATTTTATTTCTCGAACGAGATTCACGTTCAACGATTTTGCAGCTCGAAGAAATCCGCCGGTGAGATTTCGTTTCAACAAATTTCATTCGAGGCAAAACTGTTTCTCGACGGAGCTAGTGCGCATGACGAGGAACTTATAAGTTTGGAGATCCGTTCGACGAGAGATTCTACGCGGACAAAGTTTGTTCATCAAAAAATATTTTACGATTTCATTTCTCGAACGAGATTCACGTTCAAAGATTTTGTAGCTCGAAGAAATTCACCGGTGAGATTTCGTTTCAACAAATTTCATTCGAGATAAAACTGTTTCTCGATGACGCTAGTACGCATGACGAGGAACTTAAAAGTTTGGAGATTCGTTCGACGAAAGATTTTAGGCGGACAAAGTTTGTTCATCAGAAAATATTTCGCGATTTCATTTCTCGAACGAGATTCACGTTCAAAGATTTTACAGCTCGAAGAAATCCACCGGTGAGATTTCGTTTCAACAAATTTCATTCGAGGCAAAACTGTTTCTCGACGGAGCTAGTGCGCATGACGAGGAACTTTAAGTTTGGTGACTCGTTCGACGAGAGTTTCGTTCAAAGTTTTTGCAGCTCGAATAAATTTGCCGGTAGTGTGTCGAAAATCAGTTTTGCACGAATGCAAATCATTGCAAATAACAAACAAGACTAGATTTTAATATTTTTATTGTTGTTATTGGTATTGTTAGTGGTCGATACAGTTTCCAACCACTCTTCATAATGTTGTTGGAATTCGTCTTCTTCCTCCTCGTCATCGGTCCAATTGAGGACTGCCTCGTCATCTCGTCGAATCATCGCCCAGAGATCCTCCCAACCTGGTCGTTCGAACATGGGAGGAACATGTTCTTTGAGTCGTCTGTTTTCTACCGTTCCCTCTCGATCGGTTGACACGTTTTCTCGATTATTATCGTTGCTGTTGTTGTTGTTCGATACACTAGTGAAAAATCATCGTTTCAATCCGTAAATTTCTGACTATAACTTTCCAACCCCACCGAATAACTAAGAATTCGATGACATCGACGAACGATAATAGCAAGAACCGTAGCGACGGAGACTTGGACGTTACCGCGATAATAGGATTCACTGCGAAAGATTCGCGAGACGCTAAATCCTATTCGGGATATCGAAATATACTCAATGTACGAAATAGATGTATGAAAAGCGATTCGCACATGTTCTCGCATACTAATTTGGAAATCAGGGCAGCGAATCCGATCGAGGATTACTCGTTCGAATCTGAATTCGTCGACCGTGCCATAACGACCGAATGGAAATTTAACGAGAACGGATGTTTGACAACGTCTTGTTTCTCGACGTTTCCTTTGAGCGAATCTTGCAAGCCCGACACGACACCTTTCAGTTTCGGATTGCCTCACGGCAAACGTATGAACGCCTGTGCGCCGGTATGTTTCAATTCCCGCTCGAGAAACGTACCGTCGGATATTTCGTCGCAATCGACAAAGTCGTCTTTACACGGAGACGAACACAACGTGCCGCCCTATCTGATATGGTACAAGAGCGCTTGTCTGTTGGAAAATCAGCATTTGGTGTCGTTTTTCGTGGATCCTTCGCGACATTATACCGACCAAATCGATCCGGTCGGATTTTCGTTATACGTGACCGAATTGGGTGCCGATCGGAATCCGATCACCTGCGCTCGTATCGATACAACGTATTGCAAATCTTTCTATATGAATTATATGAAAGATGAAGATGCTACAGACGGCGACGACGAGGACGACATGGCTTGTGGCTTCGAAGGAAGTCTCTATTACGTTCAATTATTCGTAGGTTCGTCTCTGATACGGATGGTAAAAATGACGGCGAACGTTTTCGAACAATCGGTATACGAAATTCGACGGCTATTCGAGCATACGCACGCGAACGATCTACCGCCATTTTTACGACATTTTCCCGTTACCGTTCCCTTCTTGAATTCCGTGTTGGATTGGAAGCGATTTCGTAATTCGTCGAAACGTTACGTGTCCGATGACATACTACTGTCACAGTTGGGCTTGACCGATGCCGATAAGCGTGAACGACTCTACTGGACGGACGAATATTCTCAGATCGAAGATGGTCGCAACGACAAATACGGCGGTCGTCTGGTGGAGAAACTCCACAAGCAGCGACAAAATATCGTCGGACATCAAGCAAAATTTTCCGTGTCCGCAGATCGTTCGAACGACAACGATACCGTCGAATCATCTACGCATAACGATACCGGTGCCGACAACGAAACATCATCGGTCAACACGTTAACGAGCGATATCGTACAGAACGTCTTGATACCGCACAGCAAACGATTACGACGTGAGATCGCAGCTTTGTCGTCGAGAACTAGAAGAACGACGACGACGACGACGACGACGATGATGACGCCTGAGGCGACAGACGTGAACGACGTCGATCGCGATAACGACGAACTCGATAACGACGTGTACGCTGAGTCGTTCGGACAGACGATGCAACAAATCTTAACGGCCATCGGTGGTATGTTATCGACCACGCACAACCTAAAGGAATTATCTTTCCAGTTGAGTGCGGACGTGAGTTCGGCAGTTTTGAAACGATGGATCACCAAGATCGGTCCGGAAATTTTGAAATCTTTCCTACAATCTGACCTGTTACGGGGTGGCAAGACGATCGCCGCCAAATTACTGGCCACTTCGCTGTCGCATACCATGACACACGTGCTGATAGATTCGATCGTAACGACTATCGGCAGACAAGCTATAGCTTTGTCGGGCTTAGCCGTATCGGCGCTGAGCATAGTCGGATGGTTGACGATCATCGGTCCTTTGATCGATATCGTTTTCCAATTTATATGGGATCCGTTGAAGTTTTCCGTGCCCGCGTATTCCGACGCGCTATTACGTAAAATCAGCGAAGGTGCTCTGTTGGAACGACAAATCAACTATGGAATGCGACGAATCGAAATGACGCCGTATACGTTTTGGCGTTTACACGTCAGAAAGGACGGGACACGTACCGTGGACGTCGAAGAATCCCTCGACATATTGAAACATACGTTCGTTTATTTTCGTCATAGAACCGTCACGTCGGACGGTAGTCTGGTCGATTGGACGACGCACGGTAACGTTAAATTAGGCGGAGAACACGACGACGACGACGACGACGACGATGACGTTTCGTTTTCGACGCGAGACATGCGGATGATTTTCAATAGATTGATGATCAGAAATATGCTGTTGGACTTGGACGATGTGACATATTACGAAGCGGCCATGACGACCAGACGTGATTACGCAAAAATCGTACATAAAACGTACGTACCTGTCGCGATGATTACCATTTGTGCAGCCATATGGCTGTTACCCATAACGATATCTTTCGTATTTGTCGTGTGTATCTTGTCGATAACGTGTATAATGGTTTCGTCTTGTGTATTCGGCGATAACGCAAAACGTCCGTGAAAGAGCGAAAAAAAAAAACAACAACAACAACGACTAATAGAAAACGTTTGTTTATTCGGCCACATAATTGTAAACACATTACCAAATAATATCTGACTACTGGGATGGTTCATTGTCGAGTACGTTGCGGGCGAAATGAGATAATCCTCCTGAAATGTATATCTTCCCGTTGACACATGCCGCTTGTTTCGAGTCGAACGTACGAGTTCCACACGGTAAAAGCATATCGTGCGGATCGATACGTGAATCGTCGAACGCTTTGCGACAAGCTCTACCGATACGAGTGTACGAGTCTTTCTTCGACCAACCGCTCAAACAGGGCGAACATCGTTGATGTAATTTTATCGTTTTCAACGACGACATCGTGCCATCCTTGTAGTCGTTATCGTCGCTTCTGCCGTTGTCGCTACCGTTGTGATCGTTGTTCCTGTTGTTGTTGTTGTTATTATTATCGTTATTCGTATCGTCCTTTTTGTCGTGGTGTAGTCCTTCGATGCAGGTGCACGTACCTTCCGTAAAATTGGGTACGATCTGTGGGACGGCGTTGAAAATTTGTGCCGCGCATCCGTTTCGTACGCGATCGAAACGCGAAAATTCGGAAGCTATCAGTTTGTTATGCATAAAGTCGTATCGTATCGATTCCACCGCTCGCAACGTGCTCACTCCTGTATCGGGATGAACTTCGGTGTCTGTACATTGGAAACGATAGACTGGTGCATTGTTCGACGACGACGACGACGAACGTTCGATCAGTTCATTTTCCGGGTCGGCACCGACGGTCAGCGTGGTAGGTATGCGATTGCGATAACATCGACCGGTCAAATTGTCTTTGAGGTATCCGTTACAGCCGACGATTTCACAGCCATCTTCGCCGCCGAATAAACTAGTTTTCGGGTGACATTTCCAACTGTCGAACGTTTTTACTAGTCGCGACGTGTTCGTATTACAATTGACCACGTGCGTAGGCACGCAATAGGCGCCCTGTTTGGCCATTATCGATCTGTCGACGACGAACGAGTTTTCGTTGACGTATTTATAGCGGAAATCCTTCGAATTACACAATTCGGTACAATCTATCGGTATATCGTCCGGGCCTAGATATAATCCTCCACGAGAAACGCACCTTTTAGCATCGGCGTCAATTTCCATTTGTCCGTCGTTCACGTACTTTTCGGCGTAAGTCACAGACGGTAAATCGTCCAAGTTCCAAGCGCTATGTAACATATCGTTTTGCCGTCCAAGTTTGTCGTCGTCGTCGTCGTCGTCGACGATATCGGTAACGTCGGCATCCGAATTTCCGATGACACGCGCAAATTTATCGAGCGGTTTCACGTATACTTTATAAACCAACAACATCGTTATACAACAAACGACGATAAATAATATTTTTTTCGACGGAATCGATGATAACGACGACGACACCGACGACCGTTCGTCGTACCGTCGATCCGTGGCGGATAAGGATCGCATAACGTACGTGTATATGTGTGTGTGTGTACGTGTGTATTCGAATTAAACACGAGTCGATCTTATTTTTGGGTATAAAGATCACGATGAAATGGCGTTTCTAGCGATTATGCAAAAATATCGAAATATTCATCCAGGCGTTAAAGATCACGACGATCAAGTTACCGATCATCCAGTAAACTCCGCTGACAGTCGCACGAGAATAATTACAATACAACGTGAAGAGCGTGAACAGCAAGATCGTCATCGACGTGTAAAACGAATAAAATTCGTTATTATCTATCACGTTGTCGCGCAAGGACGCGTACATCGAATCTATCTTACGCGCGATCTTTCGTTTCGCACTAGCGTCATTTCTGACGGCGGTCGACACGCCGTAATTCGGATTGTAATTGCTGCTGCTGTTGTTGCTGCTGCTGCTTCCGACGCCGTTGACGCTCGACGAAGAAGAAACCGCGTTAGGTGCGATCGTCGTCGATTCTATATGTTCCATTACGCCGTCTACTATCTTATAAGAAACGAACATGAAAAGAGTATCACGACCAAAACGGAAAATAACCAAAAAAATTAACAACGGTATTGGTAGTAGTAGTAGTAGTAGTAGTAATAGTACAAAATGGATTAAAACTAGCAATTCTGCCCGCCTGAACGCTTTAATTTCGACGTTGTATTCTCAATCGGACAATTCCAAGTTGAAAGCTATCTCGTTCGATCAGTCGAAACAGGACGTCCGAAATGAAATCATAAAACAGACACATATGGTTCCTATAGCGAATTCCGGTGGACCGACTATACACGACGTACGACGTTATTACAACGTGTCGACGTTAGGTCGAGGAACTGACATATATCTGTTGACTGCGAAACACGCAACCAAGGGAACGACGACGACGACGAATCGTGAAGGGTCTCAACCGACAACCGCGTCCGTTTCTTTGGTACAAAAACGACGACGACGGCTGTCTCGACCGAATAATCTCGGCAAAAAAACCACAAATAAAACGCTAGTCAAGAAGAAAAAGAAACCGATCGTGAATAGAACGTCTATCGCGAAAACGGTACGTCGACCCGGGCGACACACGAAGGTCGGTGCTGCCGGAGGAACGGTAATTCCGCGTAAAATAAACGGTATGTTCGCGTTAGAGGATGCGGAAAGACGTTCTACGAATACGACCGGCAACGGTGGATCTTTAAACAGAGAGTATTTACTGAAAAAGCGCATTCCGGCCACTATGTTATTGTAACTCTCGCTCGTACGCCCAAACGGTTCGTCGACGAACCTTTCACGTCATACAAATGTATCTCATGACACGGTCACACGTTGGATGTAATTGAATGAGTAAGTAAATAAGACGACGATGCAGAATCAAAATCGACAGCGATCGCTCGACCCGATCGAGGAACCTGAACACGAGCAATATGAAAGAGTGAGTACACCTCTATTGACTGCCGAAGCGGCCGCGAATTTTATCCAATCATATCCTGACCCCGATGGCCTTACGATGTTTCTCTTCGATCACGGCGTTAGTGATCTTAATGCGTCACCTCTATCCGATATAGCAACACCGCCACCGTTCGATGAGGATCTTCTACACGATCAAACGACATCGTGTAATTCTTGGTTCGAACACCAATATCACAATGCCAATAATGTACGATCGTCCCCATCACCAGTATCCTCACCGGTTTTCGTTCCGACACCAACGTCACAAGGGAAAGGAAAACAGTTAAATCCATCGATCGGGAAAGAAATACAACGAAACCCAGTGATGGAACAAATTTACAATATTCCGTCGAAGACGATCGATAATAATAATTCGCGGTCGGAAACTGATAGTGTAGCGACAAAAAAAATCAACATTATTAGTATTGGTAAAAAGGGAATTCCATCGAAAACGGCCAAGTTACCTTCAAAGTCGTTGGCATCGAAAAGAGGTATATACGAAAATCCGTTACCGTCAACTTCGTCCACGGAGATTGTACCGTCGGTGAACGGTAAAAATATTAGAATCGGAAAGCGCAAAATTTACAATAAAACGAAACAATCTCCCGTTGCGAACGATAAAAACGATGGGAAAAGAGCTGGAGATACGTCTAATTCCACGGTAAACGTGAAACAAATGAGGACGATCTACCGCACGAATAATAGTGATGACAATAATAACAACGGAAACGTTGACGTTAACGACAACGACGACGCGGACGATGACGACAGTAATAATAATAATAATATCGATAATAACAATCGTAAGAATAAAACACTCGTACGTCCGGCGAACGTCAGACGTGGTATACGATGGATGGAAACCGATCGCGGTGCTAACAATAACGACGACGATGACGAAGACGACGAAGACGACGACGACGACGACGACGGCGGCGGCGGCGGCGATAAAGACGGCACGGACGGCGATGATAGCGATGATGAAGATCCATTGATAAATTTCAAACGTATTCCACCGAAACGCAGGCATCGTCAATTAGAAACGGATAATGTTAATCCGAGAAGACCGCCCGCGAAAGGTGGTTTCGGTACGCAGAAAATGGGCCGATCTCGTAATATCGACTATTTGAACAGCGAAAATCGTAAAAAGTTGCTCAATGGCATATGTACCGATACGAAAGGACGGTGGGTCAAGTGCAAAAATCTAATACCAAAATATAATTTCAAAGACGTGCATCAATCGAAATGGCTGACACCCAGTCATATATGTGCTTTGGAAATCACACTGGCCATGCTGGAAAATTGTACGAAACACACCGTGCGTCAGTTCGTTTATTCCGTAACCAATTTCCTGTCGACGAACGATAATTATAATACCGTAGCACCGATACCGCTGAGTCGTTGTATAAGTCATCTCGTGTATGCTCTGCAACATTTCGACGTATGCACGGGAACGCACGATTTCGTTGACGTATTATGCGAATGTTACGGTGATGATAATAATAGAAAATTGTTGAAGAAACATCTCAAATCATTCATCAAAGTTAACGATCCTCCGGTGTACGTTTTGGCAGATATCAAAGAAAAGCTCCGCGAAATTGTCGATCAATACAAATACGTTTACGACATTAACGCTTTCGTTCCCAATATCGCTGAAGATCAATCGCCCGTAGATTATGCTATGCGATTGACGGGAGTGAAACCTACAAAACTGAACGAGCTAAGAACTCGCCTGTCAAACGGCAATTTCGACTAGTACCGATCGGTCGTACGACGATACGTCAGGGTGGCCGTAGCACACAACTCATTCGATATGTCGTCGAATAACCAGACATCATCATCATCATCATCGTCGTCAACAGCAGCAGCAGCAGCAGCAGCAGCAGCAGCATCGTTCTGGTCATCGTTAGCATATACCAGAGATGTCGAGGATTACCTATTAGCAAACATCTCTACAGGCTTTTGCCCGTATTGTCTTCAATATTTTTGTTACTGTGAAACGTCCATAAATTTTCATCGATTCTTGACTATGCTATATTTCAAGAAATATTCAGGCCGGAACGAATCGAACACGAACGTCGCACTCGTCGTCGTCAACGGTGGTGATGCCGTATCAGAAGCCGATCAAAAAAAAATGTTGTTCGCAGACGAAGAGATGTTTTTGTCCGACGAAGAATCCGATCGGTCAAATCTGTCGAACCAATCGACGTTGACGACGACAATGACGACGACAACGACGAAAGCGGATAAAACAAGTAACCTATAGTAATTGAATGTATTTCACGTATAATTCGAATAAAAATGTTAGAAAATATTACGATTTATTTCAACCCGTTTACAACTAACGTGACCATTACGAGATACGAATTCCACCATTATGCGAAACATAAAGATGAACGACCGATGATACGCTGACGAGAGCGTATAAATACGGCTGCGACAGCAATGTCAGTTCAGTTCAGTTCAGTTCAGTCGACCTTATCCACGTCAGATATGCCACGGTTGTTGTTATCGTCCAAGAAAAAAGAACGCCAGAAACGTAAAATTTATTTGAAAAAATGTACGCATCTTTCTGCGAACAGCGTGTCGAGCCGTATAAAAGAAAAAGTTACGTTCTTACAGCAACATGTCGAAAAAACGTTCTATCAACATTTGAAAAATTTTACCGGAAAAAATTATTCCTTGACGGAGATTTCCTTTGACCTTGCTGATATGTATGCTTCTCTGTGGAAGTTATGCCCGACTCCGACAAATTCTTCACGACGATTGTTATCGTTATTGCCATCTTCAACATCTGTATCCATCTCGGTGGCGACGAGAAGCAAAAAAAGAAAAGATTTGACGAAATTCACGAGGAAAAAAATCTTCCATACATTAATCGACGTTTGTTTGTATTATCATCGAACAACGATTATTTACGCTCTATTAATTCGATCGTGTACAGACGAACAGGCGTTGTTACCCACGTTACTGCAATGTGAAGATCGATTCGATATCGTTTTAATGTGTTTGAAACGCATGTTATCCCAGGCAAAGTATTACAGAATTTCCTTGGAGCATCTGCTGGATTTCCTGTCCAAATTGAACGCTGAGCATTTCCTAACAGATTCACATCGCGTTCAGAAATTGATCATGACATTCGTACAATTTTGTCCAGCCGATCATACGACAACCAAATTCGACACGAATCCGATGTATAAAAAGATTGCGACCATCGCTGTTATATCGTTGTTGTCGAAACATTACGCCGGTGATGTACAATCGAAAACAGAAGATGTCGTTTTTTTGAACACGTTGAAAGTTCTATGTTATCGTCGTAACCTGTGTTCCATTTTTGTGGCGATTTCGACGCTTTTCCCGTTTCTGTCAAGTCCCCACGCACTGATCGAAGGTCCACTATATTCATTGGTCGGTTCGAACGATGATTACGAAAACGGAAAACATTTTTTCAATTCCCACATTGAATATATTCATGTGCTTTTGATACGGAAAACATGGACAGAAAGATTCTTCCAATTTGTTGATGACTACTCGAAACAGACAGAATCTTCAAATAGTGGCGTTACGTTAAAAAGACTGGCATTGCGAAGTATGTTGAAAACGCAGCGTCATATGTCCAATTTTTATAGTTACATCGATAGAATTGCGCTAGATAAAGATTCGCAAGACTTCTATCGTAGGTACGAAATTGTGAAGTATGACTTGGTCGAAACGCTAGTAGCGTGGATAAAATGTCCGTTATATAGGGTGACGTTTCGAATAAAATATTAACAATCGTAGCGTGGTTTTTTATTTTTGAACTATAGTCTGTGGTATCTCCATTTGGCGACCATTTTCTCTTCGATGTTGGGAATGGTGGGGATTATCAGACAATAAAACGGAGGATAAACACGAAGTGTTTCTACATTGTGGTGGTTCTTACTAGAATTCACGTCAGACATGCGAGCGTCGTCTCTATCGTCTACGATGAAAGAACGCGAGAAACGTAAAAATTATATGAGAAAATGTGCGTATCTTCCGATGAACATGGTGCCGAACCATGTGAAAGAACAAATTACGTTCTTACGACAACATATCAAAAAAATTTCCTATATACATTTGAAGAATCGTGCAAGAAAAGTGTATTCCTTGATGGAGATTCCATTTGACCTTGCCGATATGTATGCTTCCTCGTGGAAGTTACGCTCATCAGTGACAAATTCTCCACGGCGACTGTTATCGTTATCGACGTCGTCAACATCTGGATCCTCCCCCTTGACAGTGACGAGAAGCAAAACAAGAAAAGATTTGACGAAATTAACGAGGAGAAAAATTATCCATACACTAATCGACGTTTGTTTGTGTTATCATCGAACAACGATCATTTACGCTTTGTTGATTCGATCGTGTACAGATGGACACGCCTTATTACCCACGTTACTACAATGTGAAGATCGATTCGATATCGTTGTAATGTGTGTGAAACGCATGTTTTCCGAGGCAAAATATTACAGAATTTCCCTGGAGCATCTGCTAGATTTTCTGTCCAAATTGAATGCTGAACATTTCCTAACAGATTCACATCGCCTTCAGAAATTGATCATGACATTCGTACAATTTTGTGCAGCCGATCATACGAAAACCAAATTCGACATGAATCCGATCTATAGAAAAATTGCTACCATCGCTGTTATATCGTTGTTGTCGAAAAATTACACCGATAATGTACAATCGAGAGCAGAAGATGTCGTCTTTTTGAACACGTTGAAAGTTCTATGTTATCGTCGTAACCTGTGTTCCATTTTTGTGGCGATTTCGACGCTTTTCCCGTTTCTGTCAAGTCCCCACACACTGATCGAATCTCCACTATTTCCCATAGTTGGTTCGGAAGATGATTACAAAAAAGGAAAACATTTTTTCAATTCCCACATTGGACATATACATGAGTTCCTAATGTCACGAACACACACTGAAAAATTTTTCAATTTTGTCACTGACTACTCGATACAAACAGAATCGTCGACAGGTGGTGTTACATTAAAAAAACTGGCAATGCGAAGTATTTTGAAAACTCAACGTCAAACGTCTAATTTTTGGAACTTTTATATTAATAAAATTGCGCTAGACAAAGAATCACAAGATTTTTACAATCGTTACGAAATTGTAAAATACGACCTAATTAAAACGTTGGTTTCCTCGATAAAACGGTTTAAATATAATATGAATCGGTTCAACGAGTCAAAAAGTGAGGAGGCGTATATTTTCCGTTTTGGATGTTGGCGTACTGTGAATGACTAAAATATCGACAATTGTAATATAATATTTATTTTCGAATCGAAACATACAAAAATTGAATAAACATTACGAATCTCCAGTTAACGGCAATTTTCTTTTCAAACCTCCATTGTACACGACACTGGTCCTGACGAATCGAACGATAAACCATTCCGTTCGTTCGGGACGGCGTTCCAATTGAACGGTATCGCCTAACCGAAAAATGGAAATGTGTAGTACGGCGGTCGATGATATATCATGGCTTGTTGTTGCGATGCGAACAATCCCGGTCCAACAGCAACGGTCGTTGTTACCAACGCAGAAACATTCACGTTGGGTCGAGTCATCACATGGAATTGTCCACACCGATCATATCGTTCGCACGAATTCGTTCGATAACAATAATTGCCATCGCCACATCCACCACATGGGAACATAACGACGGATAAGTTGTCAATGAGATTGTGACGCGCGCGCGTATCCTATATGTACTCACACTCTCCACGCGTACGGCGCCGTTTTGTAGACGCGGTCGAAAGCGATCGGTAAATACCATTTATCGTAGATATGTACATAACAACGCGCACGTAATTGCTCCCACATCCGATCGTCGCAAATGGTGATCGAACTTGACTTCATCTCTTAGTAAGGAATCACTATTAGTATTATGCCATTCTTTTCCAAAGATCGCTTACCGATCGGATACGAGTTTTCCACGTTTCAAGAATTATTTTTATTATTACATCGATACACACTCACACCGATATATAGTTACGAACGACACTTGAAATGGCACGCGATCGGTCTCACCCTGGAATTATTCAGACGTCACAACGAAGATTCGTCACGACAATTGAGCGGCCAACACGGATCGCACGTCGATAAGCACTTCAGACAGTCACGTAACGTACTGCTGTCGTGGTTAGTTTATATTTTAGGAAAGCTAGATCGTACCGATTTGGAATTTGAAATAGGATTGTGCGATATCGTTTGTTACGAAATTAGTAACATAAAGGTGGACAGAACGTTAATCGATGCAACGTCGTTGGGACCGCAAACGCTTCCAATCAGTCGCTTGCGTGTAATAACACCGTCGTCGATGGTGATGTCTGAGATGAAGGAAGATCTGTTAAAGCCCGTACCACTTAACCAATCTTTCCGTAAAATTGAAAGAAAACCACCGAAAGCCGGTAAATTATCGACGACGGAAAATGTAGGACTGGAAGAACGGCGGAAAGGTTTCGATACACAAAAAGAAATTAAATACGTCAGACTTTTTCTGGCATACTTATCGAAGGACGAACAGTTAACACAATTCAAAGAGGCAATTCAAGATTGTCACAAAATATTGAGCTATCGAAATATGTTTAATATTTCGTTTCCGCTATCGGACAAACACATCGATCAACTTTTATTGCAGGCATCTAAATCAGTATCAAATCTTACGAACCACTACATCGAACAAAGCTGACACAAACAAGATTCAAGAGAAAATCGGAACGAAACAAGTTTTTTCATTCAGGCTGTAATTTTTGTTTGCGAAATAAAACTTTTTCTGAACGTAACTCTCGTTTGATAAATGAAATTGTAAATAGAAACGGATAATTGTCGACGTATCACTCGCTCCCATGTGTCCGAACGTAACTTTGGTTCGAAAAATGAAACTGTAGTCAACGTTTTGATGAGCAGAATTTGTCGATCAAACTTTCTCGGCCTGGGATCTCTGTCGTCGAACGAACCTCCAAACTTATAAGTTCCTCGTCATGCGTACTAGCGTCATCGAGAAACAGTTTTGTCTCGAATGAAATTTGTTGAAACGAAATCTCACCGGTGGATTTCTTCGAGCTGTAAGATCTTCGAACGTGAATCTCGTTCGAGAAATGAAATCGTAAAATATTTTCTGATGAATAAACTTTGTCCGTCTAAAATCTCTCGTCGAACGAATAATTGTTGAAACGAAATTCCACCGGTGGATTTTTTCCAGCTACAAATACTTTGAACGAAACTCTCGTTTATCGAGAAATAGTTTTGTCTCAAATGAAATTTGTCGAAACGAAATGCCACCGGTGGATTTATTCGAGCAATAAAAACTTTGTGAACGTAACTCTCGTTCTATGAATGAAACAGTTTTGTCTCGAGTGAAATTTGTTGGAACGAAATTCCACCGGTGGATTTCTCCGAGCTGCAAAATCTTTGAACGTGAATCTCGTTCGAAAAATGAAATCGTAAAATATTTTCTGATGAATAAACTTTGTCCGTCTAAAATTTCTTGTCGAACGAATAATTGTTGAAACGAAATTCCACCGGTGGATTTTTTCGAACTACAAATACTTTGAACGAAACTCTCGTTCATCGAGAAATAGTTTTGTCTCGGATGAAATTTGTTTAAACGAAATCTCACCGGTGGATTTCTTCGAGCTAGAAAAACTTTGAACGAAACTCTCGTTCGCGAAATGAAATCATAAAATATTTTCCGATGAACAAACTTTGTCCGCTAGAATCTCTCGTCGAACAAATTTTCAAACTTATATGTTCCTCGTCATGCGTACTAGCATCATCGAGAAACAGTTTGTCTCGAATGAAATTTATGAAACGAAATCTCACCGGTGGATTTCTTCGAACTGTAAAATCTTTGAACGTGAATCTCGTTCGAGAAATGAAATCGTAAAATATTTTCTGATGAACCAACGTTGTCCGCCTAGAATTTCTCGTCGAACGAATCTCCAAACTTATAAGTTCCTCGTCATGCGTACTAGCATCACCGAGAAACAGTTTTGTCTCGAATGAAATTTGTTGAAACGAAATTTCATCGGTTGGATTTCTTCGAGCTGTAAAAACGTTGAACGTGAATCTCGTTCGAGAAATGGAATCGTAAAATATTTTTTGATGAACAAACTTTGTCCACCTAGAATCTCTCGTCGAACGAATCTCCAAACTTACAAGTTCCTCGTCATGCGCACTAGCTCTGTCGAGAAACAGTTTCGTCGCGAGTAAAATTTGTTGAAACGAAATTTCACCGATTGGATTTCTTCGAGCTGTAAAAATGTGGAACGTGAATCTCGTTCGAGAAATGGAATCGTAAAATATTTTTTGATGAACAAACTTTGTCCACCTAGAATCTCTCGTCGAACGAATCTCCAAACTTACAAGTTCCTCGTCATGCGCACTAGCTCTGTCGAGAAACAGTTTCGTCGCGAGTAAAATTTGTTGGAACGAAATCCATCGGCGGATTTCTTCGAGCTGCAAAAACATTTGCAGCTATGACTCGTTATCACGTGACGTAGACGTGACGTATCACGGGGCAACGAAAATTGTGGAAAGCAACTTTCAGTTCTCGCGAGAAGCTAGCGCCAAGTCTAGACAGTCAAGGAGGCTCCACGTACCCCCATAGCACCCCTACACCCCTATATATATAATATATATATATTATATATATAACCTCCGCGACGGCCTGCTCCTTCTGACTACTACGTTGTTCTTACTCTGGTCAAGGAGGTTTAGGATCGCGGGCGAGAAGCTTGCTGATTATATAGTTAATTTGGGGTCAGCTGAGTGAATACTCGATTCTCATTGGACTAGAGCCGTTTGACGTCACGAAAATCCTAAAATCTACTGATTTCTGACGAAAATCACGGTAGAAGGGGTAAAATTTTGATCAGATTCAATTCAGAGTTCCGATAGTCAAGTCGATTGAGGTTAGATTGTACGATATTAAACCCACCCCATCCACAGATTTAGTAATTTCTTGAGAATACACAGTATATCTATGGTACGTTTCACACTGTACGTGTTGGATGAAAGTTTGAGAAAACTCCACCAGATGGCGTTCATCTGCTTATTGTAACAATTCGATATAATGTTTCGATAGGTGGCGCTCACCAAGTTATCACATAGGAATTGTATTATATTTCGAAAGATGGCGATGCTTACGTTACTCTGACGCAATTGCATTACCTTTCGATAGATGTCTCTGAATTTCATTGCCGAGTCATCGAAAAATACTGTGAGGCTCACATGCGTTTTTTCTCGTATCGTTAGATGTATTTTTACAATTCCAAGTAGTCACACGGGAGATGTATTGAAAAGAGGGGTAACAACGCGTATATAAGTCGAACAGTTGCCAATTAAATTCATTCGACAAGTTCTAATACAGCGATTCTTTCCAAAATATGGAACGTGCCGGTGTAATTCAATTGTTAGAAACGTTGGTGTGTTTGATTAACGTGGGATGGCATTTGTCGGTGACGAATCGTGAGGCGGTATGGGACCTGCTGAAATCCATACGAAAAATGGTGATATACCCCGTATTCAGTTTCGCAGAAATGGCAGAAATGGAACAGATGTTTGAAGAATTGGAAAGGTTAATATCGTCGTCTCCATCGTCGTCATCGTCGTCTTCGTCGCCAGTTCTATCAAGTCTCGATTCGAAACCCGGCCCTGATAATTCGTTGAAGTTGAACGTTTTCATCAATTTAAAATTTTTACATGTTTCGGGGGGAGCGAAGCATATTTTATCGTCCGGGATGTGTACGACGGACAAGGATTTCGAATCGAGCGGAAATCCGTACGACGTGAAGAACAAAAGTTCGCTCAGCGATACGTCGCACTTGACGGACCTGATCGTTAAATTACCAGACGCCGTTAGAGCCGTGGCGAGATTAGCGTTGGAAAAATCGATACGGGCGAGTGCCGTTCAATCGAATTCGCCGCAGGATATGTTGCAGACGCTATACCGTTGGCATGCTAGACCGAGGAAAATCGAGTTTATATCCTACAACGACGATACGCACATGTGTTATCTGCATCTCGTGTCTACGTCGGACGAGCCGACTACTTGTTGCGAATCGTGTAATAGACCGTTCGATTTGAAGATTGAGGATGCCTTTCGTACCGAGAAATACCGGTGGGTGTGTGGCGACACAGATAAACATTCATCGAATACAGATCGCGTCGTACAAATTTATCTTCCCACGTGGTCCGTATTGAAAGTTTTTAAAATGGGAAGTAAAATACGGGCTACTCTTGTGCGTTCCAATACGGAGATAATACGGAATGTCGATCTGGATGCGAAGGGAGCCTTTGCTGAAATGGTGGACAACGAAATGATCTCGTTGACACGAATTCACGATTTCTTTGGGTGTTCGTTCGCGGGATGTGAATCGCGATGGACGACGGCAACGGCATTGAGTAGTGCACACAACACGATGTGCGTGTTTCGTTCCATCGCGAAAATTGTTAACGCGCGTTCTACAATTTCCACGTGTTAGTGATCGATTCGACGGTTTGTGTGCATAAGCGAGGGCGAGAAGGACGAGATCAGTGGATTCGCATAACGAGGCTGGCGACGTTTTACAATACAAAATAGCGAAAGACATACATTCCGGACCAGGCGGAAGGGATATTCGTCGGATCATCCACAATTTTTTTTTCTATTTTATTGGCCTCAATAAAAGTAGCCATTCAACTAAGATTTTAACTTTATTTTAGTTATAATATACCTACTCTAGCTAGCCTAGAACGAGTGCTTATCGATAAGCGTGTTACTCCCAAATAAACAAAATGAAAAAACAGGGATATATTGTCTTCTGTTTTCCAAGAAAAAATAAATATTCGAATCTATTTCTTCTGATCTACTCTACACTGCTCCCCTTCCTGTTATCCTCTGTTGGAACTGGTATCCAAAATTAATTGTGGTCGGAACCATATTCAAAATATACAAGCCTCTATTCTATCATTTCTCGCTCTCCAGGTGACGTCACCTAGCTCGACCAATCAGCTTGCACTCGAATTTTAAAAAAGTAGAAGGGAGGCTCCGACAGACCTGTATACTCTGACTATGGTCGGAACTGCTATGACGTTCATAGTCAACGATAAAAACGTCCTCGAAATTCTAATGTTCTTCGCTGCGACGAAATAGCGACCGATGTGTCAGAATTCGACGAAACCTATGTTCCCGATAAGGCGGACGGGATATTCGTCGGAGTATCTACCCTTTTGTTCCTCGACCTCTATGATGCCGAAGAATAAAATTTGAATTTATTCTTTGTATTTTATTTTTCCCGTTCTCCTTGACACTAAACCCATTTGCAACCGACGTGACTGTTATGAAATACGAATTTCACCCTTGTATCGGAACGACGTACTACGAGGTTTCTGTGAGATTTTCCAGCAATCGATTCTTTCACTATTAATAACTCCCTTTCATATTTTCCGCAAAATCGAATTGCGCATCGGGAAGAACGACGAATAAACGTTTTATGATAAACGGACGTCGACTTCCGATACAAAACACTAGTCTAAAGGAACGAACGGCAACGCGTTCGTATTTTATGGCGTACTTCGAATCGTTCAAATAGAGTTTCATATCGTTCATGGGGACGATTGTGCGATTATTTTCCATATGATAGCGTAATATCGCTCGCACAACAACGATATCGTTTACCTGGAAAATTTGAACATTCATTTGCTTGTTGTTTGCAAAAGAAGAGAAACGCCACTTGAAATCGTATAGATTTTTTTCGTCGACCCAATCTACGTATCTTTCACATTCGAACAAATGAATTTCTTTAGTGAATCGCGACTGTAAAATTGGAACTAGCAAACTTTCGATAGCACAAGAAATCATTCGTACGGTATGATTACGTTTCAACATCGACAAATGTACGCTACAATCGAAAGATAACGTATTGGAAAATAATCGGCCGCGGTTGTTACGACAATGTCGTATATTCGATTTAGTTACAGGAACGATTCCATCACCACCGTATGGCGAATAAATAATCGTTCCATCAGAACGAATAGTTTCGATCGATGGATATCCCGATACATTGAGAAATAGATATCGAGTACTCGAAGGTCGTTTACAATAATCCAGTGATTTTCTAATTGTGAACGCGTTGCGAACGTGACGTTCTATCAGGCTGGGAAATCGACTCATTAAAACTTCGATAACGTTTTCATCGTTACCGTCATCATCATCATCATCATCATCATCATCATCACCACTATCATCGTTATTATTATTATTATTATTCCGGCCACGATCGATTTTGTTCAAGAGTTCTCCGAACGGCAGTAGTTCATATATGGAATTGTAAGATTTTACGATGCGTTGTGATGTTCGGCGAGAGAGAAACGATAGATATTTCTCGCCAATTAGATATAACAAAGCGTCTAATGTTCCGCCGTGAGGTGTCGCAACACATATTACAAGGCGAGGAATCGTACTGTCTGCTGTCCTTCGATTCCGATCCAAAATACATTCTGTATAATATCTAGCGATCAGCCCCCCGAAACTATGTCCTAATAGGACGAACCGACTCGTCGTGTCACGTGCTAATAGTTCGTCGATAAATCGGCTTAGACGTTGCGCTCCTATCACAACAGACCGTCTCCAATCGTAGGCGAACGTGACTATTCTAAAATGCGGGCTTATTCGATTCAATCGTTCACGTAATTTAACAAGAAAGCGTTCATAAATATCGACATCGAATACGGTGAACATCTTTATGCTTTCGATTATTTCGACAATTACGTCTTCGTCGTCGTCGTCATTTTCTGTGAGTTCCAATGATTGTTCTTCCTTTTCGGAAAGATAGGTGACGTTACCGTTCGCAAACATATCGAATATCGGTTTATATGTAAAGCATTTTGGTGGCCATATTCGAACACCATTTTTCTCGATCGAACTACCTTTGAGTCCGGGTATGAATATCACGACCAGCATCTCTTACAGTGTGTGTGTCGTGAGTTTAAAGGAAAAAGCGATCGATAACATGTTGTGAGGCAGATAAATAATAATACACTTTATAATACGAATAATTTTATTTTTTTTTCTCTCGCATACAAGTTTTAATATAGTTCGAATCTGTTGTATATCGATCGAATATTCGGGAGGTGGTTTCGATGGCATCTGCGGTAGTATAGATGGGGCCGGTGGATCGATACATCCGAAAGGAGGAATTCACGAAACTTTCGTATAAATTCAGAACGTGCTGACTATCTCTGGGATATAGCCGACCCGACGGATTATTAATGTTATATTTACCTCGCAAGTTCAGCGCTAACGGCAGAGTATTTGCGACGTAAGCGGTTTTTTGTAATTCGTCGAATCTCATCGGCGTCTGCGATAACGACGGTACGTTGTCGGTTATGAAATACGGTACGCGACCCGCGATACCGTATACTTTGTTGTTTCTTTTGATGGTACACGGAAAGTTTTGTTGCATTTGTAACAATTGACCGCTGGCACACCGTGAAATTAACGAACAATTATTAGCTACCACGTTGATGTTGTCGCCCGGCTTATCGTCGGGTCCTTCGACCGTTCGATAGCGCTTCAGATCGGTACGGGTCGTGGCCAGACCTTTTTGTCCGAAGGAATTTACCAATTTGACGCCGTCGAACGATTTGGATTTCAAAACGACCGTCAATTCCAATCGTCGACGTCTCTCACGTCTAGGCGAGTTACACGAAGTTTGTATCGTGGTCGCCGCCGCCGTCGTCGTCGTCGTTTTATTAGAAACCGACGGATCGAACGAAAACGATTGTAGGGAAACGTGACGGAAAGCCTCGTGCAACGGCTGACCTCTCGTTTCACATTCACGTACCGCCTGTATTAACGCCTCGTCGGCGATCGTCACATAGAACACGTATAAATTTGATATTTTATGAACGATAACATTTTTGAATACGGGAAACGTTATATCGTTCTCCGAGTAAACGGTAGCCATGAGAAATAGTACGGTCGAAGCGTTACCCCGTTTGTCGCGCGTCGATACGTTCACCGATCGTGCGATCGACGGCAAATTAACGACGAAATATCCATCTCGTGGCTCGTCCAACGTAACGGCATACGAAAACACGCACCACAAATGTAGGTCCAAGTCGCGATCCAACACGTAAGCGTCCTCCACGTTCAAGCCGTCGACGTCACCAAAGGCGGAATTCAAAAAGTACATATTGCTGGCCGCCGCCGGTCTATGTACACGAGGCGCATTATCGAAGGAACGTTTGATGAGATCGAATCGATCGAAATGTCTGCGATTGCGCGACAGTTCGTCCCGTTCGAACGCTTCGGGATCCACGTAGATTTGGAAATTCCTATTTACCAATTTAGCCAGAGAAATGTACGCTTTATTGGGTAGCGACGATTTGTAGGCACACACCGAAACGACTCTTTTCGGTGGTAACGTGAAGGCGGCCTTGTGATTGACGTATTCCGCGAGACTCGAACAAGGTAATACGTGGGCTCCGGACGGACTACCGCCGCCGCCGCCGCCACACTCGTCGTCGAACGAATCGCAAAGAAACGAATTGGTAGTCTCTACTAATTTCTCGTATTTCGCGGTATCGTTCGAAGTGACGGCGGCGCCGACAACGTCTCCGTCGTAAATTACGTATTTATAGAACACTTCCAATTCCGAGCGAGATAGGAATACGTCGTCGCATCCGAATCGTCGGAGAACGCTAAATTTTCGGAAAGGAATACCCGCCACCACGTTGATACATAGGAACCGAGCATCTTCGTCGATACGTAATAGAATTTCAGCAAATTTGTGTACGGACTTTAATCGTTTCACGATTTCGCGATACAACGAAGACCGTCGTTGTCGTTCCTCGTGCGAAATTCCCGATACGTCGGCCCGTGCGAACGTTACGGCATACTTCGTCACGATATTATTAATCACGACGATCGTAGTAGCATCACTTCGACCATCGCGTTTGTCGTCGCCATTCGTCCTTCCCTTTTCGATACCGTTCGTGTATACGAAAAACGGCGACGGTGGACGGTCGCGGTTCGAAAGCTTCGACGATTCTCTGCCCATATAATCTAATATTCGCGCACCGATACGATCTTCGCAACCGAACGAAATTTCGACGGATTTATCGAATAGCATATTTTTGCCGGCCGTACTGATATTACCGATACCTTGCGAACATATGTAGCCTATGATATCGTTCGGTACGTTTTTAGCCGACAACGAGTACACGTGCGTGGCACGGAGCTTTTGGCAAGTCATCTGGAGTTCCTGAAGAATGTGCAATTGCGAATGGATGGGTTGTACGAACAACGAATGATATTGGTCTTGTCGTCGATCCGCTTTGAATATAATTCCATTTTTGTACTCTGCCGATCCCATCTTTTTCGTATCCATCTTTTTCGCACCACCATCACCACCACCACTACCACAACCGCCGTTTTTCGAGCTGTTGTTGTTGCGTAAGTTGCGATCGGTGTCGAGGTCGACGCGTGCGTTATCGTCGTTCCTTTCTCCGCACGAAAGATTATCCGCGACCGCGTTCGTCGTCACGTCGACGGCGGTGCTTCGTTTTCTTTTTCGCGACGTTCGATGTGCCGCCACGAACATGCCATCCGACGACGCTTTTATCGGAATTTGAGAATATCTGTCGTTCATATTGATCATCATCATGCGTTTATTGTAATGTTTGTTGTGTTCGCTCTTCGATTGTTCGTATTTTAGCGTGTGCGAAATACCCCAAAAGGTTAAACCTCTGAGAATGACGTCCCTGCAAGAAGTCATAACCGTTCCATCGAATACGTCCAATTTGTCCAGACATATTTGTACGGATTGCGCGTAACAAATGTATCGTTTATTCTTGTGACTGTCTATCGGTCGCGAATGTTGTCTAATTTGTTTCATGTAGGCGATTTGCGAATCGACGTCGGGATGAATATGATCGTGCCAAGAGCTAGGCGTACAACGATCGTAGTACAACGATAGCGTGGTAGCGTCCACTTTCGAAATAGTGTCACCGTCTCTGTTTTTACACATCAAGACTTCGTCGTCGTCTTTATCGTCGTCGTCGTCGTCGTTACCGCTGAACTTATTCAACTTGCCCAAGTGGAATTTGTGACCTCTGTTGAAATCCGTATCGTACATGTAGAAAGTGCTCTCCTTTTGTATACCGACTTCGTGACAAATCATATTATTATTCACTTCTCGAAATACGGAATATTGTAAGCTTCCGTTCGACAGGAACGATCCGCGTAATATGCGATGTTTGTAACGATCGATTAATCCCGTTCGTGATAGGATATCGTGTTTATCGTTGTTTTCGTTCGTGCGTAAATCCGTCTTCTTCAAAAAACATCTCAACCGTTCGAATATGTATTCTTCGACTTTGGATCCGATCATAATCAGATGAATGTCACATTGATGTTGTAGCGAACGGTCCGTTTTCGTACAGTCGTCGTTGGCGTCATCTTCGATACGTCGTCCGTCTTGCATACACGCGGTATAAGAAATACCACGTTTGGCGAGCTGAGATAATATATCGCGATCGTCGGTGATCTTCTTCACACATTCCACGTCATCTTTCGTATTGGCCGATTCGTTTATATAGTCACGACGTATGCTGCGGGCATCAGTATTACGCGTGGTTCCGTCCGAACCGGATGCTGTCTCGTTGTCTCGTCTTGTAACAATTTTCTGGATTAAGGAAAATATCGTCGACGATCGACATATCGTAATATGAAACGGACCGCGTGATCTTTTACGCGGACAATCGTAAAACAGATAGTTGTAAATGTTCATTTGACTGGACGGCTGTGCCGACGACATCTAGTTATCACCACGTTCGGTCGAAATTGTACCGCGCGAAGTATCCTCGCCGGACGATAAAACGAAGAAGCTGTCACGGTCACCGTACGTGGTACACTGTGTCTATCGCGAAAAGGTACTTATCGTCCGAGTGCGTATGGGCAGATGTGTGCGATGTCGACCGATGTGTACCCGAAGAAAGACGACAACGACGAAGAGACAATTTCCGATGAAGATTACGATACTTGGAATATAGACGATATCGATCGTCAGCAAATCGACCATTCGACGTTGCACTACATGTTAGATGTTTCGTTAGATAGCAATTACAACACCAAGAAGAACACGTTCGATATCAAATTTATCGATGGGGAATTAAAGTTAAAACGCTTGACGTTGGCCGCGGTCAACGTGCCGATTTACGTGATGATAAGTAGCGAATGCGTCACAGATAAAGTACGATGCTCCGCACGCGGTGGGATCGCGGACTGCGATAAGGATAAGGATGACGACGACGACGACGACGACGACGACAACGATGACGACGGCTTGTCACCTTTCGATATCGTTCGCATTAAATGTGCTCGCTTGGAGAAAATTCTACGTAACCTTTTTCGTCCGTTCAAATGTTCGTTGAAAAATACGGGATTGTCGATGCACGCGTTGAATTCCTCCTTGTACGAATTGCTGATCAGACATAAGCCTCATTATCGACACGGAATTTTGTTCAGGCTAGATATTCTCGCTAGTTTGGCAGATGACGGTGGCGACGGCGACCCCTCCGCATCGAAAAAACCGTTCGACGGTGGAAAAACGTCTCGGAGTAAATTAGACGCGGACAACGAAGATCGTATCAAATACAGACCGTCGACGTTGCCTGAGCGTTCTCGGGTGCTAAAATTCTTGTTGGAAAACGCCATGACGCACGCCGACCTATATGCGATATCTTCGTTGAACGAGGACCCGCGGCAAGTGTTCCGATATAATTTGCTAACGAACATGATCGAAGATTATAACGATGGCGGATTGCCCATCGTCGAATACGAATTTCACCGCATGGACAACGCGTTACCCGTGCATGCCATAACGGAATCCATCATATCTAGATCGCCGCATTTCTGGGCCTATTGGACTCACAACGGATACATATTCAAGAACTGTCAGGCCGACGACGTGAATTCGCAGCGACGACGAGCGCTATGTCAAAAGAACGAACTTTGTCAACCGCTCTTACATTTGCCCACGTGTGTCGTACGAATAGACGGAGGACGAGCCGGTGGACACGGGAAATATTTGTCACCGATCGACACTATATGTGTTTTGAGTTTGGTTCCGAAAATTGTCGAAACGACGGCTGCGACCGTCACGACGTCAAGTCACCCTCGTCGCAAACATAATAGTTATTTCGTGTACGTTTATAGTCGTAAACCGCCGGGCGCCGAATGCGATGACGGCGACGACGACGACGACGACGACGATACCAGCGAGTTTTATAAACGAACGTTGTGCAATCTCGTGGAGAAGTTATACGGAAAAAATAGTAGAAGATGCGGTGACGTGTCGGACGTGTGTATCGAATTTCTACGTTTCGATTCGGAATCAATAATGCTCACGAAATTCGTCGCGGAAATGTCCAAAATATGTTTGATCCCGTCGGACGTGACGTTGCACACTCTCGTCGGATACGATATGTATCGGACGGTATGGCTACCGATAATGGGTAGACTGATGGATTTAAAATTGTTCGACGTTATGGGCGAGTTTATATCGATGAACGTGTTTAGCGGACAGCCGTCGTTCGATTCGAACTCGATGACGTTCGACTTGAACGTGTCGTTGCCCATGTTATTGCCAACACATTTCGATCGCACCGTCGATATGGTACGATTCGATTCGGAACGTTTGTTACGCGACGTACGCTATCCGAAAGAGGCTGCCGAGGAATACAGAAAAATCTTCCGCAAACGCCATAGCGAAAAATCGATAGAGTCTACTGCCGTCGAGAACGGTTGGATCGATTTAATCAAAACCGTTTTCGAAGTGACCGTTTTAGAATATATCTGGAGCGATTTCGACGTTCGTAAATTCATGTTGTTCGTCTCGGAATTGTTGAATACGTCGATCGGAGACGTGTTTGGATATTCCGTCGACGGGAATTACGACGGAGCGTTGTTGTCGTCGTCGTCGGCGTCGTCGTATAAAACGTGTCGTGCGTTTCGAAATCGAATCGTGAGACACTTACAAAATTTCGTACATTACGAATGTCTGCGATACGGACGATACGAATCGAAGAGTTTCCTATCGAACATTATCGATAATTATCGCGGTAACGTATTTTCGAGTGTGCCGTGTTCGTTGTCTGCGTCGTCGAAAAATAGGAATGTCGATGCTGCTGCTGCTGCTGCTGCTGCTGCTGCTGCTGCTGCTGCTGCTGCTACCACAACAACTAGACGGTATCGATTCGACGAGTTAACCAAGACATATAACAAGTGTGCGAAACAAAAGGGAGAAATTATGGATGTTTTTCTGGCCGAGCAACGATTGTGTACTCCACCCGTGTGGAATAGGAAAAATTCACCGATACGAGGTTTGCGCACCTTGCATTTCGGTCGACAAGGATTGTGGACGGACGGAGACGGAAAGTATACCTATATAGAGATGAATTTCACCAGCGCGTACGGTTCGATCGGAAGCGTTTATAACGTATCTTTCGAAAATACGGCCGTCCTACCGGTCCAGTGGTTATTGACGAGCCTCGGTTTACGAGAAATACCCGACGGTCTCGATAATAACGGTGCCGACGATGTCCGATCGAACGATCCTTTCGCGGGCGTCGCGCGTAGATACGGTCGATGTGAAAATTCCGACCAACACTGTCACTATCTATTCGACATGATGTTCGTATCGAACGCGAAACGAGATCGGTATATGGTGAATAGTAAATATTTTCGTTTGTTCTATTACGATAGCGATAACTTGTCGGAAGACAGTAAGAACGATACGAAATCGGAATTTATTAATTTGTTGCGTCGCGCTCGTACCCTAATATCGAAAGACGATGAAGACGACGACGACGACGACGACGATGACGACGTACAAATATCCGGATTCGAAATTACACGCTTGAAACAAATACTGTCCGTGGGAAATCCGTCGAAGAATCGTATTATCGTCATTTACGATGGTGCCGATACGTGTTCGACGTTGAACCTGTTATTCTCCAAGTTGATCGCCGAACGAAGATCGTTGGCGACACGATACCAATACGACGATACGGTCGTGGATATAGATGACGATAACGACGATAACAGCGTCGAGGGTAATGATGACGAACAAAGGACATCGTACAACGGAACCCGACGAAATATCATCGATGAAAAAGTAATCGAGAAGATGATTATGCAAGGGAAAAGAAACGTACTGAAATTGACCACGAACATGCTATATGGGCTGACGAATAAAGAAAACTCGTGCGTATACTCGCCGTCGGTGGCTCTAACTATAACGATTCTATGTAAAATGTTAATTACCGTGTTGGTGGCGATCATCGAAAACTTGTGTCGACCAGATGTCGCGGCCGCGTTGTACGTCAACATCGATACCGTCATATGTCGCATTCCTAGAACGACGGAACCTCGCGTGAGAAGTCTTCTACAAACGACGTTCGACAAGTTCATATATGGTCGCGACCGTCCGCTAAACGACGACGACGACGACGACGACGATCGAAAGCAGAACGCTAAAATAGAACTTCGCACGGTGGCCGTTTACGACGCCATAATGATCGTCAATACTTCATCTCACGTGACCTTTTCAAACATCAAAAACAGAAGGCAGCAGCAGCAGCAGGAGTTCACGCGAGACAAACGATCGCCGGTAAATTCCAACGATCTGTATAGAATTGACATCAAGTGTGGTTGCATCGTTACCAGTCAGTACGATTGTAACGATTTCGACGCTGACCACGATACCGATAATCGTCGTGACGGATTCGATTCGTCTCATGCTAACCCCGAGTATATTCCACACGCTATATTACGAGTATTTACTTTCATATGTGATTGGGTGTACTTTTCCGAGCGAGATTATGATAACAAGGCAATCAAAAACATCGAACCGATTCTACGTGAATTACTAAAGAAAATCTACGCGTATTTATTCTCGCTCCCAGAACAAGAACAATTCGTCGTGGTTGCTCAACGTTGTAACAACACCTACGATGGACTCACAGACGACGAAAACGTACCGTCGAAAAACGATAGGTCGTTCGTAGATATCGGCTGTGATAGAATAGTTAAGGACGCAGCACACGATCTGTTCGTAAACGATGATACTGCGGCAGCATCTAGCAGCGAATTTGTCTACATGTGGCCGATATTGATTTTACAGACAGATTCTCCTACGAATCGCGATGGGGCAGCTAGGAACAACACCGCTCACGCCGCTGCCAACAATCCGCAATTGGCCGGCGAATTTGGAAAATTCGACTTCGAGAAGATAGGTTCACGTAACAACAAACTGACCAACAACATATCCACAACGGTCACCGAAGAAAACGTTACCGTTAATTATTATTTCTTTCTCAAAATGTACCGAAAATTCATATATCAAATTTTTTGTCAATCGAATATCGTTCACAAATATATGACTACCAAAGGTAATAATTCCGAACGACGTTCGTTCAGTCGTATCTTCGACACTCTGTTGTTGCATACATTTATTGATGCATGTTTTATACACAAACAAAATAAAGAGTAATAAAATGATTTAAAAATATTTTATTTCACTTTTCACACCATATCCACTACCTCTAACGCCAATGTGATTGGACTGTCATGTTTGCGATAGAATATCAAAACCAGCAATGTTCCTCGTCATGCGCGCTAGCTCCATCGAGAAACAGTTTTGTCTCGAATGAAATTTGTTGAAACGAAATCTCACCGGTGGATTTCTTCGAGCTGCAAAATCTTTGAACGTGAATCTCGTTCTCGAAATGAAATCGTAAAATATTTTCTGATGAACAAACCTTGTCCGCCTAGAATCTCTCGTCGAACGATTGATTGTTGAATTGAAATTCCACCGGTGGATTTCTTCGAACTACAAAACTTTGAACGTAATTCTCGTTCAAGGAATGAAACAGTTTTGTCTCGAATGAAATTTGTTGAAACGAAATCTCACCGATGAATTTATGCGAGCTATAAAAACTTTAAACGAAACTCTCGTTCTCGAAATGAAATCGTTAAATATTTTCTGATAAACAAACTTTGTCCGTCTAGAATCTCTCGTCGAACGATTGATTGTTGAAATGAAATTCCACCGGTGGATTTCTTCGAGCTACAATACTTTGAACGTAATTCTCGTTCAAGGAATTAAACAGTTTTGTCTCGAGTGAAATCTGTTGAAACGAAATCTCACCGGTGGATTTCTTCGAGCTACAAAACTTTGAACGTAATTCTCGTTCAAGGAATGAAACAGTTTTGTCTCGAATGAAATTTGTTGCAACGAAATCTCACCGGTGGATTTCTCCGAGCTGTAAAATCTTCGAACGCGAATCTCGTTCGAGAAATGAAATCGTAAAATATTTTCTGATGAACCAACGTTGTCCGCCTAAAATTTCTCGTCGAACGAATCTCCAAACTTATAAGTTCCTCGTCATGCGTACTAGCATCATCGAGAAACAGTTTTGTCTCGAATGAAATTTATGAAACGAAATCTCACCGGTGGATTTCTTCGAGCTGTAAAATCTTCGAACGTGAATCTCGTTCGAGAAATGAAATCGTAAAATATTTTCTGATGAACCAACGTTGTCCGCCTAGAATTTCTCGTCGAACGAATCTCCAAACTTATAAGTTCCTCGTCATGCGTACTAGCATCATCGAGAAACAGTTTTGTCTCGAATGAAATTTGTTGAAACGAAATTTCACCGGTTGGATTTCTTCGAGCTGTAAAAACGTGGAACGTGAATCTCGTTCGAGAAATGGAATCGTAAAATATTTTTTGATGAACAAACTTTGTCCACCTAGAATCTCTCGTCGAACGAATCTCCAAACTTACAAGTTCCTCGTCATGCGCACTAGCTCTGTCGAGAAACAGTTTCGTCGCGAGTAAAATTTGTTAGAACGAAATCCATCGGCGGATTTCTTCGAGCTGCAAAAACATTTGCAGCTATGACTCGTCATCACGTGACGTAGACGTGACGTATCACGGGGGCAACGAAAATTGTGGAAAGCAACTTTCAGTTCTCGCGAGAAGCTAACGCCAAGTTTAAACAGTCAAGGGGGCTCCACGTACCCCCATAGCACCCCTGCACCCCTATATATATAATATATATATATATTATATATATAACCTCCGCGACGGCCTGCTCCTTCTTACTACTACGTTGTTCTTACTCTGGTCAAGGAGGTTTAGGATCGCGGGCGAGAAGCTTGCTGATTATATAGTTAATTTGGGGTCAGCTGAGTGAATACTCGATTCTCATTGGACTAGAGCCAATTGACGTCACGAAAATCCTAAAATCTACTGATTTCTGACGAAAATCACGGTAGAAGGGGTAAAATTTTGATCAGATTCAATTCAGAGTTCCGATAGTCAAGTCGATTGAGGTTAGATTGTACAATATTAAACCCACCCCATCCACAGATTTAGTAATTTCTTGAGAATACATAGGACATCTATGGTAGATTTGATACTGTACACGTTGATTGGAAGTTCAAGGGAATTCTACCAGATGGCGTTTATCCGCTAACTGTAATAAATTGATGCAACATATCAATAGATGGCGCTCACTCACTAACTGTAATAAATTGATGCAACATATCAGTAGATGGCGCTCACCAAGTTGCCACACCGGAATTATATTACATGTCGAAAGATTGTACTCTTCACGTTACTCCGAAAGAATTGCATTACATTTCGGTATATATGTATCTCTGAATGCTATTTTCGATTCGAAATCATTCCACTAAATCGCAGTTCATCGAAAAATAGCGTGCGACTCACATGCTTGGTTCCTTGTATCGCTGGATCTATCTTCACAATTGTACATATTCTTTGGCGAACAAAAATTTTCAGCTAAATTTTGTTATGGAACAACTTCAAAGATGCAAATTCGTATTCCTTTGTAAGAATGGCCAAACATATCTTGCTACTCATTTGCGTCATCATTTTGAGTTTGACGTGTGTAATGTCTACCCTATACGTCAAACTACATACTTTTTTCGCTATAGGATGCGATCAATTTCGTAACGCTACACTGTTCAAGTTACGGACATTGCATGTTTCGTCTCGGAAAGACGATATTACAGTCTCCGATTGTGCAGCATGCACATTGGATGATTTATCTTCTCGTCGCTCATATTTTAACGCGCAGAGCATGTATGATGATACAGTTACCGATTTTCATACGGCTTTGAAATTGATGTGGAACATCAAAACTAGAGGAGTTTTTTACTTGTAGTCTCTATTGGGAAGAAGAAAAAAATATGTAATAGTTGAAATCATTTATTTTATGTTCGATGAATTAACAAAAAATTAATTTTTCTGGATCTTTTTCTATGTGTCCTAATGCAACGGCCGCATCCAGTAGATGCTGAGTAGTGACTCCTTCGACCCCAATAGCTGCCTGGTGTGGACCGGACGCAGTAAACCTCTCAAACTCCTGCACCAAATAGTCCATTTGATTCGCCACATCCGAAATACGTCTAGCGGTCGCCTCGTTGTCGATAGTTACGATGGAACTGACCCACGTGTTGTCTGATTGTCTTCTAAATTTCATACGGAAATGTTGCTCGGTCGACATTTTATTCGATTACTTTTACTCGATACTATATTACTCGATTTTCTCACCACGACGTTCGAACGATATATGACGACTAGCATATCCACAAAATATTTATATAGCAATTCGCTACGTTCGGAGGGGCGCGAGATAGTAATTTGAAACGGAAGAAATTGTATCAGATACGGAACTAGTTTTACATGTATTACTACAATTCGAATCTTCGGTACGAGGACATTCAGAAATACATACTCGATCTATATGTAGGACAAGAAAAAGATCCACTAAACAGCGATCGTTTGATCATAATTTCTCCGTGTGTATAATCTTCGAATTCGTTAGATTCTGTCAGTTGTCGAATGGCCCAACGCCACAAACAAATATCGTGACAATCGTTAGCGTGTTTGTATCGAGTGACGAGTTTGAGTTTCCACGTGGGAAAAGACGAATCGGCATATATGTCGATACCGCCGCCGTTCGGTCGCATGTTCTTCCAGCAGATACAACACTTTGAAGATTCGGATTTATTTTGTCCGAGTGAAATATAAAACAAGAAGAGTATTCTACTCGTAGTTTACTATTGGGAAGAACAAAAAAATGTATAATAGCTGAAATCTTTTATTTTATACGCTAACGAAAAATAAAATTATTGGAATCGTTTTCTATGTGCCCCAACACAACTGCCGCATTTAGTAGATGCTGGGTGGTGGCTCCTTCGACTCCAATAGCTGCCTGGTGTGGATCGGACGAAGTAAACCTCTCGAATTGTTGCACCAAATAGTCCAGTTGATTTGTCACATCCGATATACGTTTAGCGGTCGCCTCGTTGTCGATAGTTACGATGGAACTGACCCACGTGTTGTCTGATTGTCTTCTAAATTTCATACGGAAATGTTGCTCGGTCGACATTTTGTTCGATTACTTTTACTCGATACTATATTACTCGATTTTCTCACCACGACGTTCGAACGATATATGACGGCTGGCATATCCACGAAATATTTATATAGTAATTCGCCACGCTCGGTGGGGCGCGAAATAGTAAGTTATGTTTGTATGAAACTGAAGAAATTGTAGCAGATACGAAAGTAGTTTTACATGTAGACGATGTTCAGAAATACATATTCGATCTACATATAGGACAAGAAAAAGATCCACTAAACAACGATCGTTTGATCATAATTTCTCCGTGTGTATAATCCTCGAATTCGTTAGATTCTGCCAGTTGTCGAATGGCCCAATGCCACAGACAAATATCGTGACAATCGTTAGCGTGTTTACATTGAGTGACGAGTTTGAGTTTCCACGTGGGAAAAGACGAATCGGCGTAAACGTCGATGCCGCCGCCGTTCGGTCGCATATTTTCCCAGCAGATGCAACACTTTGAAGATTCGGATTTACTTTGTCCGAACGCTTCGGTGGACTCTCTGTCGCAACGTACGCTCGTTTGAAAGTATGCATATATTGTCGATATTATCGATGAAATCCACGATAAATACATCGTCCGTAATACGTCTTACTGTCGTGAGGGGAATCAACGCAGAAACCAGTAAGCCAGATGGACGTTGGAAACGATCATCGGTATGTCGGGCAAGTGATGTCGCACGTTCGACACGATGGATCGTAATACTTCTCTTATACATTTCGAGTTATAATGTTCGACGAATACGAGCGTGTACAGGCCGTTGTCGATAGAATAATTTGTCGACACGCCGATTACGTTCAACCGGCGTAAAATCGAAAGCTTCGGTAAAAATGGCAATATAACTTCGACGTATACGTTCCTTATGTTATCGTCGTCGTAATCGCGATATCGTGCGGAAAAATCGAACGGTCTCCGATAACAAACGACGTCCACGTCCGAAATCGTGTCCGCAAAAAACGGACAGTATTCTCCGTACGGAGTGTATCGCATAACGGCGGCGTACACGTGATTTCTTTCGAATATTCGCACGTATCTCGGAAATAAACCGTTTCCGGGATCGCGAATAAAAAACGATCTGATTATATAAATTTTATTTACGTGAATACCTCTCAAATAAATGGTTTCCAACTTATCTTCGATCTTTGACAATTTATAGTAATGCGTCGGTGATATCATCCAAAGTCGCGTCTTATCAATTTAAAATTTATGAATCGACGGAGTATCGCCGCCGGACGCTCTATCATCTGGTGGTGCGGTCTTGGTCGACGAAGACGATGCTTGTTGTTGTGTTGTCAGCGGCGAATCCAATAGATACGACCGTAACGCATACTTGAGAATATCTTTTATACGTGTACAAAATTGTTTTCGTTTGTAATTGGGCAATTCTACGAATGTCCACATTACGGTCGATATAAAAATACAAATAAACACGATCAACGTGACAACGAACAATTTCGAAATGAGATCCGGAACGAAAAACGACATCGCACAAGCGACCGTTACGCTAACGATAATTTTCAAGGAAGTTATCTCTTTATTCGACATGGGTGCGAATATATATCGATATACATCTCCTATATTATCGAGCGACGACGACAACGACGACGCGGTCGCTCGTGATTGTTGTTGTTGCGAATCGGAAGATGACGACGACGACGACGGCGACCGACTTTCACCTTCTTGTTTCAGGTTCGATGTCGACATTATATTACTTATAATAGTACGGGGTGTTGTGCTGTCGTCGATTCGACCAACGACGAAATCGACCCAAACTTGGGATAAATAAAAAGTTTCCCGTCCGTTTGGATCAGTCAAAGTCTGATCGCCGGTGTGCAGTCTCGGTAATTATCCAACAATGGGCGTTCCTCAAGTGAGAGACCTCTTAAATGCGATGGGTGATGACGTTTACCAAGAATGGAACGTGAATCGGGACTGCGGTTCGAATACGACGAGATGTATTTACATCGATGTTACCGGTATGCTATACGGAACCGTGATATCGGCTATAAGGCAAGAATTGCAAGAGCGACGGGAAAATTACGTTAACGAACCAACGATAGATATCGAAGAAACGATAGACCAATGTCGTTGTATAGACGTGGCAACCGACGTTATACTGAACAAGATATTTCCTATCGTACCTACAGATTTCCTCGATAATGTCACCAAAATCTACATCGCGGCTGACAACGGTGCGCCAATAGCCAAATACAGAACACAGCAAAAACGTCGTCTGAATCGTATAGTCGTACCAAACCGCGTTCGAGATCAAGTATCTGATGAATTTTTCGAATTGATCCGAAGATACGTGAAAGGTAAGGCTGTCGTGAAATACGATCGGCTGGATACTATAGGTGAAGGCGAAATGAAATGCCTCCGTGAAATTTGGTTAGATAACCCCGACCGAGCATACGTCATTGCGAACGACTACGATGTAGTGGTGGGTGCTTTTTGTATGCCTCGAAGACAGATACGTTGTATTTGGCCGAAACCGCCGAAAGAATCTGGCGATTACGATCCTCATTCGAGGCTTATCAATTGGACGTCGGCGGATCCTCTAAAACGCCTGTTGATCGTGTCATTTTTGAACGTGTACGGAAACGATTACGTTCCGGGTTTGGTAACAACGACGGCAAATATTAAAAGAGTTCTCAACGATATAGAGAATTTTTCCATTCCCGACGAAGTATTACTGAATAATCTATGCGACGTGGCCCGCATTCTGTTCGACACGACCGAATCATCATCATCATCATCATCATCATCACCGTCGTCGGTCGAGTGGGTGTTGACTTTGACGTTCGTCATTGCGTACGTTTATTGTTACCTATTGAATTTGCCATTTTTTTGCCCTCAATCTATCAAAAGAGCAAAGTTTTTGGACGTGTGGACTTCGTTCCGAGACGAATTGCGAGAACAGCGCCTATCGAAAGAAAAACCCGACATGTTAGACTTGAACGATTCCAGCGTACACGTTCATCGCAAAAATATCGTAATCATGTGTTTATGGTATCTGTGTTATTGCGTGAATCCCTTCAAACAATGCGGTGGTGGCGACGGTACCACTGGAGACACCGTCGCTACAGTTCACGATAGAAGTAATATGTTTTCCATCCCTATGAAAGAGCCGTTCCGGTACGACGATCCGAGAACCAAAATAACGTTCAATTGTACGGATAAACGGTCGCTCTTCTCGTGTGACTCGAAATGTATATGGAACATTTATGACATAATAAAGGAAATAATGTTGTAAACGATATTTTCATTTCTTTCCCATCTCCGTCGTAGTTATGAATATTTTTTGCGTTGTTTTGATATGTTCATTTCCCTGTTCACATTGGGAGCGTTAATAAAATATGGAACAAATTGGGATTGTTATATCAGCTCTGTTTCTCGTTGTAAATGTACTTGTGATTACCGAATATTCCGGGAGTACGTCGGAATACCGTATATATAAATTAAAGTTCTACCACTCATCCAGTCAGTCGTAATTCATCGTTCAGTTAGTCGAGTCGTGTGTGTGTGTCTAATATCGAAACGTGCAGTATGGGAGTTGATACACTAAAGTATATTTTGGATGCGATCGGCGATTTCGTGTTCGAAGATTGGAACGACAAAATCGATATCGATCCGCTTACAAAAAAATGTCTTTACATCGACATTACCGGTATCCTGCACGACGCGCTGCGATACGCCGTGATACAGAAGAAAGACGAAATCAAACGTCGCTCATACGATGATACGTATCAGAAGCAGTTGGCTCTCAGAAGATGTGAAGAAGAATTGTCGTTCACTGCGATTGCTGTCGAGGTATTTCGACGGAAGGTATTAGCTAATTTACCAATGGGATTTTTACGATATGTTAGGAAAATTTATATTGGCGCCGATAGACGTCCACCGACCGGTAAAATCAGATCGACCCAAACTAGAAAATTCTATAATAAAGTTGTGTCGAACCGAGTGCGGAATCGAATCGAGGATGCGTTTTTTGACGTGGTCAGCCAGTTCAAGGCCGACATGTCGTACGAGTTCGTCGTCCATTACGATCGATCGCAAACGATGGGCGAAAGCGAGTGGAAATGTCTTCGTCAAATTTGGCTGGACAACCCCGACCGAGCGTACGTCGTGGCGAACGAGTACGATGTCGTGGTGGGTGCGTTTGGCATGCCTCATCGAACGATACGTTGTATTTGGTCGGAAGCGAACGACGAACATGACGACGACAAGCGTGCTGCGTCGAAGCTCATCAATTGGACGATGGCGTTCCCGTTACAACGTTTGTTGATGGTATATTATTTGAACTTGCATGGAAATTATTACTGTCCTCCCGTCAATACGATCTACACGTATAGCATGAAAGCAGTGATGGTTGAAATTGGGTCGTTTTCTGTACCGGACGATGAGCTACGGGGACAGTTACGTGACGTGGCCGGAATTATGTTCGGGACCGGTGACGAGTCGTCGTCGGAGTTGTCGCCGCACGACTGGACGATAGCTTTGACGTTCATCGTGGCATATGTGTACTGTTATTTGCTGAACGTTAGAGTATTCGATACTGGGACGAATGCTAACAAAAATATGTTTTTTGATGTTTGGGCCTCGTTTCAAGACGAGCTTTGGTTAGGAAAAACCGAACCGGTGGAAAGTGATTATGCGGTTAAAAACTATATCGATACAAAACAGTTGATAGAAATGAATTTGTGGTATTTGTGCTACAGTGCGACCCCGTTCAAGCGAAAAACTACAAATATGTTTTCGATCCCAATACAAAACCCGTTCAAATACCACGATATTCGAAGCCTGACGATCAGCGAGTACATGACCAACGACAACTTGTTTTCATGTGACACGTCTTGTTTTCGACGAATATATCGGGCTGTTTGTGAACTTTTCTCGTTAAACGATTAACACTTATAATATTTGTATTGCTCTAGATAAAATAATAAAAATTAACTGTTGTAAATAGCATTTTCATTTCCTCCCCATTTCCGTTGTGGTCTAGGATGTTATGGATGATGGTATGACGATGAACATATCAATTTGGATATTCGATCGACGAGAAATTTTGGACCGAAAAATTTTGTTCAACATAAGATATTTCACAGTTTTATTTAACCCATTCATTCCCAACGTGACTGCCATGAGATACAAATTTCACTCTTATGCGATCAACGGTTTCATTTCTCGAATCGTTCGATGAGGATATCGAACGACAAAGTTTGTTCCTCATAAAATATTTCACAATTTAATTTCTCGAACGAGAACTACGTGCTGAAATAGAAACGATCGGTACGTGCACGCAAAATACGTTCAGAACGAGGAACGACCGAAACGTTACCGCCCACCAATCGGGCGTATAAATACGGCTGCGACACACACATGTCGATTCAGTTTCAGTCTAGATGCCGTGTAAAACATGTGGTGGTTTAGACCACAGTCGCGTTTCTTCGGTCAAGTGTGCAAATCGAATATTGAAGCAAAAACATAGGTTCAGCACAGTGAATACTTGTACCGATACGTTCACGATAAAACGCGGTTTTCGTAAGTTTTGCCGAAATTCGGAGTTACGACAACGAATCGAAAATGACGTTTTGGAAATTTCTCAGCTGGCCATCGAAGCATCGCTCTATGTCAGTTTTCATTATACGAAATTGTTACATCGGAACGAATTTCCGATCGGACAATTTTCCATCAGTCACCTACAAGATTTCTACTATCATCTCCAGGGCAAACGACAGAAGAAAGAACGCGTTGCGTTGGACGAAGAATATTTCGCTATGCGGCCAGACAAAACGTTATTATATGACGGCCGATTACGATCGTTCCTGATTAAGTCGTGTGTCAATCAACACGAAACCAATATGAAAAATTGTATCACGGTCCATTTCTACGATCGACTTGTCCGATATTTCTATGAAAAATACAAGGAAGAATGTGATCGAAAACACTACGAATGGAAGACGATAGTTTATGACGAATTGTTCGCCTTCGTACCACGTCACGTTGCCCACAGCCGAGAAGTTGCAGAATTTCTGGAAGATTTTCGATTCGACTATCACAAGAAATTCATTAATATCGAAAATGACTGGTGGAGTTTGGTACCGATCACTTTCGAGTTGGGACGATGGTTCAAAGAGAGAAAGTTGAAATCCTTTTCGGCGTTTCCTATATTCTCGTCTGGACGAAAACATTTGCTTTACAACGCTATGGCGTTGAAAGAATTATTGAGTTGTGCAAAATTGCTACCAAACAAAATTAACGCTTCCGAGTTCATGAATGAAACTCCAAAATATTGGTGGCAATATTTCGATCTATCTCACTCAGTTTACGGCAAATTCGACGATACAACTATGCACATCGAGCCCCACAAGCAGCGGACGTCTTTCGCCATGAGTTTTTCCACCAACGGAATCGATTGTTCCATCATGATGAATAGATATGAGCGATCTACAATTCAACAATCGCAGAAGAAGAAACAAAAGAAGACCAACAAACAACCCGAGACTACAGTGGCTAGTTCAAGTTTCACCAAGTATTTAGGAATCGATCCGGGAGTTGTTAATTATATCGGCGCGTGCTATATCGATAAGGAAACTCGAACAGAAACCAATTTCGTGTTAAAATCGGCCACGTTCAAAGAACATTTCTGTAAAGAACGTGCTCGACGACGTAAACGGAAAAAAATGGCCGGAATCTTTGAAAAACGCCTGCTTGAATATCGCGAAAGTATAAACATAGAGAAAAAATTAATTGTTTCGCCGAAGTGTGGTTCTAATTTTAACTCTCATGTGGAGTACATTTTATACAGACTGAATTTCTTATCGTCCAGTCGCGAAATTTACGCTACGCGGAAATATACGCGCTTGAACTGGGACTCGTACATTTCACGTCGTAAAGCAGAGGATAAGGTGGTAAATCAGTTATTGCCCGCCGAAGATGATGATGATAATTCCGTGTTGGTTTGTTTTGGAGATGGAACACTGAAAAAAAATTTCAGTTATGGCAGAAATAAAAAACCCGCCGTCGAAATGCTCAAACGAGCGTTTCATCGTCGACGCGATAAATGTCAGATTATATGTGTGGATGAGTATTTGACTACACAATCTTGTTCGAAATGTTTCGGTAAAATGCCTTTGCCACCCAAAAACACGACCGTAAATAGAGACGATACGAAGCGACGACGATGTCGCGATCATAGATTTCAAATTTGCCAAAAATGTAAAATCGTTTGGAATCGTGACGTCAATGCTGCGCGTAACATCATTTTGGTTGGTCTCGGATTAATCGATTATCGTTGTAAAACGTCAGATGAATTTGTTCGTTTGACGGAATTTCAAAATTATGTGTTGCATAAGGGTGAAATTCTTATCTCGTGACGGTCAAGTTGGCCGTTAATGGGATATCGGAAACACGAAATGGTGCTTGAACACAAGTTTTCGCTCGTTCTGAACTTTTATCCACGAAGAAAATAAATAGCAAGAAACGCGCCATTCATCGTCAACGTCTTTGACATTTCGATTAGATTATGAAATAAAAAAATTGTTTACATATCGGATTTTTATTCCTTTTCATTATATATTGCACACAATTTATCGATAATGATTGTCACAGGTATTGTATATTGTGTGACGATTTCGTTTCGTTGTGCTTCAGAAACGAACGTTACGTTGCCGTAATATTCATCTGGGCTCGTGGCGTGTTCGTTATTGTCGTCGTTGCCGTTCACAAATGTGTTTTTGCAAATACATCGAACGTCGTTTGTGACATACATGCCATGGAGAAAAACGATATAGTCGATGACATACTTGGTTAGATTGGATAGAGTCTGGGCGTAGCGTTCGGGATGATGCTTGTTCGTTTCGAGCAGATAAGCGTATTCTGCCACTTCTTCTACGAACTTGTGATAGAATCTAGGGAATATGTGAACGAGATGTAAGGCGCCATTCGATGTTTTGTACAATTCGATCTGTCGTATACCGCTGTCGAGTATGCGATCGAACAGCTCTTCGAAATAAGTGCGAATGAAATTTTTCCACTGGCCCGTGTCGTCTAACATGTCGTCGATATATCGATCGATCTGTTCCTTGATTTTTGTTTTATCGATAACGGTCGGTGCAGTTTTGACTAGAATCATGTCGAACAGATATTTCAATCCGTTCATGAACGTATCGAACGAGACGAAAGTTGATGATGACGACGAGGACGACGACGACGACATACTCTATGTATTCCGACCTCGCGCTCTCCCTGTATAGTTTACTTATAAGATATCGTTGAGAAACATGTCGAAAATAACGATGAGAGATAAATCTACATATACATTTATGAATTTTATCACGTCCGCCGATTGGATCGATCGGGCGGAATACGTGTACGGCGACTTCAAGTGGACCATCAGAGAAATCGAAGTACCTATCAATGTAAGCAACGGTCACTTGTCATCGTTGTCGTCGTCTGACTTATTTGAATGTACTTCGTACATTAACAAGAAAATTGTCAGATTACCTATACGATTCAATCACGATATAAGCGGATCGAAGCGTAATCATTTCAAACACGTACAAAGTCAATCGATAACTTCCATACCGACATGTATGATGGTGGATAACGACGTGTTTTATATCCCCATCGGGGATACGTGGGTTCAGGTTACGGTAGACGGTGGCATCAAAGCGGTAGTAGTCAGTTTATATAATAATATCGTGAAAGTTGCCGTACAATGTACATTTTACGGAAACGTCGATCTACCGTTCGGTCTGCCATTGTTCAATGCGAGTTTGGATAGGATCATCGGTTTCGTGGGGCGTCGTCTACCGAACGGTCGATATACGATCGATTCCGGTGCCAATATGAAAATCGTCAAACACGTTATATCCGATGTAAATTTCCCCAGTATTTATTTTATCGATTCGTCGTCGTCTTCGCAATGTCCTTCTAACGATAATGGTGGTGTTGGTGGTGGTGGTGTCAGATCTACGAAACGTCTCGTCGTCTATGGCAACGTAATAGCCAAACACGGATTACACGCGGGTAAAATTCGTGAGCTGGAACGTCAACAGACGAATTCGTTCGCCAACGTATGCCGACGTATCAACATAATACAAAAAGATGACGGCGTTGTAGTTACCGCGACGAACGGAAACGACGCCGATAGCGAAGAATTGGATTCGTTCACGTTGTGCAATACGCGTTTATGTAAATATTACGTACTACCACCGCCCGACGATGTTCTGACCGATAACGTCGCCGGCGACGGGGCAAAAAAAAAGTCGTCCAAAAAGTAAGAGCCGCGATATAGGATGTTATCGCAAATCGACGTTAACGATTTCGACGACAAAGTCTACGCCGACGTCGGACCCGTTACGTCTCCCGATACCGTCGCGCGAAATTCTCATATAGAATTGCCACCTCTGTCTATAACAGCAGCAGCAGCAGCAACATCTTTCACGGAGAACGACGTTTCATTATTTGTCGAGCGGTCGGAATCTTCGTGCCCGTTACAACGACCCGTTACCGCCGCCACCGAAACGTTTCTGTCGCGAGACGATAACGAACGACCGTCGTACGGTTTGTTGAATTCCGTAAACGAACGGGAAGACGCTCAACGTGGAAAACGTCTGATAGACGACGTATTAATTCGCTTAGGCACTGTATCGGCCGACGATTTCGTAGTAGATCGGACGATGGTGACCAAATGGCTGGTATCGCGATACAAAAATATAATACATAAAATCGAGAAACCTATAGATCTGATGCACGCTATCGTCGAGTGTATCAGCACAGGTTTACGAATATTTTTGACAACGGAACAAGGCGATTGTTCCTATATCGATTCGGTGGAGATACTAAACGCTGATATTTTCTGTACTTGTAACGAATGGTTATTGGGATTCGTAGTAGAAAACGAAATACCAAAAATTACTAAGGATAACGTGACGCTTCCGATGAATCTAGACGAAGCCGACGACGACGATGTCGACGACGACGGCGACCACAACGATAACGGTGATGCGCGTGAAAACGCGTCGTCGTCTTTGTGTGACGCAGGACGAGATCGATTCGTCGCAAAATTCGATGAGTATCAGCGAATGATAGAGAAAATGATGACGGATGCTTCCGATTCGAGTAAAAGATCTGGGGAAGATTACGATTTGCCTGTTTTATTCGGCGGCGGCGGCGGATCGGACAACGAAGATCGGAGAGATACGATTAGCGTAGAGCGTGACATATTGACGGAACGTACGATAGATCAGAATATCGCACGAGAGCGATGTAATTTTCGACGTGACACGCAATCGCTAATAAACAATTACGACTTGGGTTCTATATCGGCGATATCGTCGTCCTCGATGACAGCCGATGGAATCGGAAGTAAACGTAGGGAAACTGGTAACTCGAACAACGTGAACGCTACCACCGTTAACGTTCTACAGTTGATCGTCGACATGAAAGAATTCGAATTATTGATATTTTTCCTATTATACGTTGATCGAGAGTCTCTACACGGTGACACGAATGTGATATTTAAAGATCGACCCGGTACCGGTGGAGCGCATTGTACTCTACAACAGCATAGAAACGGTAACACCACGAGCGCTCACGACGACGGCAGAACTCGGTGTTTCTCAGACCCCATCAGTACGGAGGTTAAAAAAATTCTACGATCGTTGACGACGAACGCTAATAGAACCGTCAAACCGACCGTCGTCGCCGCCGCTGCTGCTACTACCACCACCGTCATATCACCACAACCGCCACCAGCGACAGAGAGACTTGGAAAGAAACGTGCCCACTCGCAACGTCGTCCATCGAATCCGTTCTTCGATTCTACCGATCTGCACGATATTAACGAGAGACCTTCTGACGACGATGCCTCCGCTACCGCCGCCGAGGGAGTCGATTCGTCAATAACCGCTGGGTACAAACATACACGTATAAAAGAAATACTCGAATTTCTCACATTATTATATACGGATAAAATTCTCATCTCGATCACCGAATCTTTATTGATCGATACGCGCTTGTCTATATGGAACCGTAGAAACTCACAACAAGAGGGTACGTCGTCGTTTTATAAATTCGGTTTATTGGACGTGTTCAGTCCGAAAATTTCAAGAATTCACACGTCTTCTTCTGCTTCGTCGTTGTCTTCGAGTGCCGATCTTCGAGGGAAATACGATTCTCACGGGAGACAACCGCCAGTTACAGTCACGATCGATAATAGGGTCAACAACAACAACAACAACAACAACAACAACAATAACGACGACAATTCGATATCGGACAGTTATGAAGACTACAACAAAAGACGTCGCCAATACGGCGTACACGTTGGCAACCATAGTTAATATTACCGAGGGGAACGGTATCGTTGACGACACCGATGGCAGTAATACAAGTCGTTTCAGACACGATTCCAAGCTGAAAACGAGTAGTTCCAAGACAACTATGGCGACGGCACACGGCCGATCTGGAAAATCAACGAAACCACGTCGTCAATTGATGAAAGCACCCGCGAAAAAGCTATCCGTGTCGTGTAAACAGAAAATCGCCGGGACTGCATCGAATGCCGGTGGAAACAAATCGCTGTTCGGTCGTGTATTGCAATCGCTATCGATGGAGAGAACTGACGTTGTAACGACACAAACGACTTCGACTTCGAACCACACGATAGATAATTTCCTACGAACCGGAGTAACTGTGCCATCAAAAATCGCGATAAAGAACACTATCGAACATCGTTACGATGGTGGTGACATCATTACCGACATCGATAGCAATCGTCGCTACAGGCATATCGACGTTCACGATAAAAATATCGACACGGATTTGACAGATTTCAAGCAAACGTTCGAAGATCGCAATAATACTCTGATTCCTGTCGTGAACGTTTTGTTCGAAAGTGTATACGACAAATGGGAATATTACGTACTACGTTATCTATGTGGTATGGGATACTCATCGCAACTTTTCTACGTAGATAGTTACAACGGCAGTGGTAGCGGCGGTGGCGGTCGCAAGAGCCACGGCAACGACGGTAATCTCTTTAGCACACTCGAATCTTTCAGACACATCAACAAAGATTATAATATTATCGTGACGTACGATAAATCGTGCAACAATAAAATGGGCATAAAATCGACGACGACGACGACGACGATGACAACGACGCAAGCGATGGTAGCTAGGAAGAATCAAAAACGAAAAATAAAAACGAACATCGGCAGCGAAAACGGGAATATTGCGAGATTTAATAAATACGTCGGCGACAAAAATAATTCGACGACGACGACGACTACTACGCGAAATAACGACGAATGGGTTAATATACGTTTATCGATACCGTCGAGGGGAAACTGTTTGAATTATACGATTACCGATAACGGTGATCTATCTCAGTGCCACGGAACAGAACGGAATAATACACGCGAAAAATATGCCACCTATTGTATTTACGCGTTGATAAAACACATTCGCAACGGAAAAGACTACAGGCAATTGGTTACGACTGACGAGCAGCAGAGCGGCGAACGGATCCACGACGATAGACTCGTAATTATCAATTGCCAAGTGAAATCGGTTTATAACGAATTATTGTCGAACGTATATTATTCGAATGTTATACGATCGTATTTTGGTTCTTTAATATATTATCAACGGTATCTATCATTGTTGTTGTTGTTGTTATTTCTTTTTTCCTTTATTCCTTCCTTTATTCGTTCCTTGCTCCCCAAACTGAAATACGTTCCGATACACGTATAGATAAGAGATGATCGGAAATAGAAATTCCGATAATAATAATAATAATAATAATGATAATGTCTCTGCGAGACGTGTTGCAACGTTACGGGCCGAACGATTCGTTTATAGGCGCTACGATACATGGCACGATAAACGTAGGCAGCGATCCTACGTGGGACCGTTTGTGGGCAAACATGTTGGAAGTTTACTACGAGAGAGTCATCGAGCACAACGATAAACGTCGTTTTTATTGGGACGTTACGATCGCGGTGGCCAAGCAAATTATCTATCAGAAAATCGGCTTCGTCAATTTGCCTTTGCACTTACTACACAACTATAACGAAATTTCCAAGGAGGAATTTCTGAAATTGAAAACGATCGAACGAACGCTAAATTCGAATATCGATAAGTTGTTCTACACGTTCGTCGCGTTAGCATTTTCCGCTAGTACGGACTTTGCCGGTTACACCATGGACACGAAAATACTAGACTTGAGATTGAACGATATCAATCATTATTTGATCGATCAATCGGATCAGATGTACGCGATGTTATTCGCGTCGGGCGTTAATGACGAAGATGACGAAACTGCCACGAGCGTCGCGTCGTCCGAAACGAACGCGCGAGACAAACTGTACGAAATGCGAAAGTTTCAGATCGATAGTAAAAATATCATGGTCGCTAAGATACGCGATCTGTTCGACTCTCTATACGAACAGAGCATCACACAAGCACGGCGCCAGGGAATAAATTTGAACGTGAATAAATTCCAAACGGAATTATGCCCCGACGAGTTGTTACAATTCTGGACGAACCTCGGTCCGTTCTATTGGTTATGGTTCCATTTGACCGCGGGCAAATTCGCCAACGCTTATGACGATTTTCGTGCCGCGGCCGCCTCCCTGAAAGAACTGTTTCACAATTTCGGCTTGTTCATCAAGTGCGACTTGTGTAGAGCACACTTCGAAAGTATTCGATCGACGTTCGAGTATCGCAAATTGAAAGTCGACGCTCCGATCGATAATTTTCTTGTCGAAATTCACAGTTTGATACGATCGAGACACGACCGACTTCACGACGCCAAATTACGATATCTGAATCCGTACGGAGATTATCGAGACTTGCACGCTCAACTACGAGAGGAATATAAAAAGTGGTGGTTGTAGGATACGAATAAAAACGCTACATTTCAAATCGTCGATACTCTTTAATTTTATAAGGCATGATAATTATTTCAAAGGACCGCTTCGATTCTCTCTTCCTTTCTCTATCTCTCTCTCTCTATCTCTCTCTCTCGATTACAGTTTGAAATGAAACCCTCCGGATAGATCTATCAGTTTGTCACCCCTTCGTAACGTGTACGATACACCTCGTTTTCCCAGATCGTCGAGTAGTTCCATGATGAATTCCGGTCGTCGAGTGGTTCCTTCGATTTTTCTCAATTCCATACGCAAATCGAACGTACGCACGAGAATCTCTTCTAGTAACAATTGAATTTCAGATCGGAACAATAACGGTGGTAACTTGAGAACGGACCTTGGACGATTTTCGTTCATATAAGAGGAAGACATGACGATGCGTTCAGGAGTACTTACGCGTTCGTACGAACCCGACTTACGCAACGGCTTAGATAAACTTATCGACGACGAAGACGGAGACACCGACACAGAACCGAGCCTTCCTGGCGATGAGGTTCCTATGGAAGAAGATAACTGCGATCCACCCGCAACACCAATGGGTCACCCAAACTGGTACAACGATCACGTATACATGGTAGATATGCTGCTGAGTAACGTGACACGCAACGTCGAACTGATCGAAATCAAACGATCTCTGAGAACGTACGAAGCGATATGTCTGTTCAGGTTCGCCGTAAATTTCAAGGGAACGTCGTGTGCCGGTCTAGTATACGGCGGCATATGCACCTATCATTGGCAATGTATGAACATCGGTTTTTGTCGCGTATCGAGTCGCGTACTGGATAACGTTAACGACGGTTCGTCGAAAACCTATCACGACAAGGTGACGCCGTATTTTACGAACGTGCTACCTAAAGCTACGCTTCCCATAGCACCGATCGTACGATCCATAAGTCGTAAAGATTTGACGAAGAACAAGGAAAAGATTATTTCGTTGATGAGTTCGTGTTTCGGCCAGACGACAAAAACGGACGAAGCGGAAGCGATGGCCAAGGGGCTATTGGCGATGATCACTTGCACCGAATCGCCGATATTCACGATAATACGCAATCAATGGATAGCGAATCAGATGGCGTGGGTACGAGGATTAAATCCCAAAACTATGTATCAATTGATAGATCAATCGGAAGGCAGCGATAAACATACCGTTTCGTTCGTAACGGTAGATCAATTGACGATATTCGATACACCGCTGTTATTGATATTGCCCACGTCTGCGGTCGTGCTGGAAGATAAAACTCAATCGTTTTCCGATCCCGCCAACGTGACGATGATTCAATTGACGAATAAAAAAGTCAACGTCGGAGTTTTCGCGATTTGCGGGCCCATAATATACGCCCCAGTTATCGGAGGCCAACAAAATAGCAATGGTGGTGGTGGTGGTGGTGGTGGTGGTGGTGGTGTTGCCACTAACGAAATACCCACGATTCCACGTCAACATTTGATGACTTACGCTAAATTGGGGGGTGTTAGTCACGATACGCGATCGGTCGTTCTACCGATGGTGCTAAGTAATTTAGGAACGGCGATGATCGATCTGACGAACACCAGTCTCATATCGAACGAGGATCTGAAAAAATGTACGCCCAAATTCCAGTTAGTTAGACCCGATCCCGAACCGTTACCGTTACCGTTACCAGATAATACGCAGTTGCAGTCCACATTGCCGAAAAAACCCCTACCGGGTGACTGGATTTTATAAAAGTAATGGGTGGTAAGACATGGACGAAATAATCTTATTACCATCTCCATCTCACGCTCGTTCACCCTCGAACGTTCACCGTTCGACATCGATGGCGTCCACGACGACAGAGAATAAAAACAAATCGGTATTACGCCACGCTCGTTCCGTAAAATTTTTTAACGATAAAAAAAACGGCATGTACAAAAAACAACGTCACAGCAAGACCGGTCGAATTCATTCGACTTTATCGACTCGTCCTTCACACGATACGGCCGATCACGAGAATTCCGCCGTCGCCACAAACGACAAGTCGATAAACGTGTTTTCGTCGAACACGCACCACGGTGAGCGCGCTTTTCTCGCTTGTGTCACGTTCGTAATATCGGATGTCAGTTTGGTATTGACCGATCAATTCAAAAGGATATTCCCGTCGACGATGGATCTGTTGCTGCGTTTGAAGCGCGACAATTTCGTTGAATATTTCCACGATAATCACGTCGTTTTATATGCCAGCAACGAAACAGAAATTTCCCTAGCACGTAACCGTTTACCATCGTCGTCGTCGTCGTCGTCGTCGTCGTCGTTGTCGTCGATCTTCGAGTTTGACCAATACGTGACCGCCACAAAGTACGATTGCATCAACGATCGACCGATTTTAACCCTACGCAAACATCTATTCCGTAACGGCCGGTCGTCGTTACTGGCCGGTCCGATGGTTTTGATCGCAAAATCGACCGATAACAATAATAACGTCAATCAATACGATATCGTGAAAGATATACGACGTTACTACGAATATGACACGAATCACACGCACGTCGTAGATGTCGATCGTGAAAGTTTGCTACGCGACATAGCCGTCCAACTGTCCACGCTGATGAAATTTGACAGACAATAAAATAAATATTACACACTAACGAATATGTACTTTTTGTTCTCTACACCCAACGAAAAACCTTTCTGCGTTTCAACTAACGATAACATCGAGTCGAACAATTATAAACGAACAAGTTATTCAGTCTATTTTTAGATGTACGTGTAGACGTGACAATAACACATATAAACGTATCACGTTACGTGAAGTCACCTGACGATATTCTTGTCAATTTTCAGTATAAAAGGCAGCTGCTGGCACATAGCAGTCAGTATTCGATCAGTATCATCCGACTTTGAAACATCGAATCGTGTATTCCGCGTCATCATGAATATTTCCAACCGTACAGTGATTGAGCGTTTTTTAAATATAATCCAAGAATTAAAATTGAAGGAGTCCGAGCATATCGATACATCTGAGGCGACGAGGATGACGGAGAAAGAGAAACGTAGCGAGGCACGATCGGAAGGGTGCATCCAAAAAAACAGCGATCTCGTCGACGAAGCTGTGTTATGCGAAACGAAAAAAATAGAGGGCGATATCGGTACGTGGTCGTCGGACTCGTACACAAAGAAGGAAGAAGACGTTCGAGCGTGGCAAGATGCGTTGTATGGAGAAAATGGAAATCATGATATGGAACAATTGTTCAAGTCGTGTAAGAAAGGCAGCTATACGGATCTTGTCGACGCCATCTACTTTTTCGATACAGAATATCAGAACCAGGGCGAAAATACGATATATTTGGCGGTGGCGATGACGCGTGACGGATACACCACGCATCTGAACGGGGCGCCGTACAATTTGTGCAGCAGGAAGAATATCTCAGAGTTGGAAGAATTGGGTAATCTGAAAACCGTCAAAGAAAATCAATATATTCGCACGATCACGAATAAGCGTTCGGGTATGTGGGAGGATAAGACGAAGGAGGTATCGCCAGCTGTGATTGTCGACAACATCTACCGGTCGTTCTTATCGCGTCGCTATACGTCTGACCCTATCATCGTGAGCTGGCGCGATTCAAACGATACGGATTTTTTCGACGGACACATTCACACCAACAATAGCGACAGACTTACGGTGGACGTGGGTGGTGAATTTGCGAAAATCGAATGGTGTGCCATGATGGGATTCAAACGCGGTAAATTCGTTCGGTACGAATTATATCGTTTACCTGGAAAACGTATGATATGGTCGCACACGGTCGAAATTACCAATCAGTATTTCGTCGACAAGACTCACTTCACGTTCAACGATTACCACCGCGTATTAGGCTGTAGGGATAATCATGGGAAGTATGACGTTGAACAGTGCTGTGCTAACAACAGTAAAAAATTGAAATGTATATTGAGCAGTGTACTATATTCGTTTGTTCGCAAGGAATAAAAAAAATATATTTTCAACATGTTTTATTTTATTTCGCTCCCTGCTTATGTAAGTAATGGCTCCCAAAGACAAGCACGGTCGTAGTTACGAATCGGCCAACGATCGTGTATTGAATCGCGTTAACCTAGACGATGCGTATTCCTATTCCATAATGAACGTACTACGATCGTACGTAGATCAATCGGACCAGAAGCAAGCGCTTCTTTGTCGTCACGTACCGGCAGAATTGAAAGTTTCCCTGATAAAAGCTATCGAAAAGGGATCGTCGAGCGACGTGACGAATTTATGTCTACTTTGCAAGGATATCGATAAATTTTCTAGAGAGCAAATGTTCTATCAAGGGATCGTAATGCAATTTGTTGATCACGTAAAACCGACGGACTGTTCTCCCTTCTGGCAATCTATCATAAGCAAATTTCAGAATCGTTTGTCCACCATTCAAGATCGAGACGTGACGATGTTTATCGCGAAATCGCATTATATACGATCGTTGTCCGCGTCGGGCGTGTCTGTGGGCGACGATAAGATCACGACATATCTGGATAATATTCTGAACGTGGTCAACGGGACGTACAAACCAGATTTTCACAATTCCATCTTCAAACATAGCGTAAAGAATATTTTTCAGAACGTAATCGTGTCCTTTGCCGATTTCGTGGTGACAAATATCGATTTATACATCGGTGACCAACGGCAAGCGTCACCTTCGGACACCGTTGATAATACGACGGACGAAGATAATATTATCGTATCTCAATTTTTGAGCAAGCGAGTCGAAACGACCGATTGGAGAAATAAATTAAACGATATTCGTACGAACAATCCGATTAACGTGACGAACGCTACGCGAAATTACGAGAACGATGATTACGACGACGGTGTGCGGTTTCCTTCCTCGCCACCATCGTTATCTTCGTCGTCGTCTACGTCGTCGTCGTCGTCGTCATCATCATCGACTAACAAAACGGTAATAATTCATAGAGAACGTGATTTGATGTCACCGATACCGTCACCTTTGTTATCGCAGTCGTCGTCGTCGTCGTCGTCGTCGTCGTCATCGTCGACTAACGAAACGGTGATAATCCATAAAGAACATTGTAAATTGTCACCGATACCATCGCCTTCGTTGTCTTCGGCATCATCATCATCATCATCATTATCAACGTCGTCTTTCACGTATCATAGAAGTGCCGGAGAATTCATCGTCGACGCTGATGTCATACAACGAGACAATGATGATGATGATGATTACGATCGTGCCGATGAAGATAACGATAGTTGTAAAGACAACGATAGCAGCGACGACGACGACGACGACGACGACGATGACGACGATAACTTGTTCGTTACGTTACCGTCGATCGTAATCACACAGAACGATACGAAGAACGATCCGTATTTATTGTCTAGTTCATTTGTCACGACCGGGGACGATGAAATAGTCGAAGAACGCGACGGTCACGACGAGTCGTTCATGTTATCGTCGTGTCAACCGCCAACACCCATATCCAAGTTGAACGATTTGTTCGATATCGAAATATCGGTCGACGTGACGCCGCAAATAGACGACAGTGAACGCGCATCGACAGAAAATGAAGTATTGTCGAATAACGATAGCGAAAACAACAAAGACAACAACAACGACGATGACGAAAAAACCGATTCGGAAACGGCGACTGCGGTGGTAGTGGTGGCGACGGCGGTGGTGGTGGAGGAGATCGCCGTAGATAATAGTTGTTGATCGATATCTCCGTCTGACAGAACGAACATCGACACGGTTCGGTGTGCTCGTGATATCTACGATGACGAACAACCGATCGTACGGAAACGTTATTTTCCGCTCGCTAGATTCGGAATCTAGACGGTTCGTCCGTGAAAATGCCCAGAACGACGATGATATGGTATTACCGTTGTGTACGTTCGTGACACAATTGAAAGCGAACGGACGGTCACAACCTCGATCAAAAATATTAAACGAACGCCAATTGAAAACTATACGAGAATGTTATCATCTTACGATTCCGGAGCCGGGCACACCGTTCGGTATATTGTTGTGCAAGACGTTCCTAGAGCCCAGACAACAGGACAATTTCGACATTAAACGACCGAAATTGTTCAACGTCGAAGAAGGAACCAGTACGGATTTCTACTCGAACGATGCCTGGATGGATCCCGTCGAAAAATTCATGTCCATCGCGAAAACGGAAATGTTATTATCGATGAAGAAAAATGCCACAATTTACATGTCGTTCTTATTGCGAACGTCAACGATTCGCACCGTCGACGATTTCAAACGTAACATCGTCGAATACATCCTTCCGTATACCATGTGCGTACGTCTGATGAACGTCGAACCGTCGTCGGAAACTCCTCCGGCCGCTATCGCATCTAGACAGAATTTCTATTTCGTCGTATACGTTCTACCGAAAATGGAAACCAGTTTCCTACTTCGAATATATTCCATGCCAATTTTATCGTTACAAACGGAAGAGCAAACGGCGAACGACGATACGACTACAGACTACGAGCCCGACGTGACGACGTCTCAGCTGCGTCTAATTTTCACTAGCAACCGATCATATTTCAACGATAAACACGTGAACGTAATGAATTCGATGATATTTCTATATTGTTTCATTACCGACCGATACAAGCCCGACTTTGAAAATATCAGCGACGACATTACAAACTATATGGTAAAACTCGTTTCGATGATCAGTTACGAAATTGGAGGTTATTCGCTGAAACGTAACGGATTGGCAAAAAGTGGCGTCGGTCCGCTGGCATTCGTCATATCCGAAGCGGGTCTGATAGAAACGCCCAAGTTCACCGGAACGGCCGATTATCCGAAAAACGACGGGAATGCCGATGAAACGATACCGTCGTCGTCGTCGTCGTCGTTATCGTCGCTAGCCAAGAAAACGTTCCTGATCGAGAGTTATTTCGAAAGAATATTTGTCAATTTGCCTCTGAAAATGGGACTCTTGAACGATGAAATGCAATTATTTCGAAACTAATAAATGATAATAATAAAACTACAAGCTTTTCAATAATACATTTATTAATTATAATAAAATAGATTTGAACTGGCGGAGAGTTCTGAATCGAGTGACCATAACATAAATGTGTTGTCCGTCGGCACCGGTACAGTCCAGGTAGCCGTCTTCTTCGATCGTCAGTCCCTGACTTTGATATGCATTTTCGATACAACTCAGATGTATCGGAAAACCCACGTGCTTGATCGGTGCTTTGTTGTATTGGATTCGTCTATCTACCGCTCCCGATCCGGGATACATGCGATAATAACGATCGATCGATTCGTCCAACATAACGATACTCGTCAATTCACCATCGTCCGACGAGTATTCGAGTTTTATCAATTTCAATACGCTACCACTCGGTATTTTCGTAGCTCCCATGAAATTTGTCAACAAAGTGTACGAGAATCCCACCGCTAAATGGGTGAAATGTTGTCGCACGGACGACTGATAACGAACGATATATTTGCTTAGTATATTTACGTCGAATCGCTTGGACAATTGTCGAAATAGCGAATCGATCAATTCCCGGGTTATATCGTAACATTGTCTGTTCGAAACGACAAGAATTCTAAACGGTACTTTGAAATTCTTAATGGGTACACAATCGTCCCGCGATACGTTGTCCTCGCATCGTTCGATCATCTTCACGTACGTATCTACCAGTTCCGTGATATCGATCGATCTGATAGTGTTAATTTTATTATCGTTCACGAAACGTTTTAGTAATTCCTTTCGACTGTCCGCGTCTTTATTTCTATCCATATCGACGATGAATCGTTGTAGCTCGGAATCTTCAGACGAACGCATCAACTTACTCAATTTATATTCAAACACTCGATTCGATCCCAACAATTGTTTTGCGAGAATCACATTAGATGGCGGTAAAGCGCTATAAGTCAATTGTTCACCGCATTTGGTCAGATCAACGTTGTCGCCATAGACCCGGCCATTCCTCGTTTGTACCTGAACGTCGTTCACGAACGTATATCTTGTATCGTTTCCACTCGTTCGACGTTCGCCCCGCGTAATCGTCTCCTGGCTACATGCACCCTCGTCGCTGTATGCGTATTCGTCGGTGTTCGTTTCGTCCAGATCGTAATTTGAACTGCTCACCGTATCGAAATCGATCGGACCGCACTGATTTTCGTCACCGCACAGAATAACGATCGTATTGTGCGACGATTCGCCCAATAATTTCAGTAGGACGAGGAAAGCGGGTGGCGACATCATCGTGTATTCGTCAACGACACACACGTAGAATTCGTCGTTTTTCGGTCGAACCATTTTCACACGTTTCTTTCTGCACTGACGTTGTTCTTCTAACAGTAACTCGCAAAAATCTAGGTAGCGAGTATCCGGTGTGAATTTCATCTGATTAACGCTTCGTCCGATAGTTTTGGCCAGCGTTGACATTTGTACGCAGTGGTGCATCGAATCTGGCGACGTCTGATGAACCAAACCACCATTATATGCAGCGTGATATTTGCACGTATCCTTGTAGAAATTGCACAGTAGCAAATGTTTCAATGTGACATAATGAAAAGTACCGTTCACGTGTTTTTGTACGTATTTCAATAATTGGGTCTTCCCCGTCCCACCTAATCCGTACAACCGAACCACCGTAACGCGATTCTGCTTGTTATACAGATAGAACGGCGAAATGCGATAAGACGATGAACGGCTATTGTACTGTATCTCTTCGTCTTCACTGCCATCCGTATCGGATCGAACGTATTTCCCGTCGAACGTTTTCGGTCGTTTCGTTCTGGTGTCAAACAAGAAAATTCCTTCCCGTTTTACACAAGATGTTGGGAACGCCGAAGTAAAAATATTTTTTTTTTCGTCATCGTTACCATCATCACGTTTATACAATTCACCGATCGAAATTGTATTCAACAAATTCGCAAATCCTCGTTGTTCGTCGTTCAACGTACACCACGATTCACATTCTGCATTAACGTTCCCCGACAAACACGCCATCATTTTACAACCCGGCACTACTTCACGCGTATCATAATTTTTATCTAAAAACCATCGTACGTCGTCTGCATAGTTCCAATGGCAAGAACATCGCGGACGATTTTCACCCACCGGCTCGTTTAGCCATAAATTTACAATTTCGTATTTTTTATTTTGATACGAGAAGACTTTCACAACTTTCGGTAGTCTCGACACAACGTTATCGCAGTCTCTTTCGATCGTATTGTTCTCGATCGATGATGATGATGATGATGATGTCGTCGTCGTTAGCGTATTTTGATCATCGTCGCAGACAAAAGTGAACGTTTCAGCCATAACGAAGAATAAACGAATACATCGGTGACTGTACATTATAACGATATATATATACCACCACCACCACCACCACCACCTCCCTGTTCGGACGACGGTGATGTGCGAATTTACATATGATCGCGTTGCATGGTTTTGTCAAAGCGACACCTCAATTTCCTAAGAACGTTCGTTTCCCTCGCGTGATTAACATCTCTATCGACGATCTTGTCCACGTCGGGATCCTCTGCTGCCGCCAACCAACGATAATCGATATAAGCATCGGTAAGAGCCCACCATTCGTCGTTCAGACATCCTTCGTGTGGCGTACACAAAATGCTATGTATTAGATTCCCTTTGCCGAAAACGTTATAGCAAGGCGTGGATGCGGTCGTATACATCTTACACGCGTCGCCACATCTCATGCGACGAGGACGTTTCCGACTCGAGCCGTTTCGTTGATACGATATTCGTATACCGTCCGAATCGAGGGAGTTACAGAACAGCGCGTACATTAGTTTCTGGATAGCACTATAGAATTGGATCGATTCCGTATCGAATTCGATCGGTCTCAATAATTGCCATTTGTCCGAAGTTATTCTGTTTATCAGTACGTCCAACGAACTGTTTTTCGTCGGCCATATATACGGTTTATTCGGAGCGGTGAGAGATCCGCCGACGTTCGAATGTAACTTGTTGACAACTTTTTCCAACCAGAATCGTTTGAAATTGTACACGACGTTCCAATATTCGACCGTGTTACTCACTACGTACGATAAAATATGCGAATAATCTTGCAAAGCGTACGGCGTCGACTCGATCACACATCGATTGGTGTTCATGTAATACGAAGAAACTAGTATCGAATCTATAACTTGTTCGTCTGTACTTTCGAACAGAGGTATCCCCGTCGAAGGATCGACACTATATTTAGTCGCTTCGTATCGATGATAATACAAAATCGATGCATTTTCTTCTCCGTTACTCGTCTGAGATTTCACTGGGTACACGTTACAAACGCGACGACCGATATTTCTCCTATATTTCTTATCATATTTTTCGTTCCCCAATACACGGGTGTATCTGTTTCTATCGTTGTTGTCGTCCTCGTTGTCTTCATTCGTATCGCTATTATCACCGTGATACGATTCGCACGAATACGGACAGACGTTTACTTTGGACATCAGTCTTATTGTGCAGATCGAAGAAATCCATCGGTGGAATTTGGATTCAACAAATTTCACTCCAGACAAAACTGTTTCTCGACGATTCGTTAGAAGTGGAATTACATCGAAAAAATAAAACATTCGTTGATACACGGAAGGATATATTTCAAGAACCACGTTCTAACCCATTAACTGCCAACGTGGCCGTCATGAGATACGAATTTCACCCTTATGCAAGACATAATTTTGAAATTCCGTCAAACGAACAAATTCATCTGACGTTTTACAACGATAATCGATTAATCCGAGACCAACCAAAATGATGTTACGCGCAGCATTGACGTCACGATTCCAAACGATTTTACATTTTCGGCAAATTTGAAATCTATGATCGTGACGTCGTCGTCGTCGCTTCGTATCGTCTCTATTTACGGTCGTGTTTTTAGGTGGCAAAGGCATTTTACCGAAACATTTCGAACAAGATTGTGTAGTCAAATACTCATCCACACATATAACGTGACATTTATCGCGTCGACGATGAAACGCTCGTTTGAGCATTTCGACGGCGGGTTTTTTATTTCTGCCATAACTGATTTTTTTTTTCAGTGTTCCATCTCCAAAACAAACCAACACGGAATTATCATCATCATCATCATCATCTCTGGCGGGCAATAGCTGATCTACCAACTTATCTTCAGCTGCACGCCGTGAAATGTACGAGTCCCAGCTCAAGCGCGTATATTTCCGCGTATCGTAAATTTCGCGACCAGACGCTAAGAAATTCAGTCTGTACAGAATGTACTCCACATGAGAGTTGAAATTAGAACCACACTTCGGCGAAACAATTAATTTTTTCCCTATGTTTATACTTTCGCGATATTCAAGCAGGCGTTTTTCAAAGTTTCCCGACATTTTTTTCCGTTTACGTCGTCGAGCACGTTCTTTACAAAAATGTTCTTTGAACGTGGCCGATTTCAACACGAAATTGGTTTCTGTTCGAATTTCCTTATCGATATAGCACGCACCGATATAATTAACGACCCCCGGATCGATTCCCAAATATTTAGTGAAGTTGGAATTAACCACTGTAGTCTCGGGTTTTATGTTCGTCTTCTTTCGCTTCTTCTGCGGTTGTTGAATTGTTGATCGCTCATATCTATTCATCATGATGGAACAATCGATTCCATTGGTGGAAAAACTCATGGCAAATGAAGTCCGCTGCTTGTGGGGCTCGATCTGCATAGTTGTGTCGTCGAATTTGCCGTAAACTGAGTGAAATAGATCGAAATATTGCCACCAATATTTTGGAGTTTCATTCGTGAACTCGGAAGCGTTAGATTTGTTCGGTAGCAATTTTGTACTACTCAATAATTCTTTCAACGCCATAGCGTTATAAAGCAAATGTTTTCTGCCAGACGAAAATATAGGAAACGCCGAAAAGGATTTCATCTTTCTCTCTTCGAACCATCGTCCCAACTCGAAAGTGATCGGTACCAAACTCCACCAGTCATTTTCGATATTAATGAATTTCTTGTGATAGTCGAATCGAAAATCTTCTAGAAATTCTGCAACTTCTCGGCTGTGGGCAACGTGACGTGGTACGAAGGCGAACAATTCGTCGTAAACTATCGTCTTCCATTCGTAGTGTTTTCGATCACATTCTTTCTTGTATTTTTCATAGAAATATCGGACGAGTCGATCGTAAAAATGGACCGTGATGCAATTTTTCATATTGGTTTCGTGTTGCTTGACACAGGAGTTAATGAGGAAGGATCGTAATCGGCCGTCGTATAATAGCGTTTTGTCTGGCCGCATAGCGAAATATTCTTCGTCCAACACAACGCGTTCTTTCCTCTGTCGTTTGCCCTGGAGATGGTAATAGAAATCTTGTAGGTGACTGATGGAAAATTGTCCGATCGGAAATTCGTTTCGATGTAACAATTTCGTATAATGAAAACTGACGTAGAGCGATGCTTCAATGGCCAGTTGAGAAATTTCCAAAACGTCATTTTCGATTCGTTGTCGCAACTCAGGATCTCGGCAAAACTTACGAAAACCGCGTTTTATCGTGAACGTCTCGGTACAAGTATTCACTGTGCTGAATCTATGTTTTTGCTTCAATATTCGATTTGCACACTTGGCCGAAGAAACGCGACTGTGATCTAATCCACCACATGTTTTGCACGGCATGTCGACTGAAACTGAATCGACATGTGTACCGCGGCCGTATTTATACGCTGGCGATTGGTGGGCGTTAACGTTTCGGTTGTTTCTCGTTCCGAACGTATTTTACATACATGAAATGGAATCGAACATATCCACTAACGACCAAAATTTATCGACTAACGACTTCAACGATACATAGTTTTATTAAACGTCGATAGAAAAGATAGAGTTGTCAACGTACCAGTTGTTCCTATTTCTGTACGTAATTCTCGTTCGAGAAATTAAATTGTGGAATATTTTATGAGGAAGAAACTTTGTCGGTCGAGATTCTCATCGAACGATTCGAAAAATGAAACTGTTGATCGCATAAGCGTGAAATTTGTATCTCATGACAGTCACGTTAGGAATAAATGGGTTAAAGTCGTTCCAGTGCTTGCGGGATGGGAGAAATTGAAAACTTTACCTGTTTTAAATTTTATTTATAATATTATGATTCTTTGAAATCCGGAACCTCTGTACAATCTTTGTATTTATTACTATAACTTTCCAACCCCCATTTACACATATCGCATTCATCTTGTGGTATTGGTGGTCCCTCCATGTGAGTTCGCCAATCGGGACGATTGAAATGAACGAAACATGGTAGTCGAACCATCAGTTTAAATTGCTTTGTATATTTTGATGGTATTTTATGCCATGCAAAAAGAATCTCCATAGAATCCGGTATTTTGAGTAGATACGATAACGGCAGAGCCGATATTTCGTCTTCTGTCAGTTCATATAATCGTTTATCCATGGTTTTCAAGCCAGGTCGACCGCTTCAACGTATCGGACTGATTGGACTATCCTTCACATGTTGCCTAGTTTTATAACCCATTAACGGCGAACGTGACCGTCATGAGATACGAATTTCACCCTTATGCAAGACATAATTTTGAAATTCCGTCAGATGCGATCCCGTTGAGGTAATGTAAAAAGCGCCATCTTTCGAAATATAATGCAATTCCGATGTGACAACTTGGTGAGCGCCACCTATCGAAAAGTTATATCAATTTGTTACAAAAAGCAGATGGACGCCATCTGGTAGAGTTCCCTTGAACTTCAAATCAACGTGTACAGTATCAAATCTACCATAGATGTCCTATGATTATCATGAAATTACTAAATCTGTAGATGGGGTGGGTTTAATTTTGTACAATCTAACCTCAATCGACTTCGCTCTCAGAACTCTGAATTGAATCTGATCAAAATTTTACCCCTTCTACCGTGATTTTCGTCAGAAATCAGTAGATTTTAGGATTTTTGTGACGTCAATTGGCTCTAGTCCAATGAGAATCGAGTATTCACTCAGCTGACCCCAAATTAACTATATAATCAGCAAGCTTCTCGCCCGCGATCCTAAACCTCCTTGACCAGAGTAAGAACAACGTAGTAGTAAGAAGGAGCAGGCCGTCGCGGAGGTTATATATATAATATATATATATAATATATATATATTATATATATAGGGGTGCAGGGGGTGCTATGGGGTACGTGGAGCCCCGTTGATTGTCTAGACTTAGCGCTAGCTTCTCGCGAGAACTGAAAGTTGCTTTCCACAATTTTCGTTGCCCCCGTGCTACGTCAAGTATACGTCACGTAACTGTGAGTCATCACTGCTGCAAAAGTTTTCGCAGCTCGAAGAAATCCGCCGGTGAGATTCCGTTTCAACAAATTTCATTCGAGGCAAAACTGTTTCTCGACGGAGCTAGTGCGCATGACGAGGAACTTTAAGTTTGGAGACTCGTTCGACGAGAGTTTCGTTCAAAGTTTTTGAAGCTCGAAGAAATCCACCGGTGAGATTTCGTTTCAACAAATTTCATTCGAGGCAAAACTGTTTCTCGACGGAGCTAGTGCGCATGACGAGGAACTTTAAGTTTGGAGACTCGTTCGACGAGAGTTTCGTTCGAAGTTTTTGTAGCTCGAAGATATCCACCGGTGAGACTTCGTTTCAACAAATTTCATTCGAGGCAAAACTGTTTCTCGACGGAGCTAGTGCGCATGACGAGGAACTTAAGTTTGGAGACTTGTTCGACGAGAGTTTCGTTCAAAGTTTTTGTAGCTCGAAGAAATCCACCGGTGAGATTTCGTTTCAACAAATTTCATTCGAGACAAAACTGTTTCATTCCTTGAACGAGAATTACGTTCAAAGTTTTGTAGCTCGAAGAAATCTACCGGTGGAATTTCATTTCAACAATCAATCGTTCGACGAGAGATTCTAGACGGACAAAGTTTGTTCATCAGAAAATATTTAACGATTTCATTTCGAGAACGAGAGTTTCGTTCAAAGTTTTTGTAGCTCGCATAAATTCATCGGTGAGATTTCGTTTCAACAAATTTCATTCGAGACAAAACTGTTTCATTCCTTGAACGAGAATTACGTTCAAAGTTTTGTAGCTCGAAGAAATCCACCGGTGGAATTTCAATTCAACAATCAATCGTTCGACGAGAGATTCTAGGCGGACAAGGTTTATTCATCAGAAAATATTTTACGATTTCATTTCGAGAACGAGAGTTTCGTTTAAAGTTTTTGTAGCTCGCATAAATTCATCGGTGAGATTTCGTTTCAACAAATTTCATTCGAGACAAAACTGTTTCATTCCTTGAACGAGAATTACGTTCAAAGTTTTGTAGCTCGAAGAAATCCACCGGTGGAATTTCAATTCAACAATCAATCGTTCGACGAGAGATTCTAGGCGGACAAGGTTTGTTCATCAGAAAATATTTTACGATTTCATTTCGAGAACGAGAGTTTCGTTCAAAGTTTTTGTAGCTCGAAGAAATCCACCGGTGAGATTTCGTTTCAACAGATTTCACTCGAGACAAAACTGTTTCATTCCTTGAACGAGAATTACGTTCAAAGTTTTGTAGCTCGAAGAAAGCCACCGGTGGAATATACACGAGATCACTGAGATCAGTGCTTGCGGGATGGAAGAAATGGAAGAAAACATTTTATCTAGCTTAAATTTTATTCGTAATGTTATACATTTATGGAATTCTTTACGAGTAACCCGGTTCTTTATTCATCGAAGCAGTTCTTCGATTATTAGTGTTATTGTTGTTGCTGTTGTGTGATAGAGTTTTGGAATTATTCGTCACTATACGGTGAATTTGTCGATTGTCGTTATCGGTGGACAGAGTATTAGAATAATCTTCATATAATTGGTCGAACTCGTCGTCTTCCGCCTCGTCGTCGGTCCAATTGATAATTTGCTCGTCGTCGCGACGTATCATTGCCCAGAGATCCTCCCAGCCTGGTCTGTCGTATACAGGAGGAACGTGTTCTTTTGGTCTTTTTTTCACCACTCGCTTTCGATAGGTTTCGCTAACACTTGCCGGTTGTGACATTATTTCGATTGAACGATTGAAAAGTAACTGACATTCTTGGTCAGCACGCTCGCATTATATACCAATTCGAATTTCACCCAAATGACATCTATGAATAATATTACAACTAAATATTGTTTCATTCCTCGAACGAGAGCTACGTTCAAAGTTTTCTTATATACGCGTTGTTACCCCACTCTATCTGTAAATTTTTCAATACACCTTTCGTGTGACTGTAAAAATAGATCCAACGATACAAGAAAACGCGCATATAAGCCTCACAGTAATTTTCGATGACTCGATAATAAAATTCAGAGACATCTATCGAAATGTAATGCAATTTCGTCAGAGTAACGTAAAAAGTGCTATCTTTCGAAATATAATGCAATTCCGATGTGACAATTTGACGAGCGCCACCTATCGAAACGTTATATCCATTTGTTACAATAAGTAGATGAACGCCATCTGGTAGAATTCTCTTGAACTTCCAATCAACGTGTACAGTATCAAATCTACCATAGATGTTTTATGCATGTCATGAAATTACTAAATCTATAGATGGGGTGGGTTTAATTTTGTACAATCTAACCTCAATCGACTTCGCTCTCAGAACTCTGAATTGAATCTGATCAAAATTTTACCCCTTCTACCGTGATTTTCGTCAGAAATCAGTAGATTTTAGGATTTTCGTGACGTCAATTGGCTCTAGTCCAATGAGAATCGAGTATTCACTCAGCTGACCCCAAATTAACTATATAATCAGCAAGCTTCTCGCCCGCGATCCTAAACCTCCTTGACCAGAGTAAGAACAACGTAGTAGTAAGAAGGAGCAGGCCGTCGCGGAGGTTATATATATAATATATATATATATTATATATATAGGGTGCAGGGGGTGCTATGGGGGTATGTAGGGCCCCGTTGACTGTTTAGATTTGACGCTAGCTCCTTGCGAGAGCTGAAAGTTGCGTTCCACGATTTTCGTCGCCCCCGTGCTACGTCACGTATACGTCACGCGATGACGAGTCGTCACAACTGTAAAAGTTTTTGCAGCTCGAAGAAATCCACCGCTGAGATTTCGTTTCAACAAATTTCATTCGAGACAAAACTGTTTCTCGGCGGAGCTAGTGCGCATGACGAGGAACTTTAAGTTTGGAGACTCGTTCGACGAGAGATTCTAGCGGACAAAGTTTGTTCATCAGAAAATATTTTACGATTTCATTTCGCGAACGAGATTCACGTTCCACGTTTTTACAGCTCGAAGAAATCCAACCGGTGAAATTTCGTTTCAACAAATGTCATTCGAGACAAAACTGTTTCTCGATGATGCTAGTACGCATGACGAGGAACTTATAAGTTTGGAGATTCGTTCGACGAGAAATTCTAGGCGGACAAAGTTTGTTCATCAGAAAATATTTTACGATTTCATTTCTCGAACGAGATTCACGTTCCAAGATTTTGCAGCTCGAAGAAATCCACCGGTGAGATTTCGTTTCAACAAATTTCATTCGAGACAAAACTGTTTCTCGATGATGCTAGTACGCATGACGAGGAACATATAAGTTTGAAAATTTGTTCGACGAGAGATTCTAGCGGACAAAGTTTGTTCATCAGAAAATATTTTACGATTTCATTTCTCGAACGAGATTCACGTTCAAAGATTTTGCAGCTCGAAGAAATCCACCGGTGAGATTTCGTTTCAGCAAATTTCATTCGAGACAAAATTGTTTCTCGATGGAGCTAGTGCGCATGACGAGGAACTTGTGAGTTTGGAAATTTGTTCGACGAGAAATTCTACGCGGACAAAGTTTGTTCATCAGAAAATATTTTACGATTTCATTTCTCGAACGAGATTCACGTTCAAAGATTTTGCAGCTCGAAGAAATCCACCGGTGAGATTTCGTTTTAACAAATTTCACTCGAGACAAAACTGTTTCATTCCTCGAACGAGATATACGTTCAAATTTTCTGTAGCTCGAAGGAATCCACCGGTGCGATTTCGTTTCAACAAATTTCATTCGAGACAAAACTGTTTCTCGATAACGCTAGAGTGCATGACGAGAGACATATTAGTTTTTCGAACGAGAATTACGTGCGAATCACACGCGCTAGTAACAGTAAGAAATGCCAGAAATATCCCGTTCGTGTTGTTCGCGTTGGTGTAATATATTCTCGATTATCTCGTCTGAGCGTTTGAAAGCGAATTCGATTAGATTTCGGTTGGTAAAGAAGAGGAATTCAAACGCTAATTCGAACGTCGACGTTTCTTCGCTCATCGCGTACCGTGACAATATCTACGACGACGATGGAAACGATCTGTTAGAATTGATGATGACGAAAGGGAACGGTTCGCGGTATGCCAACGAATCGGCGTATAAAATGTTCTGGACTTGGTGGTTGTTACGATGTAAACATAATATCGGTGCCATGTATCCCGATGACGTCGATCGTCTGATGAAATTTTTCGAGAGCACGACAGAATGGTCAGATCGTGGAGTAGTTCGCGTAGACAAAGACGACGGAACGATCGTCGATGTGCCCGTTGAAATGTTGTCACTATTACAAGACGATAATCGTGACGCGGATACAACGACGTCGCTCGCATCATTAGGATCACCTATAAATATACATAACTGTGTATTCTATATGGTCAGTAGTTTATTATTCATTGTGCTGTGCATATCGCATATGTTGGCTAATTTTTCGCTCGACGAAAATAAAGTTACAGGCCGACGTACGACAAACCGTCATCGTCGAAATTAATTTGGTGATAGTCGCATCCCTACCTTCACCTCTACCGCTAATATTGTCTAACGACATGTCGAACACTAACACGCAAGACGAAACGATCTGTAATTCTCCAAGTGATACCGTCGTCGATTGTTCGATTGGAACGTTGAAATTGAACAGTATATTGAAAAAGTTCCCGAAAGTCGATTATAAGCGATATCTTCTGGACGGCGTATTACGACAATTGGACGTTAACGATGGGGAGCTGACGAGTCGTGGAATCGCACGGATTCATATGATAGTTTCGGACGATGCCAAGACGAAGTTTACAATTTCCCACGAAAATTACGAAACTCTGATTCGAGCGATCGATGTTCCACATAATTGTAGCGTCGTAATATCGTACGAACTAGTTCATCGATTGGTGTTCGTTTTCGATTGTATCGAGTGCAAGAAAAAATCACAGACTCGAGAGGCGCGGTGCGAATCCCAAAAACACGTGGAATTTATATGTGAGGTGGTGAGAAGAATGTTCGAGAAAATTTTACATATACGATACGTGGGAACGGTCGTTATAACCGTTGGGAAAACGCACGGCTTTCATATGATATTTCACGATGTGAACGTCGATCGGTGTATGTACCATCATTTGCTGTACGCATTAATACGCACGTTGAATCGAGTACGAGCCAAGACGAGTTCTTCGGAGGAATTAGATTTATTTTTGAACGAATCGTGTACCTCGTTCGTACTGCCGTACGGTCGAAATCACGCCGATACGTTTTTCCTGTACAACTTCGATACGTCCACGCTCACATCTGCAGATAAAAACGATATAACAGACGTGGATATTTTATCACCGATCCCAAAATACGTATACCCATTCTACAGTTTGAAATATACGAACGACGGAACGGACGCGACAAAATGTTCTCAATATCAACGTAATTCGTCGCAAGAAGAAATCGTGTGGTGTGGCTTCGACGGAGAATTTCGTTTCAAATTTCAAAAGAAATATTTTCTCGATAAAGAATGTATGGAAATACACAGCAATCGCAGAGAGATAGAATCGTATCGAGACGATATTCTATACACTATTACACCGAATCGAATGATCAATCGTAAGAAAACCTTTTGTCGCTGGTTGTTTGTCGAAAATTACGAAGAAGTGATGTCGTCGATGTCGTCCCATAATCTCGAATATTCCAACTCTAACGATAACGACGACGACGACGACGATCTCATCGCTTCGAATTCCACGAGTATATCGAACGAGATGTCCATCGACGAGAATACTAGGACGGAAAGATGTCAGCGGAAACGACGACGACGACAACAACAACAAGTTGAGCAGCAGACCACCGTTTCACCGTGCGATGAAGATATCATAGAAAAAGAAGAAGAAGAAGAAATGTCACGTAAACACGACGTGGCTCTGCCTTATTTCGACGAGAAAACAGACTTGAAAAATGCCAATAAGGGCGTTAGAACGATTATTGGCGCTGCCGGTGTCGCTTCATCGTCATCCGTCCCAACCGTAACCGTCACCGGTCCCGAACGTGTTGTAGAAAAACGAGGTAATATCGATATATTGGAGGGTCATTTTAAGTATACCGACGAGAAGGGATACGAAAATACGAATCGTGTGTTTAGCATGATCACCGATTTGAGTTACGTTCGTAATACGATCTACGAGTGTGATATCATCAGCGAAGATATGTGGCAAATATTGTTGATCGAATATTTCGATAGAACGTTGTCGGATCGTTACGTTATGGTACTTTTCGATTATATTATAGCGAACGCGAACAGCCATCGGTATTCCGGTCGTCGTAACGGGGACGACGGTTGTAGAAATGACGACGACGACGACGACGACGACGGCGACGGCGGTGGCGACGATGAAACCGACGAAAGCGAACGATACACCGAACAAGTTAAGTTGGAGAAAATGAAAATCCTCATTAACGAGTGCATCAAGTGGAACATGATTACGGGTGTATTGAGCGATATTTATGGAACTTACGTATCCATCATGACCGACATAAATCGACAAGAGCAATTAGACGAACCGTATGGTCGTAAAAAAGATAAAAGACAGAACAGATGGAGGGTGCGCGACCGAGCGAACGATCTCCCGACTTTCCAATTCGACATCGGTTACGATGAAACGAACAGCGGATTGGCGAAATTGAAACATACCAATTACAACGTGTTTTCGTTTTGTGCGTCCTTAATGTATCATCACGAAACATCCATACATCCGACACAGTTGCAAGCCTACCTATATTACTATAATTATATACCGGAAGATACGATGAACAAATTGATGTCAGAATTTAGCGACAGCACCGCTATGATATCGTTCGTGATCCAATTTGCCTGTGTCAAATTCACGGCGAGTTCTAGAGATCCGTTGTCGCTGTGGGCACCGGCCGAATTGTTCAAAACACATTTTCCTCGTTATTTGTACGTCGACAAGGATGGTGCTACGACGACATCGAATAATTCGGCCGGCGATGCTAACGACACCTTCGGAAATTTCAACAGTTTTAGCGGAAACAGGACCGAAGAACTGAATTCGAATGTGACCGATAGCAGTAGCAGAAAACGAAAATGTCCACCACAGAACGATAAGAAAAAGAACGCAAAAAAATCCAAAAAAATGACGACGGTCAATAGAGATCTGTTGACGATGTTCAAAAAATACTATTGGCGTCCGTTTACGTTGAACGGCATACCGTACATGTATAACGGCACAGAATTCGTTAACGTGCACACGGCATACAAAACTATTACCGACAAAATCGGTTGTAGTCAATCCGCTTTGCAAGATATCTTCAATGCCAAACCGTTCGACCAGAAACACGGTAGAAATTACTTGTATAGGACCAATCACGTATACGACGAAATAAAAACTCCGGCTTACTTTAACGTGGTGCTGAAACTCAGAGAGATCACTTGTGGCGGTTCGCAATCGTTGTTGATGCGAGAATATCCGATAAAAGAAGTGGGACGGGCGGACGTGTCGATCTACGATACCGTGGTGGACGGAATGCGTGCTCTGATAGACATGGAAGCGGACATCGATCGGTCGTCTTTGCGATTCGTCATGACGCAGCCGGTAGTACCGTTGGTTATCGAAGAGAACAACGACGTACGAGATTTTTTCGATTCGAAAACAGCCGGTCATATTTCGTTGAATATCAAAGATTACAGGATGTGTGTAGATCTGCTCGGTAAGAAACCGCACAAAGATATCGAAGTATTCCTAGACGGGATCTTCACCGAATCATCATCATCATCATCATCATCATTGTCATCGTCGAACTCCAGACAGAACGAACATATAAGAAATTTCGCCAGAATCAATTGCATCGTACAAAGTATCGTCGTCAAAGCGATCAACGCTAAAATAGTGACTAGCGAAGAACTGGACGTTAGTCAAGTGGTGCACGCGATTTTCGATAGGCGATCATCGATACAATTGGGATGGACGACTTTCGAGAAACGATCGAGTCATCCCACTTACGTTCCACCGATACGAAGAAACGAATATCTTCTTTCTCGTCAAACCACATCCACTACGATTTTACCTCTGCTCAATAACGTCGAACGTAATTACTCCAATCAGATATATACCAAAGGTGACTTGTGTCGTGACATCGCAGCCATCCGGGGAATCGTAGACGTTCGCACCCGATTAAAATGGCTTACGAAGAAAAGACAATTTTCCGCGTCTACTACTACTACTACTACTACTACTGCTGCTGCTGCTGCTGCTAGCACTACCGTTGGTCACGATTCGTCTCGGTCGAAACATACGACAGCTACTGGGATAGATACGCTCGGCTCGGACTTTTGCCGGCGTATGTCTTCAGCGTTACGCGACAACGAAGAAAACGATAACGATAACGTAGATAGCAAAGAAGACTATTTATATCGTGATTATGCCGTACGGAAAGGATCGTCGACTACTCTCCACCCGCAATATACCGACGACGATAATAATAATAATACCAATCAGAAGAAACTCTCGTCCAATAAACATATGATGCAATCCAAAGTGAAATCTTTAGCGATATTGTCAAGTTTACGTACGACTTTCGCCAAGATCATGAAAGAATTCGATTCGCGTACGATGACTAATATCGCCGAATGCGCGGTACGAAACAAAAAATCGTTACCGTTCCGATTAAAGTTGATATGTTTCATAGTGACGGTTCACATGTATAAACGTTTACCGAAATGGACGGTGTTCGATATTCCATCGTTCGCCGATTTGATACAGGCTGTGAATAGTGACGACGACAACGACGACGATAACGGGGACGAACGCGATAACGATAAAAGTGGAAACACCGGAGAGGAAGAGTCGTCGTCGTCGTTCATCTGGGGATTAGGTCGCCGTCGGCGTCGCTCGAACCGTCGATCCGTCCTACCGGCCAGTATACTGAGTTGGATAGAAAACGGGCGATACGACGTGATACGGTGGTTGTACGAGCAAGCGGAAATTCTTTTACCGTACGCTTTTTACGTGGGATCACGAAACGAACGCCGTGACGACATATTGAAACGTTACGTCCTATCGCATCCGAATCGATACAAACGAGCCAATTACTATTTACAACAAAATTCCGAAGAAGTGAAATACGACTATGTATTACTCACGTTAACGTACCTATTCTATTTATGTTCGTTCGATTTCGGTACGTTAGATTTAATGCTAAAGTTGATTCTAAGCATCGAATTTCCCGGACAATGGTCCAAGTTGTGTACCATAGTTTGCGGTCATAGGCACGGAGGTAAAACTAAATTGCTCGACATATTGCGAGAGTACGGCCGTACTTCGGCTTCGGCAAAAGAACCGACGGACACGAACAAGGAAAACCAACCGGCCATGCTGATGTACGTGACGAACATGATGTTGGTTCAGGACGAGATTGCGACGTTCACGAGCGGCTTCAAGAAAGTCATATCGGAAAGTAAAATCGAGTATAGAAATAACGTGGGCAATGTGTTCGCGGCCATCTACGCCCTATCGAAGTTGTGGTACACGTGTAACGATCCACCATCGTGTCCGTACGATTCGGCCGTGGTCGAGCGTATTCTTCACATCAAAGTCGATTTTTGGCACGACAACATCACCGAACCCGAAGTTGCTCAGTTCCGATATTTCAACAGTAAAGAACGAGAAGCCATCTATAAATATTGTTTCCACAACAAATCCAAACTGGTGACCAATAGCGTTATCAACAACGAAGGATCCTTACCGTTCGTGTTCTTCAATCGAGAAACGAAAATTTACGTGTCATCAGGCTTACACGACGACGCCATAAAACAAGGTTTGCTAAGTATCAGTATGTTCTATTCTTGGTTTCGATACGTGGAGGACATCAACAAACCAGTGAATATTGACGTAAAAAAATTACCCAGTTTACCGGCGGCATGGCGGAAGCAATGGCTAATCCAAACGAATCCCTATTACAAATGGAAAGATACCGTTCAGATCGAAGCGCAAGATGGATGTTACGCTCGAGTACCGGCCGATTTGATAATAGATTCCTTAAATAGGTACGGACAACCTTTCGGTGCAGCTAAACAATTGACCGATGCATTTCACGAGGAATTCACTCGATATTATAGTGCCATCGACGATACATATAACGTTTCGGTCGATATGAATAAATTGATTTTATAATTTTTATTTTTCTGTTGTTTCTTTACCACCACCACCACCATCACCCCCAAAAAAAGACTATGTCACTTTGGTATTTATTTATTTCATCAAACGAATATTACACATTGTACGCGACAGTACAGGGTATTCGAAACTATTCGATATGGCGTGATCAACAACAGTCTATATTCACCTTCTTCCTCCGGCTGCGCCGATGAATTATTATTGCGTTTGACTCCAAACGTAAAATATCTGGTGTTGGTGGATGTGAACAATTGCACATATCCGATTGGTTTTCTTACGGCGCGTAACAATGGACCAAGGAGAATCTTTTCATCTACCCAGCGACACATTTTGTGGGGCGTACTCGACAGCGACGCAACGATAAATATTGGATTACCCCATAGAAAATCGTTGTGATTCTTGACGGTGTATGGAAAATAGTTCGATAGCAAATCAAAATTATGATAGAATTGGTTCGTTAGCCGGGCAAATAGGTTCAGCAGGTGATAAAGCGTGAATTTTTCTACAGCTGCGTCCACCTTCAGCGATATCGTATTATACACGTGGAAAAGGTTATCGAAACGAGATAATACAAAAATGGCCACATGTTCGCCGTTTGGTGCAGAATATTTTGTTGCTATGGCTCGTCGTAATACGCGCACTGTTTCCATGCTTCGCGAATTAATACTGTCGCACGAGCGTGAGTTATTCTCCGTTAGCGATGGCGATAGCGGGAGAACATTTTCTGATTGTTACAATAGGTCGTTGGAATTTATATAGTGCAATGCAGATAGTGGGGATGCGTCAGACTATATCTTCGCCGAAACGAATGAAATATCGTACACTTTATACGTGATATCGTGTGTCGACAATGAACACAACCACCACCAATTGGATGTTTTATCATCACGTCCTCCAATATTACATTGACGAAGCTGTATTTCTTTTCGCACGACTAGCTGACGTTCTATTTGGATAGGACATCGAAAAATGGGTCAGACATTACGTGTCCAATTGTGTTCCGAGGAGGCTCGTCTACCTGATCGAACCTCAAGTCGAGCGTCGGGAATGTGTCTGCGTAGCGTCGAAGACTGCATTATTCCAGCGAAAGGTCAGAGGCTCGTCGATGTAGGTATACGTATACAACTACCGCGCGGTTACTGTGGCAGGTTGGTTCCCCGATCGGATCTTTCTGTGAATCGTCGTGTTACAGTAGGAGCCGAAATAATAGATGAAGATTATCGCGGACAAATATCCGTGTTATTGATAAATCTTTCCAGTGAACCTTATGTGGTTCGCACGAACGATGAAATCGCTGAATTGGTCTGCCAGAAAATTTGCCGTCCAAAAATCCAACAAGTGAGGCGAACTACCACAAAAAATGCGAGATGTTTCGATTTTTTGTAATAATTTGTTGAGTTATGAATAAAAATATTTAAAATTTATTTCGAAAATTTTTTATTTTTCATCGTACACGTTTTGTCAGTTTCCAATACTTTGGTGATATATTTCTTCATTTCGTATACTTCTTGTAACGCCAGTATATACTTATTTTCGATCCAACTTTTGATCGTATCATTAACGACCAACGAATCGGCCATTATAATTTCGAAGCATTTGTTCACCAAATTGCCGTTATCTTTGTCCGAAATGTTCTTGAGATGAAGTAACGAATGCGATTTCAATACACTCAGGTGTCTATCGTAAAACGATGACGAAGACGATGGTGCTCCACAAAAACCCTCGAATAATAGCCACGGTATAAGGACGTCCGTCTGAATGTCCTCTACGAGCCTGGTGGTAGTGGTGTTGCTGCCGCCGCTGCTGCTGCTATCGCTACCGTTGTCGTTGTTGTCGTCGTTAATTTTTCTACTGATAACGGAATTCAAGTGATTTCTCACGAAATTCGACAGATCGTCCATATTCCGATACAGGCCCTTTTTGTCGTTCAGCAAGGTATTGGTGAACACCTCCTCGCTTACGAAATTGTCTCGGCCGATGAGCACGTTATATCGATCGCGATTGTGCAATATGTATTTTCGTAGTTGCTTCGCCAAGTCGTGGAATATGTCGTCGTTCAAAACGCACGTATAAATATTGCGAACGCTCGTGTCTTTACCCTGTAACAGCCATTGTTTTATGAAACAACCCATTCGATTGCCCAACGCGTCCGCGGTGGTAATATCCTTCGCGACCGATGGCGTTCCTTCTTCGAACGATATAGAGTTGTTACTCAAGATGTAAATTTGTATGTAAAATACTAATAAATTTTGTAGAATGGAATATATCGGTTTGAAGAAGAGAATATCGTCTAAAAGTGTCCACAGGTGTTCCATGGTCGTCGCCAACACGTTATCGTTATTATAACTTTCGTGCGATATCAAATCGTAGAATTCGTCACATTTCAGCGAGCTGGGAGACGACGGCGCTGGCGTGTTGATTTTATTGGCATCGTTCTCGTCGTTCGCCTCACCAGCGCATATTTTTTGTAAAATCACACACGAGTATATGTAATTTAACGTGTTCTCGATACTGTCCACGTTATCTATTAAAATGGCGTTCGTTACTTTTCGTAAAGATTCGTTCGATTCAACTATGGTGGTTATTTTATTCCATAAATTGTGTATTTTGGGCCGGACGTGCTGCTTCATCGCACTCAACGTAAAATCATCTCGTGATGCACCATTACGATCTTTCGGTGTAGTAGTAGTCGTCGTCGTCGTCGTCGCCGCTTTATAACTACGTGGTTCGTATAATTTGAGGACACCGACAGAAATGTCGATAATATCCAACAATTCCTTCCGCGTCATCGTTATTTTCACGGTGGTGTTACCTATATTATAAATTTGTCCGTTGTCCATGTGACAATAAAAAGGTTTCAATCGAAAACATACCGGCACGCCGCTCATTTCTGTGTCTTACTATTGGAACTCGACGGAACACCGGGAGCTGATAACGTCGCACCGTCGAGTACGCGTTGTCTGCGACGTGACACAAACTGCGCGCGATGCCGTCAAACGTAACCGCGATTGCACACATCGTTCGAGATTTTGAGACGTTGGTGTGGACACCGGTGCCCACGCCAGCGTCGACACCGGTGCCTACGCCAGCGTCGACACCGGTGTCGACACCGGTGTCTACTCGGAACGATCGACGCGGGTGCATCGTTGTTCACCGCGTACCCGTGATGCACCCTCGAAATGCACGAATTCCGAGGATATGTACCGGTTTCGCGGGTGCCACACGTGGTACGCTGTACCCCGTGTGGCACCCTCGAAATTATGACACCGGTGTGCTTCTTATCTCGTCGACATCGGACGGATTTCGAGGGTGCAGCGACACGTTCGTGTGCGCTTACGGAACGTGACGGGTCAGTCGGAAGTCGATCGATGCGCTGCAACTTGTAAGACCGCGGCGCGATCATGACATCCAACGGCAAGGACGACGACGACGACCAGTGGCTATACGCTTATGTGTATAACGCTCCGTACCCGGACGATTATGCTACACCACCGTTCCCTTTAGATACTCTACGTTTCGAATACGAATATGACGGATCGAGTAGAGCGGAAGGTTTACCCGGATTATGTAACGCCCTCACGCCGTTCCCAGTTATACCTTGTCGCATTTTCAATGATAAAGTACCGATACGCCATTGCGATCAAATAGGATATTTCAGTTTTAACGAATGGCCACGTGTGTATTTGGGAGCGTTCGCAACGCTCACATCTGCTCCACGCATCCATACGATGTTGGGGACGGCATTCGTGGCGTGTTCCACGAATTCCGAACGAATGCCGATAATTCCAAATATGGACGTGCTTCGAGGATACGATTCGATATCGAAAACGGGGTGTTTGAAATTTCGTCTCGACGGTGTAGTAGAACCGATTTGGTTAGGCAATAACATCGCCAATTACGATAACGACGAACGACGACATCGTCATATAGATGTATATTTGGAACGGTTACCAGGTCGAGTTATGAAACATAATTGACCAATAAACGATCGCACGTGGTGCTATATAAACGGATGCGTCACGGTGGGAGGCAGTCAGTCGACGTGAATATTTCACCAGCGAAACATCGACGATGTCTTCGGCAAGTTTGGCCAAGCTAAAAAAACACATGGAAATGGGTCCGATCATTTCTGATTTGACCATTACCGACGATACGTTGAATCAACTTCGGAATATAACTAAACGAGTGCTGGGTAAACAACAACAACAACAACAACAACAACAGCAGCAGCATCAGCAGCACGTTGACAGTTTCGATGTTGCGTCCACCGCCACCGCCAACGCCGTTCCAGAGTACAATCCCGACGATGCCATCTTCGTCAAGCCGCTAAACCCGGTGAAGAACAATTTGCATCCGACATATCGTCCAACAAGTAAGTCTATCGTCGCTGTAACCGCCATCACGAACGGGGAAACGAGTGAATATACCGATTCGTATAACGATACCACTACTGCTACTACTACTACTACTACTGCTACTGCTACTAAGCCAACTGGTACGACACCGGTGAAAAAATCGACGTCGAAAAGATCGAAAACGAAATCGACCGTGGAAACTGCAACGATAAAACCGCAACTTCTGGTCAAACTCCCGATAGCTCGTGAGAAAAAGAAACAAAATGGTAAATCTGATCAGAAGCGATGTCAAAAACGGAAAAGAGACACACATACGATCGAGGAAGATGACGATGATATTGGGAACGATACGGAAGGGTCCGAATTAGAGCGATCGATTGAAGCGCGGACGGTCGCCGTGACCACGAAGAAAGATGTACACGTGAATAGACTAGAAGCAGAAACAGCAGGCGAAGGCAAGATACAGGCGTCAGCCGTCGTCGAACCCGCAGCTAAAGCGAAAAAGGTTCGCAAGCAACCTACATCTCGGAATAAAATCAAATCGAACGGAGAAACTAGTAGCCACGATCAAAGTAGTAAGAGAATAACTAATGGCTCCCACGATAAGGAATCCATCTCAAGTGCGAACGAAGAAGTCATCCGCAATTTTCAAGAAAAAATCTCTCGTATCAAAACCGAACACTTCCAATCTGCCGAATTCGTCGGGCGTCACGATGTATTAATTAACGCGAGCTGGTTAATATTAAAACTGTGCTATTTCGAACAATTCGAAACTACCTTGCCGAGTTTCGATATAGTCACCGATTTGTTTTATATCACAAAAGAAACTTTTTTGAACAAGTTGATCGTTGTATACGAGAATAACGAAGATGCGTTCCACGCGGAGACCGGTCTGTATTTGACGGACGTTAGGCGAACGTTATTCGAAAGGAACATTTTATTCATAAATATACCCAGTTCGAATAGTATTTATAAATTTTTTGTAAACGAAATAATCATCACGTATATTTGTTTCGTCAATTTGTGTGAAAATAAAGTGCCCACGATTTACAGGTGTCTGGGAAGCAAATCGTCGTCGTCGTCGTCGTCCTCGTCCGAGCAGCAGAGATTTAACGACGTACCGTTCAAATCATTTCCTGTGAATGTACATTCTCATAAGTTGACTGATATATTGCGATTACTGAACGAATAAATACATTTATATTAAAGTTTTGTTAGCGTTTATTTTGTATGACTTTCCATTCGATCCGATCTCATCGAGTTTCGTGATCATGATGATGATAATAGTAATAATAATAAGAGACCATGACGACGGAGCCAGACTGGAACGATCTCGTCGATGATATGAACGGTATCTTATTGAATGATAGCGACGATGGTGAGATGTCGCTCAGCGAAGTCGACATAAAATGTAAAGTTACCAATGTTGACGCTGCAAACGATGATGATGATGGTGATGATACGAAGTCGTCACGAGATTATCACGGTAAGAATAATTGCAAGAGTAATGACGATAACGACGACGTGAACGGTGCTGTTACATCGAAGGTGTCGCGTGACTTGTCATCGGACGACGACGACGACGAAGAAGAGTATCTGTTCTCTGACGATTCAGATTGCGATAAAGTTATTCGAAACGATACGCACCCGACGAGATCATACGGAAGAGAACTACGACGGCAACGACGACGGGAATATCGCGATAAAGTTGTTCGAAGCGATACGTACCCGACGAGATCCTACGAAAGAGAACCACGACGGCAACAACAACAACAACAACAACAACAACAACAACGGGAATGTGGACGAAGGCGAATACGACGACAATCGCAACGATACTCGCGCCGTAATCGTCGTCATCGACGAACGCATATAAGCAGACACTCGATACAACGTACCAGTAGATATAGCGACGACGACGATAGGAACCGGTCAAGTGGTATCGTCGGCGGTGAAATGAATAACCGAAAGAATATGTTGTGGTTTATGGCAGAACGTTTGCTATCGGAATTCGTGAAGCCGTTTGCTTTAGATACGGAATTCGTGAACAAAATCGATAGAATAGCGTACATTAGTGCATCGATATGTGACGATAATATCGCAGTCGAATATCGAGGAAAATCTTACGTATTGGACAAATTGGAATTCGTCCAAAACGACATATTTGTACCGAGCGATTTCGTGTTAACGACGATGTATCCGGACGCTTCTATACCGGCGATCGTCAAAAGAAATATATTGAAAACTTTGGAAGTTAATCGATGTTACGAGTCAACTCATAACGTGGATCCTTTAATGATGATTCAGATGGTACACGAAGTATGTCTCCGTGAACATAATGTTCCGTTATTCGTTACGTGGCAAAGTCGATTCGATATGATGTTCCTACAAAAACACACGATCGACGACAATCGAGAGTTCAGATGTGCACATTGTGTCAACGTATGCAACAATTATACTCCCGTTCAGGCATCGACTCAAGCTTACTATTCGCTCTCGAGGGACAGACCGATTTTGACGTGCGGCCATCATCACGACGTAGCCGTATCGGGTATGGTAAAACCGTTATGGATCAACTTGTCCAGTCGACAACTGCAAGACGAACGATACGTGCTGGATTTTATGTTCCAAAATGAAATAATTCTGATGACCGTTGTGTTGGGTAGAAGCGATCACGTCAAATCTGACAGTCGGCGAGGTGGACCCCAATTGAATCTTTCAGAAGCACACTCGATGACACAGTGTTCAGAACCGCACGGGGATTTTCATTCTTCGACAGGCGACGTTCGATATACGTATTGTTTGTTCCAAAGATATTGGGAGTCGTTGAGAGTACGCTTACACGACGATCTCTCGCATCACGATACACTTGCCTACGATATTTCTTGAATGTATTTTGAAAATAAATATCTTTCGACACTATTTGTACGTATTTGTTTTAACCCGTTTACAGTCCACGTGACCGTCATGAGATACGAATTTCACCCTTATGAACATTTCGAGTAACATAACGTGACATTTATCGCATCGATAATATAACACCAACTTGGGTTGTCACACGAGTGGAGTCGGGAAATATGGTACGATATGTTGATACGCGATATTTCTTGAATGTATTTCGAAAATAAATATCTTTCGATACTATTCGTATGTGTGTATTTGTTCGAATTGACTTTCCTTTCCAGTCGTCCCGTCGTAAGCGCGTTTATAAGATGCGATAGAGCGCAAGCGAAAAGATCATCGACACGACATACGATAACGGCAATGTCGAACACGAAAAACCACGAAAGTTTCGGTGACGACGGTGGCGGCAACAACAATAACAACAACAACAACAACAACAGAAATGCCGAACGGAAGCATAAGATCATGATGACGCTGTTCGAAGAAATGTCGAAAGTCGCACGTATAACGAACGACGCCATAGATTACGAACGCGAGAGTAAATACGAAAAAGCGATAATTCGATATGCCTCGGCTCAGTCGGTGTTGTATAACGCGTGCTGTCTGCTATCCGGTGTAACGTTACCACTGAATCGGGTGAAACAACGGCGGCGGCGACCGAATCCTTCAGAATCGACCGAGCACGAAAGAAATAGAAGTTTCATAGCTTTCGATCGTTCGTATATTATCGAATTGATTCTCAATAAAATCGTACAAATTTATGATCGCATTCAGAGATTGGACGGTGCGATTTCGTCTGGCAACGTAGAAACTATATCCGTGATGAACGCCACACATATGTCGTTAAATTTGCACGGGAATAACAACGGCGACGGCGGGTCGCAATACAACGATTACGATAGCGTCAAACATGTGATTCCCGAACTAACGCTAACCCGTACCGACGACTTCGATCATATAATCGGCCATTCGGATACGAAGCAGAAATTGAAAGAACTAGCGCATATGTTCTCGTTGAATAGCAACAGCAGAACGAAAGAAATTCTACGCAACAGAGATATAACCGGTAATAGTATGATCATTCTGTACGGCCCTCCGGGCACGGGAAAAACCTCGTTGGCCAGAGCGTTGGCCACGTTTTGTCGCGTACCCATATACGAGATGAAATTGTCGCAACTATTCAGTAAATACGTGGGCGACAGTGAAAAACTGTTGACGGCGATCTTCGAATGGGCCATCCGATCCGTAGCTCCGAAAATCATTTTTATCGACGAAATCGATTCGATATTCAGTAGGAGGGGTTCGGCCGGCGAAGAGCCCATCGATAAAAAGCTAAAATTAATTTTTATGATGGAAATGAACAAGTTCAGCAGCTCCGATGCCGAATCGAACGTACTGATGATATGTGCCACGAATATTTTTCAAGATATAGACGAAGCCATCACCCGGCGTTCGGTTGCGAATATTCTCGTGTCCAAGCCGGAAACTCCACAAGAATACCTCGAATTGGTGCATCGTTCGTTTCACTCGGCCAAATTGAACGTTAACGAGGATGTTATGCGACATATAGCGTCAGATATGCATCGAACAAACGCTTCACAATCGAAAATTGGCGATTTGGTGAAGAAAATATTTTCCAATCTTACTTTTTCGTTGACCGATACCGTTCGCGTCGTTTCCGTCACCGATATGAATTATCCAGTATTTTCGATAATCGGTACGATCATAAGTGCAGATTCCCCGAAATATGTTATTGTCAACGACAACGACAATGATGATGATGATGATCGAGTTACGACGGTATCGCTCGATTCGGATATTTCGAACAATATCGTATTACCTATCGTAACGCGACAAATGATAGATTTTCACGTCACCTCCCAGTAATAAGAGCACGGGAACCAGAATATATGACGATGATGACACCGGACGATATAAACGCAACTAGTGATGAGATATCGTCCAATCTCAAGGAACTGTACGCGTTTATCGGAAATAAAAAAAATCTCGTAATCGTAGACGGGGAAAGTAATCCAAAAGGAAGTAACAACAAATCGATCGCGATCGTTGCGGGTATCGTCACGGGATTCATGGCCGTATTGAGTCAACGGTTCGTACGACGTCAACCCGACCGTCGTCCAGAACGATAAAAACGATCGGCAACGCGTTCCCCCCTCGTATCCGTGCGAATCTTTTCGTCGATTTGTTATACGAGTGAAGTTGGGGTCTGTTACGATAGACTGATACGCACTCCCCTCCCCCACCTCATCGAGCACACATATATATATACACCGGTCGTATCCGACAACGATCGATAGTAGTTCCGGATTGTTCGAGGTGTTACATTCATACTGCATACTGTATACTGCGAAAATGTCACTACTTTCAGACTATTCGAATATCGATGTGGTGGATGAAAATCGTACAGTTCCACTTAGCGATTCAACGAATGTATGCCACGAATCGACTTCTCCCGAGAACGTACAATTCGTTACAAACGACCCACGGTATTTTGTAAATATATATTTTTTTTCGAATCGTCGAATACTGATATGTTTCAGGTGCGACGAAACGTCTAAATTGACACCTATACGGAATCGATGCTCGAACGAAAATTTGCCGAACGAATTTTCCGAACTGAAACGTTCAATCCTTAGTCGTGACCATATCCGGTGTCCACCGATGTGTTATGGAACTTTTGAAGATGTGCGAGGGTTGATCGTTGCGGTATGTCGTTAACTATAAATTCGATTTCAGTTTCAGTAACGAATTTTCTTTCCCAGATGGCCAACCATCGTGACGAAACAGTCGATCAGTGTTCGTCCGATATCGTACAATAAATGAATCGTAATACGATAATTCGTTTTCTTTTTCTCCTACCCCTAGTAGATAAGATATCATTATGTCAGCAGAAGCTTTTCTGCATTGTATGTCAAACACGACAAATTCGATCAACAACGAATCTCAGGCCATCGATACTATCGAAAACTTTGACCAGATTGTCGATTTTAACTGCAAAACGAAAGAAATCCGATTGATCAAAGGCAGACATCCCTTGATAGGGCTGTGTGGCGGTTTATTCAGCGATTCCGTTATATTCTACGATACGATACCCATTAAATACAGTTTCGACAAATTGGATCTCTATAAACCTCGTATCGTCAAAAAATCACAATCGGAATTGAACGTAGAGGTTATAAAGGCGGATAAATTTAGATTCAATAAGCTAATCGACACTGGAAACAACGGTAATAATAGTGAATCTGGAGACGGGCAATCGACTAATCGAGAAGCCGAGAACGCTGCCAAATACAACCACTCGTATGGCGTAAAGACGTATCAGATTAAATGTTAATCTCTCCCTCTCTCCCTCTCTCTCTCTCTCTTTATTTTTTTCTGTTGAAAAATAAGAAATGGAACATATTTTCCCATATTTGAGATTGAGCGGTTTATGCGATTCGAAAATATCTCCGTCGGGTTTGGACGTGACGACAGATTTTATTTTTTATATCGCCTCTCAGAAGGAGCACACGCTGACCGACGACCAAAATAGAATATGGAAATTGAATATGCGACGTGCGGACTGTGAATTGCCTCGCAATCGGCGACAGCAGCAGCAGCAGCAGCAGCAGCAGCGCACTCCGATCATGTTGCACGATCGCCTTATCGCATATAAACTGAAGCCGTACGACGACGTGGCATTGATGGACATTTACGTATATTATATGATTTGTCAATATGTCGGTGCTCTATTGAATTTGGTCGACGTATTGGATCACGCGAGGAACGTGAAAAGTTTCATTCATCATCGCAGCGAAGACATGTTCGGTGAAATGGTAGATCACACGAACTACAAACGGTACACGTTGCAACTGATAAATTTATTTGTCGATAATACCGAATCGGTCCTTTGCATGGACAAATCGAAAATTCTGGCAAACACCTTGGCTATCGGTGACGTTCCCGGGACGGCTGCCGACGTTAATAACGACGATACGGATGACGACGACGACGACGACGACGATAATATAGACGTAGACGATACGGACGACGATAATTGCGAGGATGGCGACGTAAACGACAATATATGGGAAAGCGAGTTATAAGAAATAGAATGGCAGATGAAAATGGAGTTTCTTCATCGTCGTCGTCGTCGTCGTCACAACCGTCGCCTGCGTTCTTACGACAAATGCATGGCACGATACGTGTAGGTGGTGACCGTGTCGTAATCGATTCCGATGCGAATTCATCGTCCATTTCCAAAATTACCACTCTGATCAAATTGGGTCGTCTAGCGTTCGGTAGATCGCCTACGTCGTGCACCTTCTACTACGACTCCGTGTTTCCCGTTTTTCTTTCGACCGATACTACCCAGGCTATCGTTCGAAATCTAGCGATTGACGTGATGAGCGCCGAAACTACTTACGGCGATGCGGTCGATGCGATAGAAGCGCATCTACAGACACGAGTGTTAGAGAACGAAGATAGAAGACTCCTCGAAATATATAGGAGTGCTCTCGTCGTTATCGGTGTGAAAGACGACAGGAGTCTGAGCGTTATTTTCGAACGTACGATCGACATGAAAACGATCGAAATTATGACCGTCGCGGCACGATCTCGAGACGATACGTTAATAGAATCGCCGACGTTACGGATGGCGAAATGGTGTTCTACGTTGCCCGTTCGTGTGGGTACGCTAATCTTGTTCGGTACGAACGGTATAATTTCGATGTTTCCCGAGCGAACGTTACGGTCGTTGATGACTTCGGAATTCCTCAATCTCGTAGGTAACCATATGATACCGGACGGTGGAAATATTCAAGATGTTCGATTTAGATTTCGAGTCGGAAAATTTTTGGTATATCTAACGTTGACGTTGATTCCCGCATCTTGTGTGTTCGACACAGATTTGTCTAGCAGATTCGTTAACGTCCAACGCGAACCGTACATGTTCAGCGCTTTCCACAAATACTACAGACTAGCCATGTCGATGTATATACCGGAAGAGATCGGTGTAGAGGAACTAGCGTACGTGAAAAATGCGCTGATCGATGATATGTTACACGCGTTGGATAGGAACGATAATTTCGTTCATATCTCGCATTTCACCGATCTGCCGTTGATACCGTACGGTGTGAGCGAGATGATCACCGGAAACAAGTACACTTTTCACGAAATTCTGTTCGATCCCGACATAATCGCCGACGTAGAGTGGACCAAAACTGCGGGGGGCGTATGGGACATGGCGACGATGCGGAATAAATTGAACGTTACGACCATGATGATACTATACAGACCTATAGCGTATTGTACGTTGAACGGTGACGGCAGGGAGCGAGCCGTATTCACGGATTACTGGTCGCCGGAAGATATACTACAATTTTACATATTTCCGGACGGTTACAAAACGTTCGCAAAGACCATCATGGAAGGCACTATGGCCGTAGGTTATCGAACTTCAGACGGGTTATTGACGAAAACCATCGAACCACGTGAGAACCGTCAAATGATAGCCCCGCTACTGCGCAATTACGCTCCCCTGTGTAACGTTTGGATGTCGGCGTACAAGATAAACGGAAGATACTATATAAAAACGTGGTCGAATACGGATCATCGAATGCTGAAAGAGAACGATTTGGGATCGAATTCGAACGTTCAACATATTCAAAACGATTTAAATTTATTGAATCGCCATATAACTTCCGTCGATGTGATTTTTCGTATCGAGAAAATCTACGACGGCAAAATAAATATGGTGGACGTGAGTACTAACAAACGGCCGGATGTAACGTTCACGTTGATATTGGATTTTCCGATGATATTCTACGATTACGAAGACAATCGACGCGTTCACGTCGCCGGCAACGAAGAAACGACGAACGATCGAATAAAACCCATAGCGGACAGGAAAACGTTAGAATCGATATTCACGCTGGGCGATAAGCGCAAATTGATTATGTGGCCCGAGAACGATAAGCGATTCCTGTTTATAACGAACGATTTGATAATAGCCGCTGCGATACTGGTCGGTGGAGATCGATGGACGACGAAAGAAGCGGTAATGTTGGCAAAGATGGATAACGACGCGTTCACCAATAAAAACTGGTTACACACCATACAGAATTATCTGTGCCGAGACATGATACGCGATTGTATGGTGGGTCGACGAGAAACTGACGACGACGACGACGACGACGACATACCACGTGTATCGCACGATGGACTATTATCACAACAATAATAAGAACGAGACATAATATATATATATATATGATGAGTAGTGGTAATTCACGATATATTTCTGCCAACATGTCTTCATTGCCAGATTTTCAATCGACATCGTTCAACAACGGAGACAAGCACTCTTTCTGGACGATTATGTCACACAAACCGTGGAGTGTCGTACTGGGTATCGTCGTCGTATTATTGATTTCCTACGTAGTTATTATAGTATTGAGACGATATACGACCCTGTTGAATAACAAATTAGGCAATTTCCTCGCTTCGTGGATTCCAAAGTTAGACCATACGAATAAATAGATAGACACAGAAAATGCATATATGATACGCTCTCACACGCACACACACACACACACACGCAATCATTCTGTCATAAACTTTCGATATCGTAATTTCTACGATTTCCTTTCACGATGAACGATGATCGATCGTCAGCGTGTCTGTAAATATATATGTCCACACCACGATCGTGACGTTACCGTTCACAAGTAAGATTACAACAGAAGAAATAGAGATAGTGGAGAATCTATTACGGCGATGGATCGATATTTCGGTAGAGATTGGCTGAGAAACGACGATAACAACGATACCGATGGTTTGATATACGATGACGAATTCGATAATATTCCGACGGAAACACAACGACGGCGAGAAAAACAACAGCAGCAACAAACGCCACCGAGTGAAGTTGAAACGACCAGTCACGAAACAACTTATGGTGAATTCGAATCGTTCATCGAACAATTGAAAACTATAGATATGTGTAATTTATTCAAAAATAGACCGGATTCTTTCCATTTTGGTTATTATATTAATCGTATATTGGCTTTGCTGACGATCGACAAATATCGCGATCCTTCGCTGAAGCTTATCATATCCGCTCTATTGCCAGACTGCGAACCGCGACAGGTCTCTGCTGCTGCTGCTGCTGCTGCTGCTGCTGTTGCCGCCGACGAGGAATCGCAATTTCTCCAAAAGCTCGTACAATTCGTCATATTGATCGTCAACGAATGTCGCTTGACGGACGGTGCTCCCGAATTGATTCTATTGTATAATTTAATGCACAATCCGAAGAGTGTGATACGACGCGACGACGATAACGTCGCTGCCGACGTTCCCGTACTGATAAGTAAGCTCGATTCGACTCCGTATAAATTTCCGTCGCGAATTCGATATAAGATTTCTGTGACGGTTAGCGATTTGTTTCAGAAAGGATGTGCTCCCGAACAACTATTGAAACGTATTCGGAGTCCGTCGTATCAGTTTGCCAGTAAACGGTTCATATTCGAAAAATACGTTTCGCCTTATTTCGTTGACGCTTTGAAAGTTTCCGCTACGTCGATTCGAGGTCGTGAATCTGACGACCCGTTCGTCCGGAAATATTACGAATTTCTAAACGCGATCGGCAAATTAGATGCGCGACTGTCGTCATCGTCGTCGTCGTCGTCACGAATCAAGATAAACGAACAAAGACGGCAAATTTCGAACGACATTAAAACGGTTCAAAAATATCCCGTCATACGGAACGCTTTGATATCTAGATCTTTGACCGATTTGTGTAGAATCGCCTTATCGGTGGAGCGTTACGTGGCAAATAAGAGTTCGACGACGATGAATAACGAAAATTTCCATTATCCGTGTTTCGTTCGATTTTCCACGGCACTCGTCACCAACGTACGTAATAAGAAAGATGAGGCGATGCAGTAAACCGTTGAATGGATTGTTGTCGTGTGCGGTTCCTAAAACGACCAACGGTCGCATCCTCAACGTACTCTATACCGATTTACTATTAGATTTCCATAGCGTGAAAGAAGATTTCGGTTTGTTACTGGAAAAACTGAGCGAAGTCGATCCGATGACGTTGGACAACGACAATTATTTCGTCGTGTGCGACGATATGTTTTTCAACGTGTTGAATACGCTGACGGAACACTACGATTGCGTTCGAGTCGTCCCGATGTCGACCATCGAGCGTCAGATGAAGGGTGGCGATAAACGACCGGGAAAAACTACTTCTAAATCGCGTATAATGAAACGGAACGTCAAATCGAACGTGTCGGGACTGCAAACGTCTCCGTTCAAATTGTCGTCTATTCACAGGTTCCCCGATAACGACACCAAAAATTTGCGTTTATTAATAATCAACGCATACAATTTCAACGTGATACACAAATTGAAATCGGACAACGAACAGCTGGACGTCGTTCATGTAATATTAACGACTTTGATAGAGTTCAGTTTTATCAATATGCTCGAAAAAGACTTTTCCGTATTTCTGAAAACGAAAATACCGGGCGCGAATGCGAACGACACCACTACCGCTACGCATCGACGCCGCCGTCGTCAACATCAGCATCATCGTAGCTGTTCGTACGTACCGATAAACGGCAACGACGATATCAAATGTGAAATCGCAACTGTTGCCAAAAAAACGCGTAACGACGGTGTCGATCGGCACGTAGGTGACACTATAAACATTTCCATCGCGGATATCACGAACGCGACCGACACACTTTTGCAAAAAATAAAGCCCGACGACGCCACCACGTACGTTTTCTCCGTCGATGCGGCACAAACTCTGACGTACTCCAGAGTCGCACAATACGAAACGTATCGGGCATTTAAAGTTTTCTATTTTACGTTCGTCGCGAAAGGTGTCAAATGGTCTATATCGCCGAACAACAAACACACCGAAGTATTGTATTTCTTGAGACAGTTCTTCAAAGACGAAGTTGCCATAATGACTAGATGGTGGGCCGATAACGAAGCGGTGTCCTCGTTGTGGCCGCAGTTTCGATCGTGGTGTCCGATTCTGTTCGATTCCTACGTTAACGAGTGGTTCTTCAAGTGTGACGTTAGCGATCTGTTGGGAATGGCGTTCAAGTTTCAAGTCGTTAATTCGTTACCACCGACGTACATGAGATCGGTCTTGGCCGGAGGTCGCGTATGGGAGGTGAACACGCTGACGTATATGTTAGTGGCTCGGTTATCGATCGGAAACACGATGGATTATCATCAACAATCGGACACGTATAAATGCGGTCTCAAAACCATAAACGATTATTATAAGTATATATTCGGTTTAGATCATGACACGTTGTTCTAAGTCGTCGATATTACCATATAGATATCTCGTCGTTCTGAGCGTAGTAACATGTATCTCGATGCAACACTTGACAGCTACCATGATATCGTCACAGTCATCGTTAGCGAAACCGTCCCTTCCTGTACGAAACTCTACATCTGACGAAACGACAACCGAAATCTACGATGACGATGAACATACGACATTCGTAGAATTGGACATGAACAAATCGTTGTCGGTCGGGATAATACCCAAGAAGAAGATCTCGGTGACAAGTATCGAGAAGGAAAATGTGACGAGTGACGTGATAGCGGAGACGAAATCGATGCCGACAACGATGGGAAATTCGTCGGATGTGAACGTATCGATAACATCGAATCAACCTCAAAATCGTTCGAATATCGTCGTCGAACAATCGAATAATCGTAACGTCACGAATCGAGATTTTATGAACAACGAAGAAAGGGCTGCGATTCGTTCGATCGACAACGGTACTGCTTCGGTCTCGATTACTCCCGGTACTAATAATACTACCGCTCTCGTCGTCGTCGTCGTCACCGCTGCCACCACCGCCTCCACCGCCACAGTCGCAAATATACCAGATACGATCAGAATACAGCGAAGCCACGATTCTTGTCGGAACGTATCCAGCCAAAAATGTTATACGTGGTCTACTTGCTACCAACACGATAGCATCTTGTGCAACGATAGTATAACGGCGAAACAGATACCGCACGTTTTCGATTCGTACAAGTGGTATAAAAATAAAAATCGTTCGTTGTCGTTGTTCAACGTTTCCGTCATGCAGAACGTATATTTGCGACGTGATAATACTAGTTCGACGTGCGCCAAATACACGTGTCGATATTTTTTCATGAATTCGACTTGTCCGTCATCGTCATTGCCCTCGTCGACAGCACTCCCATCTTCGTCGTCGTCGTCGTCGTCGTCGTTTGTCGATAAATATTGTACGAGTAACGAGTCCGATTTGATCACGTTGACTGGACATTGTGACGTCGACGGGAGCAATCCGCATTGTGTCGGCATACGAACATTACATCTATATATAATATGGTCTGTGGGTGCTTTTATGATTATCGGTTCGACGCTAGCGTGTATACTTGGAACGTATGTATCGACACGAAGGATGAGACGGGTGTTGCGGAAGATGGACCGAGAAGAAGCCGAACTACGACAACCTTTCAGAGTGTATAACGTCGTTTCCTCCATCGATGAAGACGAAGAGGGCCAAGACGTTTGCGGTTGAACCTTTAGATTGTACAATATTGTATCATGTAAATAATTTACTATTTTTTCCCGAAATAAAGTGTGTGCGTGTATGTGTACGTATGTCGTTTATTTCTTTTTCCTATACGTATTTTGTAAGATATCGATATCCAATATACCATAAATAATCGCATAATCGATAGATGATCGTCGATGCGAATTCCATATTAGTATTTCTCATATCGGTCCACATTTTGTGGGTTTTTCATACGATATTGCTTACCGATTCGACCGATATACCCATGTTCGATATGTTGGCCCATTTCGTTTCTTCCACGAAATTGGAAAACGGCGTGTTCGCCGACGTATTCACCAATACGAACGATATCAGTACCGGTAGAGATGCTCGCTTGGTTATAGTGCACCCGTTCAATTGGTACATATTGAATATGAATTCGAATATATACGTATATTCTACGTCAGCCAACGATACGAACAAGTGTTCGGAAGGATACAATAATACATTTGTTAAATTGAAACATCCGTCGAGCGGTCACTCGCTTCAAAATTTACATACAGTTTGCTTGCCCGTTAGCGTTTCTGATCTGTTGATTCATTTCAAGCGTAAGGTGCGCACTAGAATGAAAATAAGACCACACGAACGGTACGACAATCGGAAAATCGTGACTGTCGTAGATGTTATAAATCAATTGCTTTCGTCGGGAGCGATCGTAAATTACATACCGTCCATCGCGAATAACACGAACGCCGTCACATAAGAATCTCTCGTTATCACGAAAACGAAACAAGATATAAGATAGGTACGGATCGCATCCATCGCTAAAACGTACAGTATTCACGAAAATATAAACGAATAGAACGATGGCATTCGTACGTTATTTCCCACGAATAGGTCTTCTAGATGTTCAGATGCTTCAAGACTATTCGACTGGCGACTTTATCGTAAAAGAAATCGCCTGGAAACAAGTAAACTATCCGTTCGACATCGAAGATTACAATTACGGAGCGACTCGCACTAGTTGTTCGTACGACATTCGCAGCATCATGTTTTCCATTCCCAAATTCAAGTTGTACGGCGACGACAGATCTCCTTACAGGCATAGCAATATACGTAAAACTAATCGTTATTTGACGGCGAATTACATAATGATCGACGGATCGGTCGGACACGTCCCGTATGCCGACGATATAGTATACGATATTCTGAGTCAATTCGACGTGATCTTCGTGAAAGGTTGGAATAAACGATATAATCTGTTGCGTTTGCTGGACAGGATAGCATCGTCGCAGTCGTCGTCGATCGATTATGGCACTATTAAATCGATCAAAATCATAGATATCGATACGGACGATAAGATCGAAACGATTTATCCGCTATCGGTCTATTATAACGATCGCTTGCTGTACGACCTGAGGAAATCGTTGTGCACGTACGATCACGGACGGTGTTCCGTGTTCAACGTGTTCGTGATGTTCGTTTATTGGTGGTGTTCGTTGTCGACTACGCTATATCAAAATAATCGCGAGTAATAATAATAATGATAATAAGATGTTGAAACGGAATGCTCATGTCTAACGAAACGAATAACAAGTCTTCCGTGTTCGATATCGACAACAAAGTCGATGGTCTTGGACCAAACGTGCTACAAATTCTCAAGTACGTTTCGATCGTGGTGGCATGTTTTATTTTAACTTTTCTAACGTATTACGTTATATTTGCGAGAGATAAAACGGCCCACGATTCCGATCGGAAATATTGGACGGACGAACACGCTCGACTGATGCAACAGCAGCAGCAACGAGAACGAGAGCAACAGCAGCAACGAGAACGAGAGCAACAGCAGCAACAACAAGAGCAGCAACAGCGACAACAACAAGAACAACAACAGCGACGAGAACAAGAGCAACGGCGACGAATCGATCCATCACATCGATATAATTCGGTTCCGGTTCCCGTATCGAACAACAGACCGTCATCGATAGATAATCCACAAAATATATCCGACCGTTATGATTTGCGACGACGTCAAGAATCACGTAACGGATTACGTTCGTCGACGTCAACATTGTCGTTGCCATCGTTTCCGATATCGAACGCCGCCGATAAACCGGACGACATGCATTCTAGTAAAAAATCGAAAAATATTCCGATGGGTAGCATAATGTGGCACGACGGAATGAGTCGTATATTAGACTTGAACGTTCTATTAAATATGGTACCGATTATATCGATCCGTAAAAGCGCGGAGCATCTCATCGATTATTATGTAGCACACTCCCACCAGAATACCGATCAGAATATCGCTATAGAACGGTATCGCTATCCGTATAATCACGAATCGTTCAATACGAAATCGTGGACAGAACTCGTCCCAGATAAATCGACAAAGGGTATAAAATTGAAAACGCAAATTGGTACCAACAAATATTCCTACGTGGCGTCCACTCTAGAAATTACCGACTACGAATTATGGTCGGTCAGGGATCTGTTGACGTGTGGCATCCTAATTACCGAGACTGCCGGCGACAACGACAACGTAATATACAGTACGATTAACGATGGTAACGCGATTAACGTGTTCGGTGGGTTACACAAGAAATCTGGCCAGCTTCAAACTCTGATTTTGTATAATAATCTCAAGTGTAACGTGACGGGAAAAAAGAATATGTCGGTAGGAGTATCGGCGGCCGTCGTGAAGAATCGAAATGTGCTGTCCGATCTGTGGGCCGAAACGAAAAAGTTACTTTTCGGTAAGAATATCGACAACTTCGAATTTCTGACGGGCAGACAGAACGCGATGGTTCGTATAGTGAAGAATAAATACGGTGTCGTTCAAAGGTCGAGCTCGCCAACGTTAAAGACCGACGTATTGATCCTTTTGCACGCCACCTACGCGATTCAACTGAACGATTCCGACGATGTCGATTATAACATGAAAACGTTCGAACAGGACTTCAGTCGTTCCGAATTGTCACAATATTTGACATTGTTGTATTGGGGCAACTCGAACGGAACTTTCCGGACCGATTATCTGGATGAATTTCCTGCATCCGTCGCTTTGAGTACCAATCGGCATTCTCAGCGAAAGAAATTTGCGCTAATCGACGTTTACATGGCGGACGTGAACAGTGTCACAAAGTATGGCTATTCGATCGAAAGTTATCGAACAGATACTTTAGCTCTTTATCGCGGAGACAACTGTGACTGGTTGAAGACGATAAAGTTCTCCATCCTTCCGAACGACCGTATCGTACATAAGCGCACGCAACGATCCGCTTCTATCGAACCGGTCGACGACGAACCTATCTACGCAGAATTGGAGAATTTTAACGCTGTCCTCGAAGAAACGTCCAGCGTATCGACGATGCAGTCGGACGTCGACGATAGCTGTACCGAAGATTATAGCGACAACGACGACGACGACGACCGCGACGATAATACGAACACTACAAAATCGATATCCGATCTTCTCGACGCAGCGAATAACGATGACTGGGACAACGAGCCGTCGTCACGCGTCGAAAAAACATATACCGACGCGACGCCGCGTTACGATATAAACGAACACATAGAAGAGCTAGAACGGATGAACGTGACCGATTACAACGCGGAAATGAACGGTATGGCCCTATGAGATAAGACATGAACACTGGCACGAGAAATATCACCGAAATCATGAACGGCATTGCTGGTGCCGCCGACACCACTTCTGGATGGGTCGGTCTTTTCGACAACATCACGTTGAGCGATGCCATATCGCTGGCCATGTGCTTCTCAGTAGCTTGTTCCCTATCCGGATTCGTCATTTACTCGCTCAAGCGTTTTCGCAAAATACAAAAGATACGATATCACGCGTTAATATTGAACGAACGTGAAAATAAGACCGTAGCATGACGTTCCAAGCGTTCGTATACAACGTCGATGCGAAAAATCTGACGATACGTTCCGTTATTCCGATAGACACGTTCGATAATGTGACGACTGTGTCATCGAACGGAGGTATAGTCGACGACTTTCACGCCGACGACGAAGTCGACTTATCCGTGAAAATTGGACATTTCGCATTGTACGATATCGACTCGACCGAAAGCAGTACGATCAGAGGGATGTTAATATTGGAAATTCTATCGAAACGATCTGCCTTCTACGACCGCGGGAGCATCGGTGATGGGAACGACGGTTGGAACTTTATGAGAAAAAACAAAAATACACCTTTACATCGTTTATTCAATGAAATTAATTCACAATATGTGATTACGTAATATAGCTTTGATTTTACCATTATTATCTGCCTCGAATTTGTCATATCTAATTTTATATTGTACTAGTTCTACGTGTCGCAATAAAAACAATAATTCTTCGATATCTTCTTCTTCTTCTTCTTCTTCTTCTCCTCCTCCTTTTCCTTTTACGTTATTCGAAACGACGACGGGAGCAGTCGTGGTGGTACTATCGATAGCGGTACGATTGGTGGTAGTGGTAGTGTACTTCGGGTTGTCGGATACGTGCTGTTTTTTTCGTATGACGAATTCGATCAGGACGATGTTGGAGTCCAGGCCGGTCGAATACCATCGCAGTTTATTAGCATCGAAATCGCGTATCGTTAGATCGCGGGCGAGGAAATCAAAGTTCTTTTCGTAGCTGGTTAACGTCGATTTGCACAAGTCGTAAATCAATTCGATCGTTTGATACAATTTCAATTTTACGTATAAACTTTTCGTTCCGTCGCCGAATATAACTATCGCCAATTTACCGTCCGTCCGTTCCGACGAACGAGCAATTTGTTCGTCGTGTCGCGTTGCGTTCCGTTTCGAATAGAAAAAATAATCGTCGAACAAGTGTAGCGGATAATCGTAATGATAATAGGTGAAATGCTTATCGTCGTGCTTGTGAAATTTCGAGATCAATTCTAGTGAATATATCGGATCGATTTCGTGAAAAGTTCGTGCGATTCTCGTGATGGTGTCCGTTTCGGCGTACGGCTGACTCTTCGTGTTGGGATCGCTCGAATCGAACGCGAATCCGTGTAATTGATTTTTACCGTATAAAGATACGCCGTATATTTCCGTCACTACGATATGATCTTGGCTGATGTCGTTCATACCGCTCGTCGTGGCATCGTCGTCGTCGTCGTCGTCGGCGTCGTTCGAAAACATCTCCACTTGCACTATCAATCGTTGTAAGCAGTACGACGGCAAATCGAATTCTCGCAACGCCTTCACGGTACGCACGACGATTTTGTCATTTTCCCATACGCCGGTGCCACGTATACCGTTCCATTTGGGAGCTACGAAAACGTTGGTCATGTTCGAGCGTGCGTCGAATCGTACTTTCGACATGAACTTGCCGTATTCGTGGGTGAAATTTCGCGCGTAATCTTGCATCAGTTCACCGATACGCTTTTCATCGCCGATACAAATACGCTTGGCACCCACCACGATTTCACGTAGCAACGGTACGGGTATCAGAGCGAGTACGTCGTCGACGAACGCTCTTATCGTTGCGGACGACATCGACTTATCGTGACATAGCTTACTGTCGAATTCTTTCTCGAATTCCAAATAGTAAAACTCGTCCATGGGTCTTCGTCCTTGCTGCGTTCCACCGAAACTGTAACCTTTACCGATCGAAAAACGTACCCTTTTATCGGGGAAATTTCTCAGACATATTCGTGACTGACCGAAAATCGGTATGAACGAACCGTCGGTATCGTTCGAATTATCCAGCACGGTCCGTTTGAACTCTTCGTAAGTGAGACTTTCTTCGTAGCTACGTTTCCACGTACATTCCACCAATATCTCCGTTCGTTCGTCTAACGTGAACGGCACTATCGTCGACGATCTGGACATCGTTCGTTTCCTTTGGAACGAGAATTTATCGTTAAATGTTGCGGACGACGACGACGACGACGATACTAATCGTTTGATGTTCGCATCGTTGAGCATATCGTCGTGTAACGGATCGATTAATTTCTCTATATCTGCGTAGGGTATAGGTTGAACATCTTTAACGATGACACGATACATCCCTTGAAATCGATCGTAATCGTCGTCGCGATCCGTACGAATGCCATAATCGCTTTCTTCGACATATCTTTTGATCTCGTCCAATCGCGTCGTCGCCTTTCCGCTATATCTGATGTTGGTTTCGTAACACCACGTTTTGTCGTCGCCGTATTTATCCAGTACGAATTGACCGGTATCGTAGAAACTTTTAACGTCCATCAGTAACGTGACCGTAAGTTCTTTCTCTTCTTCGAGTTGCTGCATGTAGCCACTTTCTTCCCTCTCCGGTCCACGTCGAAATAATCGCTAACGGAACTACCGTGATAACGGTATGATGGTGGTGGTGGTGGTGGTGGTTGTTGTCCCGTTGGCGGTGACGGTGTTGTATGAACGTAGGTTAGAGGGAGACTATACGGAAAACGGATAAGACGGTTCTCTGCGCCTTCTACGTTTGATATCGTTATTATCGTCGTTTTCGTTCGGCTTATCCGAACCGCTTCTTCGTCGTTTAGAACGTGAAGTTTCTTCGTCCATAGGTATTTGTGTATCGTTCGTTATTCTATCGACACAAATAAATTGATAAAATAATATAGGTCGTTTTTTTTCTACGAATATAACCGTACAACCGGGAAGATGATGACGACGATAATCGGCGTGACATCTAACGTTGGCCGTCAATATATTAGAAATCGAATTTTCGAATAACGCAAAAATAACTTCCAACTGGTGAAAATTTATCAACAATCTGGTACCGAATTTGTACGGATGGCTATTATCGACGACGGCGTTTTCGGAGTTGAAACAACGCAATAAGCCGTACGATAACAATCGAATACTTCGCTCGCTGTTGACGTACGAAGGTTCCGGAAAACCTTCGACGACGACATCGATATAGTGTACGGGTCTGACGTTATTATGGAAATTACTCGTCGTATCGTAGAATAACTGTTCGTTAGTCAGGACGATGGAAGGCGGTGGTGCCGATGAAGAGCGACGACGTTCATTTCTCGACCCCAAAACGACCAGCGTGAAATGTGGTAGGTGACGGGTATGGTCATCGGCAAGGAGGTTACGTTGTTGTTGTTGATCGACACCGTCCAGTTCGATTCTGTTCAATCGTATCGATGTATAATTCGATCCGTTCATATCGACTTCGTCCGTCGAAGGATGATCAGAAGAGAAAGAAGAAGAAGAAGAAGAAGAAGAAACGGTATTATCGTAATACCACGTTTCGTACGCGTACCACTGTCGATCTATTGAAAAAATTATCTGATCGGTAACGATAAGTATCGTCGTCCAATCGATATTTTCGAACGTATCGTGGAATATTCGAGCCTTGATCACCACGTTCGATTTTTCCGTATACAGCGTAACGTGTTTTTCCAACGTGGATTCCATCTTACTGTAAGATGCTCGTATTAATCGTGATACTATGTTCTTTGTTGTTTTTAATCTTGTCGATCGTTACAAATAAATCTACGTTAGACGAGCGGCCTCCAGATTTTGACGTGATCGTCGCAGACCGGCAAACGAAATTAGCGATCATCAATTATTGTCACTATCTACGACGACGACGACCGTCTTTAAAAGGCTCGTCAAAACTTTATTTCCCGTACATTCCAGTCGTTCTTCCCGATCACTCAGACCCTGTTTCTCGTTCTTCTCCTTCGTCTTCACCACCACCACCACCACCACAACCACCACCATTGAGAATACCTGTATATGAATTGAGTTTTCTCGATAACGATAGTACCGTTCAAATCAGACCGTACAAATACGTTGACTTACCGTTGACGCGATCGCGTTTGTCGTTGTCTAGGTCGCTACGGAAAAAATTCAACGTAAAATATATGTTTCGATTCGATCGAGGTACGTTCGACGTCGTTAGATCGATCGGACAGGAGGAAAATTTCAAAGTATCGGCCACGCTCGAAAATGTCCACGTAGAATGGCTAGATAAATCGATAACGATAAAATTGCCGCACCGATTCGACCCCACAGACAACGAACAATTATTCCCCGTGAATATATGCGAAGCGGGTGATGATATTCGCCGCACGCCCGCGTTTCCGATTCCTATCACCGGTTCGTTTTCCGACAACACGATATTGCAAGTATTCTCGGACGACAGGGCGTTATCCGAGTCTCGTTCTTTGGCGGGGTTCGGTCTAATCGGATGGAAATATAGATCGAATCAATACGGTCGCTGCGACGGCGACGACAACGCCATGTTCACTTTACACGACTGCCCGGAGCGCACGATATACGGAGGTGCGGGTAGATGCTTGTCGGTCGACGAGACCACTCAAACGTGCTTGCGTCATCCCGCGTTCACGATCGAACATCCGATCGATCGAGCGAAATATTTTCAGTGTACGAACGAGTTTCCATTTTACGAGGAGAAATCTTGCGGATCAGACGAAACATTTTCGGTCGAAAGTTTGAAATGCGAATCGAAAAACGTATGTCGCGACAGGTCCAACGGTAAACTCGCCATGCCTCGGTCGTTGCGAACGATCTATTCGGGCGAAACGTACGTCGAATGTATCGGCGGTCGGAGTTACGTGAGAGATTGCGCCGTTAAATACGTTAACGCTAAATTGACAGAACTCGGAGACGGATGTTGCGACCCCGAGTGTAACGGCAAAGCCTTCGGCGAGGGAGACACGGTTGTCGTGATCACCGTCCAAAACGTACGAGATCGCATAAATCTAGTAGAATACCCGGGCGATGTGATCGTTTGCAACGGAGGTTTGAGAACTCCGTTCGACCGACAAGGTCTGGTAGATCAACGACCCACGCTTGTGACGAGACGAGAGGTCGTGAATAAATCGCACATGGCCAAAATCTACGCTTCCGCTAGCACGAACATGGACGTTGTACGGCTCAAACGCTACGAACTGATCGCCGAGTACGAATTACCTTCTTTTATTTTTGCACGAGACGACGGTGGGAAGGTGTCGAAGAAAACGTTGCATACGTTTCGTGACGCGCCGGAATTATTCAAAACGGGTAAAATACGTGTAATATCGTCTTTCACCGCAGACAAATCCATGTACGCGTTCCTTCGCTTCTCTCTGTACCTGAACATCGAAGAGAACATCGCAACGTCCCTCACCGACGATCTGATATTGGAATCGCGCGGAACGGTACCACCGCGCGTTTTATCTTCGACGGAAGCGGATTATTTCCGATTCGACAGATCGAAAGTATTCGGTCTGACGAATATCCAAGCTTGCTCGTGGAAAAGCAAGGATAAAGTTTTCGTATTCGACGAGGCGTACGATGACTTTCTAGAAAACGTCGTTTCTCCTACGACGACCGCGACGAACGTAAGTAACGACGCGTTCCTAACCAACCATTTGTATCATACCGACCTGTTAACTTTACCGATCGTATCGCAACATCGTTCGATACCGTTCGTCGAAATGAACGAAGACGAATGTTTACGGACGTTTTACGAAAGTGACGATCATCCAAGTCGAATCGGAGGGTACGAATTGAAAAATGAACATCTAAACGATATCGGAGTAAAGACCGATACGTTCGTGGAATTCGCTTGTTCGTTGGTGGGATTTCGAACTGACGCCGGAAAAATGTGCGCGATAATGAAAGATGCGATATTCGCACCACAATAAAAAGACACGAGCGAGGAACCGCCGTCTCATAACGACGATGACTACCACGTACACGGGAGCTATAATACATATTTTCATTTCGCTATTCTTCTTTTTCTACAACATACCGTCGTTCGTCGATAACGTTTCGATTCTGTACGCATGGTATAGCAATACAGATGGCAGTGTAGAATTAAACGAGGAACGGGAGTGCGAAAAAAAATCGACGAGCGGTGTGCGAAAACTGTAGAGCGATGGCCAAATCCGACGGTCATTACGCGATCCCGAAAGTGCCGGCGGTGCCGGTCGAATGTGCGAGTCCAGCTTGCTCGATAGAAATCGATACGTCGAATCGAGATGACATTCGGTGTTCTGCAAACAGCGATGTCACTCTTGCCGGTTACATTCCTATGACGAGCATAACGCGTTTGAAGAAATTTTCCGTCGACGTTGATCACATATACGAACCTATGGACAATGTACTGTCAACGTCGGGAGGAACATCACATGGTGCTGTACAGTCTTCGTCGTCGTCGTCGTCCTATACGGCTTGCGATGCCGGACAATGTTCGACAATAATCGAAACCGACGGTGAGAATATTACAAAACCGACACGATCCCAGTATTATCGTCATCAGAGCGATGATGGTGCGTCTTCGTCTACGTCGCCGCAAAATTATTACCTAAGAACGGAATATTCGCCCGACGCGATCGATTTGACATCCGAAACAGATGCGTTTATCATCGATGGACCTACAGCGACAGCAGCAGCAACAACAGTAACAACAGCAGCAGCAGCAGCAGTAGCAGCACCTTCTTCGTATCAATCCAACAATTATTATAAAATTTTATTATGGATCACGATGACGATCGGAATAGCTTCGCTGTTTTGTTCGTGGACTTCGGTGTATTTTATAATGAATCCATCGTCCCCGCCTTCCGAATTGTGCGTGAATTTTTCGTATCCGCTCGACTACAGATGGTCGTACATAAAATTGCTCGTATCGTCGGAATTTTTGGTAAATCTAACAGAAAAAATTGATCATATGAAGATTCTATCGGACAATCGCATAACGTTGAACGAAACGCGATTTCTGTTCTACTATACCATAATGACAAATGCGAATTATTATAATCGGGTCCCCTCCGTGTGTCTCGAGCGGTACATCGTATCTGGATTCGACGAACGATACGTTAGAATAACATCGCACGATAATTTGGGACGTTTCACGAGACTGTGTCGATTTATTGATGTTTTGGGTAAAATTTTAGCGATACATCACGACAACCAATCGCTGTATTATTTTTTAGATCAGAACGTCGAATTTTCCGAACTTGTCGATATAATTCAGTGTTACGTTAGAGCCTTGGAAAATTTGATACATCGAAAGGAGAATCGTCGTCGCTACTCTCAAGAAAGATCGGATTTCGAAAAAATTGCGTTTTACAACGTGATAATGATTACTATGGAATTTTATCGTGAAATATGTACTGTCTGATGTTTGTTTTATTTTAATTTCATTGTATCAATAAAATAAACGACAAACAACTTGTTGTTTAACTGTTCTGTTATGGGAATAAGACAAAAAACGATATCGTTTCTATTTCAGCAGATAGTTCTCGTCCGAGAAATCAAATTGTGGAATATTTTATGGGGAACAAACTTTGTCGTTCGAGATCCTCATCGAACGATTCGAGGAATTGTTAATCGCATAAGGGTGAAATTTGTATCTCATGACAGTCACGTTGGGAATGAATGTTATGGAAATAATACAGAACAACGATTACGTGACATACTAGTATATTTTACACAAAATCTACAAACACATCAAAATTTTAGTCATACATTGTAATTTAACGCTTTTACTTTCACATGGCTCGTATCGTTCGTGCCTATTCGTACATAGTGCGTCGTGGAAATCGTCAAACGTGAAATCACGAGTGGAATCAGTCGTAGCGATCGTACGACTCCAAATCATTGTACGAACCGGGAACTTGTATAACTCGTATCGGACCAAATTCTTCAAAGTCGTCCCCTTCAATGAATACCACTCAACCGTCGTCGTTACTCGATCGTTAGTAATCAGCAAGACCAACCCTCTATTGTCATACACGAATCGAAAATATCCATCGAAAAAGTCTTCATTTTTATCGTCACTCCAGCCCACGATAATCGCCGGTGGCTCCGGACAGTGACGACAAATAGTATCAATCACCGTGATCGGTGAAACATTCTTGCTGGTATCTTCCCATACCCCGGCCAAAACATGCTGTCGAATACGATCTAATTGATCATCCGACATTACTCGCAAAAATACAAAATCGTTTGTAATTTGAAATTTTCTTTCGGTGTTCCAATTGTGTGGAACGCCGTGCAAAATTGTAGATAGATTTCCTCGCCGAATAGCGGCTGCGATATATATAACATTCGAATCGTGTTTCAAACATTCCATACCAATAAAGACAGCGTTTGCGATCAGAGACTTGCAACTTTTCTCGGTCAGAGCCCAACAGCTATCCTCGATGACTTTATCGCGGGTGTGAACGATGAAGAAATCACCATATCGAACAGTCATCGACGCATCTCGTGAACCAGAATATGTACTCGACCAATCTTCCACGTCCGAAACACCCAAAATGTCAATAACGGACGAACTATCCGATGATGTCACCTCGGTACATTCCTCGTCGTTTTCAGTAATAGCTACCGGAATAACGGACGAATCATCCTCAATTCGTTCTTCGATAATATATTCCGATGAGATCACCTCGACACCGTCGTCGTCGCATATGATAGGTACAGTCAACACTCGTTCACTATTTTCGAATTGTTTTTTTCTGATTTTCCGATGTGCACATTTTTTCGAAGTAGTGCGTTTGTGATCCGAACCGCCACACGTTTTACACGGCATATAGACTGAAAGTGACACACGAGCACCACCTATCAAACATTTTATACCTCATTTACGGCCAACGTGACTGTCATGAGATACGAATTTCACCCTTATGCAAGACATAATTTTGAAATTCCGACAGACGAACAAATTCATCTGACGTTTTGCAACGATAATCGATCAACTCCAGACCAACCAAAATTATGTTACGCGCAGCATTGACGTCACGATTCCAAATGATTTTACATTTTCGGCAAATTTGAAATCTATGATCGTGACGTCGTTGTCGCTCCGTATCGTTTGTATTTGTGGTGGTGTGTTTCGGTGGTAACGGCATTTTACCGAAACATTTCGAACAAGATTGTGTAGTCAAATATTCATCCACACATATAATCCGACATTTATCGCGTCGACGATGAAACGCTTGTTTGAGCATTTCGACGGCGGGTTTTTTATTTCTGCCATAACTGAAATTTTTTTTCAGTGTTCCATCTCCAAAACAAACCAACACGGAATTATCATCATCATCTTTAGCGGACAATAACTGATTTACCACCTTATCCTCTGCTTTACGACGTGAAATGTACGAGTCCCAGCTCAAGCGCGTATATTTCCGCGTAGCGTAAATTTCGCGACTGGACGATAAGAAATTCAGTCTGTATAAAATGTACTCCACATGGGAGTTAAAATTAGAACCACACTTTGGCGAAACAATTAATTTTTTTCCTATGTTTATACTTTCGCGATATTCAAGCAGGCGTTTTTCAAAGTTTCCCGACATTTTTTTCCGTTTACGTCGCCGAGCACGTTCCTTACAAAAATGTTCTTTGAACGTGGCCGATTTTAACACGAAATTGGTTTCTGTTCGAGTTTCCTTATCGATATAGCACGCGCCGATATAATTAACGACCCCCGGATCGATTCCCAAATATTTAGTGAAGTTGGAATTAACCACTGTAGTCTCGGGTTTTATGTTCGTCTTCTTTCGCTTCTTTTTCTGCGGTTGCTGAATCGTGGATCGTCCATATCTATTCATCATGATGGAGCAATCGATTCCGTTGGTGGAAAAACTCATGGCGAAAGACGTCCGCTGCTTGTGGGGCTCGATGTGCATAGTTGTATCGTCGAATTTGCCGTAAACTGAGTGAGATAGATCGAAATATTGCCACCAATATCTTGGAGTCTCCTTCCTAAACAAGGGAGCGTTAGTTTTGTCTGGTAGCAATTTTACACTACTTAATAATTCGTTCAAAGCCATAGCGTTATAAAGTAAATGTTTTCGACCAGACGAAAATACAGGAAACGCTGAAAAGGATTTCATCTTTCTCTCTTCGAACCATCGTCCCAACTTGAAAGTGATCGGTACCAAATTCCACCAGTCATTTTCGATATTAATGAATTTCTTGTGATAGTCGAAACGAAAATCTTCCAGAAATTCTGCAACTTCTCGGCTGTGGGCAACGTGACGTGGTACGAAGGCGAACAATTCGTCGTAAACTATCGTCTTCCATTCGTAGCGTTTTCGATCACACTCTTCCTTGTATTTTTCATAGAAATATCGGACAAGTCGATCGTAAAAATGGACCGTGATACAATTTTTCATATTAGTTTCGTGTTGCTTGACACACGACTTAATCAGGAACGATCGTAATCGGCCGTTGTATATTAATGTTTTGTCTGGCCGCACAGCGAAATATTCTTCGTCCAACGTAACGCGTTCTTTCCTCTGTCGTTTGCCCTGAAGATGGTAATAGAAATCTTGTAGGTGACTGATGGAAAATTGTCCGATCGGAAATTCGTTTCGATGTAACAATTTCGTATAATGAAAACTGACGTAGAGCGATGCTTCAATGGCCAGTTGAGAAATTTCCAAAACGTCATTTTCGATTCGTTGTCGCAACTCAGGATCTCGGCAAAACTTACGAAAACCGCGTTTTATCGTGAACGTCTCGGTACAAGTATTCACTGTGCTGAATCTATGTTTTTGCTTCAATATTCGATTTGCACACTTGGCCGAAGAAACGCGACTGTGATCTAATCCACCACATGTTTTGCACGGCATGTCGACTGAAACTGAATCGACATGTGTACCGCGGCCGTATTTATACGCTGGCGATTGGTGGGCGTTAACGTTTCGGTTGTTTCTCGTTCCGAACGTATTTTACATACATGAAATGGAATCGAACATATCCACTAACGACCAAAATTTATCGACTAACGACTTCAACGATACATAGTTTTATTACACGTCGATAGAAAAGATAGAGTTGCCAACGTACCCGTTGTTCCTATTTCTGCACGCAATTCTCGTTCGAGAAATTAAATTGTGAAATTTTATACGCTCAACCCCCCCCCCCCCTATATGAAAAATCGAAGATTACTCTAACGTAGTCGTTATGAGATGCGAATTTCAAAACTATGCATCGTCGTAGAAACAGATTCAGCGATCTTAGTGCGATAATTTCTGATCAGAAATAGTATTCGGAGACATCTATCGAAATGTAATGCAATTTCGTCAGAGTAACGTGAAGAGCGCCACCTATTAAAATGTAATGCGATCCCGTTGAGGTAATGTAAAAAGCGCCATCTTTTGAAATATAATACAATTCCGATGTGATAACTTGGTGAGCGCCACCTATCGAAATGTTATATCAATTTGTTACAGTAAGCAGATGAACGCCATCTGGCGGAGTTTTTTCAAACTTTCATCCAACACGTACAGTGTGAAACGTACCATAGATATACTATGTATTCTCAAGAAATTACTAAATCTGTAGATGGGGTGGGTTTAATTTTGCACAATCTAACCTCAATCGACTTCGCTCTCAGAACTCTGAATTGAATCTGATCAAAATTTTACCCCTTCTACCGTGATTTTCGTCAGAAATCAGTAGATTTTAGGATTTTTGTGACGTCAATTGACTCTAGTCCAATGAGAATCGAGTATTCACTCAGCTGACCCCAAATTAACTATATAATCAGCAAGCTTCTCGCCCGCGATCCTAAACCTCCTTGACCAGAGTAAGAACAACGTAGTAGTAAGAAGGAGCAGGCCGTCGCGGAGGTTATATATAATATATATATATATTATATATATAGGGGTGCAGGGGTGCTATGGGGGTACGTGGAGCCCCCTTGACTGTTTAAACTTGGCGTTAGCTTCTCGCGAGAACTGAAAGTTGCTTTCCACAATTTTCGTTGCCCCCGTGATACGTCACGTCTACGTCACGTGATGACGAGTCATAGCTGTAAATGTTTTTGCAGCTCGAAGAAATCCGCCGATGGATTTCGTTCCAACAAATTTTACTCGCGACGAAACTGTTTCTCGACAGAGCTAGTGCGCATGACGAGGAACTTGTAAGTTTGGAGATTCGTTCGACGAGAGATTCTAGGTGGACAAAGTTTGTTCATCAAAAAATATTTTACGATTCCATTTCTCGAACGAGATTCACGTTCCACGTTTTTACAGCTCGAAGAAATCCAACCGGTGAAAATTCGTTTCAACAAATTTCATTCGAGACAAAACTGTTTCTCGATGATGCTAGTACGCATGACGAGGAACTTATAAGTTTGGAGATTCGTTCGACGAGAAATTCTAGGCGGACAACGTTGGTTCATCAGAAAATATTTTACGATTTCATTTCTCGAACGAGATTCACGTTCGAAGATTTTACAGCTCGGAGAAATCCACCGGTGAGATTTCGTTTCAACAAATTTCATTCGAGACAAAACTGTTTCTCGATGATGCTAGTACGCATGACGAGGAACTTATAAGTTTGAAGATTCGTTCGACGAGAGATTCTACGCGGACAACGTTGGTTCATCAGAAAATAATTTACGATTTCATTTCTCGAACGAGATTCGCGTTCGAAGATTTTACAGCTCGAAGAAATCCACCGGTGAGATTTCGTTTCAACAAATTTCATTCGAGACAAAACTGTTTCATTCCTTGAACGAGAATTACGTTCAAAGTTTTGTAGCTCGAAGAAATCCACCGGTGAGATTTCGTTTCAACAACGAATCGTTCGACGATAGATTCCGAGTCGACAAAGTTTGTTCATATAAAATGTTTTACAATTCCATTCTCCGAACGAGAGAATCGTGGAAGTTGGTCGATGAACGATCCAGTCGATAAAATTTCTCTACGATAGAATGAATTTCATTTTCCGAGCACGACTTACGTTTTGAACGAAAGACGAAAAATTTACAATAAATATCACATTATATATTTTTCAAAAATAAAATAACTCAGTACATTTTTAACCATACATCGTAATTTTTTGCTTCTAGTCTCACAGGACTGTTGCTGGTCATGATGTCCGTGACCGGTGGCACTCCCACATCCTAACACATCGTGGAAATCGTCAAAAGAGAATTCACATATCCCCGCGAAATGATAATCGGTGGTAGTGTGGTTATAAGTCAATATCAGAGCATCGGATGGATGGTGGAATAATTCATATTGAACGATATATTTGAACTTTGTGCCTTTCAGTGTATACCACTCGACTTTTTTTGAACATTGCCGGTGATCCAACGTGAGAACTATCGTCGCCCTATCGTTATCCCACGTTTTATGTAAATATCCGTCGAAGAAATCCTTGCATGCATTCTCGTACCAATTCACGATGATCGGTAATGGCTCGGGGTCGGTGAGAATATTTTGGACAATCAGATTCGGTGAAACAGTCTTCTCTTCTATTTCCCAGGTGCCACAACGTAAATTTTTGATCATACCAGTAAATTGATCGTTTGTCATGGCCCACAGTTCTCCCAGCTCTCTGAATTTTGTAATAATTCTCCCAGTTGTTGAATTATACGGTGCGCCATTCAAATGAGTAGTTTGGTCTCCGCGTGTGCCAGCAAATTCGAAATATATTTTTTCCGAACAATATTTATAATATTCGCAATCGATGAAAAAAATTCTGTCAATCAATGTATTGCATAGCCTCATTGTATCGATGTATACTTTTTCTTCCGGGTCGTTGTAGCATTCCTCAATGGCGGTTGCCGGTTCTTCTATTTCTTCCGTCAAACGATCCTCCTTGTTTTGCACGTATATTCCTAACAAACTGTTTAGGGTTGTTATTTCATTTCCGATGGTATTTACTGTTATCTCGTTCACGATCGGGTATTCAGAGTCGGTCGATAATTGTCCTTTATCGTCGATGTTGCGTTCGCTGTCGTGGGATTCATCACTTGGTTCTGCTCCATTTTCCGATGATGCTGCTTCGAACCATTCGTCGTTTTCGTAATCGTTGTCGTCGTTAACGCTTCTTGTATCAGATTTGATATTAACATCTTGTTGTGGACCTGGGAAATCTTCCTCCATCGATGAATATTCGTTGTCGTTTATTAATTTTGGAAATCGGTTGATATTGTTCGAAAATTGATTGAATTTTCCCAATATCCATAGGATGAACTTGGTTGCACGTTTCATGATGTTAGACTGACTGAATGTTCGCACGGAACGCGTTATTTTATACCTTTCGATTTGCTAATGTGCATTATATTTTCAAACGAATATTTTATTAAAATGTGAATACAACACTATATCGGTTTGTTATTTGGTTCCGTCGCCTATCGCGTTATCGATGTAGTCGTACATTGAGCAATAATGATCGACTTCGTTCTTGCATTTCATAATTTGTGAACCATGTTATATAAGCCTTGCGATGTCAACGGAAGAAACAGTATCGTCGCAACTTTCACGTGTTTCACATCGCTAGATTTCAATAGCTGTAATAATAATAATAATAATAATAATAACAATTGGTTCTGTTCGCGCCATAAGAAGTCGTTCAAAGTTATTGAGAAAATATTTTCAACGTTGTTGTTATATCGAATATATTATCCCCAGCAATGGCCGGAGATGGTTGTTACCAAAATGTAGGAGCGAAGATGGCCGAAGCTAATCGTTATCAGAATATCGGAGTGCCATCGATGCCGTCCGAATATGCCAATTTCGATGGCACACTAACGACGGGGAATCGAACGATTGCCGAGGTTGGTCCATATCAGAATGTCGGAGTGCTACCAGTGTCGCTTGCTGCTCGTTTAAACTCTACACCGAAAACAAATCGAATCGATACAAAGTCAGCAGGCGATGTCGTTACTGTCGCTAGTTATATGCTCATGAATAGCAGGTCGGCATTAGGAGAGATCCCTGGTAAGGACGAAAAAGATCATATATACGAAAGTATGGATGATATACCGCGAACGGGAGTATGTTCAAATACATCATCGCAAGAAAGAAAACATCTATTGTCCAGTATTAGCAGTGATTCGGAACATCGTTCGGTAACTATTGAAAATGACGATAATTTGGTCGAATCGTCGCAGGTACAGTGTCGTTGTAATCGAGATAATGACCTCCCGTCGTCGTCGTCGTTTTCTTTTTCTTCGTTGTGGGGATCGAAGCAATCATCACCGTCCGATAATTTCGAACTAACGGAAAATATTCCCAATACGGCAGTACCGAGATACGAAAGGGGTCCTTTCATAGTTGGAAAACCGGTAGTGGTGAACAGATCGTTATCGTGTCGTGGTCGGTCCAGTATATTACTGATGATCGTAATAATCGGACTTATTTCGGCACTGTGTTCGTGGGCTTCCATATACTTCATATTGAAGTCTTCGGATTCTTCGGAGTCGTGCAAAAATCTATCTCGCTTGCACGATTATGAGTGGTCCTATATCACATTGCTCGTGTCGTCGGCATTTGTAGTCAATTTGACTGAAAAAATTGGCGGCTATGTGGAAGTCTTACACGATGGCCGCATAAGATTGAACGAAACGCGATTTTTATTCTATTACACGGTAATGACCAATATGGATTATTACAATTACGTCTCGTCCGAATGTCTTGAACGATATGTATTATCTGAATTCGATGACCGCGATATGTCTAACGAAAAAATCGAAATTGAATATTCTAGAAGAATGTGTAAGTTTGTGGATAGTCTCAATAAAGATATCCTTGTTCATCGCGATTATGAAAATATTCAATATTCTTTCGATCAGCATGTACAATTTTCCGATCTCGTCGACATCGTTCAGTGCTACGTTAGAGCTGTCGAAAATTTGGTCCATCGAAAATATGTGCGTCGACGTAGTTTGAGCGAACGACTTGGTTTCGAAAAAATTGCTTTATATAATGTTATTATCCTTACTGTAGATTTTTTCGACAATATATGTGATTTATAGCTGATTTGTTTTTTTTTTTTCGTTGTCGTAAATGTTGTAACACATTCAGGGATTATAGTGTGATTTCTACGGATACCCGAGTTACAACATGCAAATAACATAAGATTATACACTTTAGCCAGCTACATACCCTAGCCGCGACTGGCGAGTTTCGCACCGTCTATTCTATAGAATAGACAGATTATACACATTAGCCGTGTCATATATATATATATTCGGGCGCAACGTTTTATATTGAGTGAATGTGGGGATACAAGCAAATATCAACTCCAGAGACATGTCAGTCACAACTTCAGAGGGCAAACTACCAGCAGATTTCAATCATATGTGTAGCCAATTTCGAATGCTTAGCGCTAAATGATTGTCACTTAGCATTGCTCCTACTGAATATTGACCATTGTAATTTATGACAATTTCATACAACAAAATAATTCTTGATTTCAGTTTGTCCCCATACAGAATTTTTTTACAACAGCTCCTGTCGTGTCAATACTGATTTTGTAATGTGTTTCTTGGCAAAATCTACTGTATCCCATTATTTGACTATTGCTCCAAAAATACAAAAAAATGGTGAGTTTCCTATATTTCGGACAGTTTTCCATATTCCTGGTATGATTCAGCTTTGTATTGTGATTGGGTCATTGTCAATTCCACTTTTTTTTAGAAATACCGATTTTGCTGCTCTAAGAGTAGACAAGTTAGGAATACATTCGGGTTCGACGTCTCCATCACTCATAATCTGTCTGCTTAGATCATTTCTGATATAACTAGCTATTCTATTCTAGTATACCATCTTTCCAATTATTTGTTGTCGCTCTTTCGATTTCAAGGGTATTTTTAACTTTTTCGTATGCACCTATTGGTAATTGCCAACACAAAACTGACAGTCGTCTCATAATCTTGTCTAGTTGCATTTTGCGTTAAACGGCCATCGAGTGAAGATGAGCACTCTTTACATTGTCCAAAAATTTTGACCGGATCTTTACCTTTTGGATATATCTTCGCTCGCTTGAATGTGAAGCAGCATTTCAGTTTTGTAGCATCAAATATTTTTTTTCTTAGCACTGACTGCCATGTAAACTGTTCCCAGATATTTTAATCTCGAGTTATGTCTAGACTTTACTTTTGATTTATCAGATCGTCTGATGGATTCTACTATAGGTTGAATACTTTTCTTGCCCATGCTGAATTGGTGCAAACTAAAAATGAAAAATAGGAGCTTTCTTTGGGGTATTAGGTAATGTTAAGGATGAAATTATTGTGGATTATTAAAGAAATATTAACGGTAGAAATATATTACGATATAAGTTCAATTCAACTTCGTTTAGATGTGAATAACGTCTATGCGCGGGTATTGATGCAATTTCTGAGTCGAAAGAGCAAGTCGGATATTCTCAGGACGGAAGTAACGACACGAGTTCAATGACACAAAATAGTATGAATGATGTAATATGCACATCACCTTATTCAGGAGTTCCTACCGCCCCAAGGAGTCTGTTTCGTTACCATTTTTTTCAATACGGCCCTGTCCATTTTTTCTAATTTTTTATGTCTGTTGGCGAAATTTTCGTGAACTGAGTTTCTCGAGTTATGCTAGCCCTACCCGCACGGTTCCTTACATCCCAGCCATTGTATAGGTGTGCTAGGTTCAAAATCGGTTGTGCTAGGTGTAGACTCACTGCGCTAGCGTTTTGATAAAAAATTTGATGCGGGGGGAGCTCGCGTTATGCTAGCCCCACCCGCACGGTTCCTTACATCCCATCCATTGTATAGGTGTGCTAGGTTTAAAATCGATTGTGCTAGGTGTAGACTCACTGCGCTAGCGTTCTGGTAAGAAAATTTTATGAGAGGGGGTGGGGGCTCGCGTTATGCTAGCTCCACCCGCACGGTTCCTCTCATCCCAGCCATTGTATAGGTGTGCTAGGTTTAAAATCGGTTGTGCTCTAATTCAACGCATTATTGCACAAAACACCTGCATTCGTATGAATACTTTTACATCATCAATAGTCACCGACAAGCGAACACATTTTCGGATTCCAATTCTAAAAATTCTTTGATTCTAGTATTCCACACACATTCAGGATTCATACTTAGTAGCTAGTTCGTCAAGTTGTTTCTGCACTAGTTCTGCAGACAGATCTATAGTGGCTTATGTAAGTGTTTTTCTTCTCAACGTAATGTACAAAATAGGGCCTGGAGTTTCATGCGTGAAGACATACTCGAATTGTGTAGCTAACGTCTCAGCGATATCGATGTCGTTAGTACAAATTGTTCCATCAGCCTTACGTACTTGAGGTGTTCATATGGCGGAAGAATTTTCTGAACGTGTGTATTTGTATACTCCCATAGTACCGTTGCTTACGAGATTATTTTCATATTTTTGACGAGCGTTGCGTAGCTCTTGAAATGAAATATTGGATTATTGACGATATGCTGAGGAATCAGATTTTGATTTGATAGATTTACGCCATAATCTACGTTCGCATTTAGTAAATATAAATCATAAAATGTACAAAAGAACGCATCTACTTCCTAAATTAATTGCGTAAGTGTCGCATTCCATAAATTATCCATAACGTTGACCATCATAACTTGTTTGTCGATGGTCAAACGAATCAATACACACATAGTTCTTGCTAGTGTATTCATTCAAAGAATAGCCAAAATTCATGGTCCCGAAATGCTCTGACATGATTCCTCGACGTCTTAGATGAAAACTGTTGGTGGAAACGAATTTCTCATTGATGAGAGTGTATTTTGACCCAGTCATATGAGAATCAATGAGATCGACCAGATTCACTTTTTTCAATATTACACACCCCCCCCCCCCCCCCGTTATGAAATTCACAAAGGTGCTGAGATTCCCAAAGGTTCATGTAACTGATAGAACATGTTTTACATGATCATAGAACGTTTTGGATACAAATTTTGGGTATAGTTGTCATGATAAACAGAATTTCATAGTGTATTTATCTAAAGAATAGCCAAAACTTAGGGTTTTAGAATGTTCTGACATGAAGTTATATGAGAATCGATGAGACCGACCAAATTCATTATTTTAAGAACCCCCCCCCCCCTAAAAAATTTACGAAAATGCGAAAATTCCCGAAGGTTCATGTAACTGATAGAACATGTCCTATATGATCATAGAAGGTTGTGGATACCAATTTTGGCTACATTAATTATGATAAATGTGATTTTATAGTGTATTCATCTAAAGAATACCCAAAATTCATGGTTTCGAAATGCTCTGACATGATTCCTTGTAAGGATTTTATAAATATTTTATATCAATTTTGTAAATACATAATATTCCAAACTTATCTTAATATTGTTGCATTTGTTTGATTTTGTATCATAAAAAATATTTACTGAAATAATGAAATAATTGTTAAAGAGATCCGCAAGCATAACGTCAGTATGATTAACTGAGCAGAACATTTGAGGTATTACAAGAAAAATACTGTTTTGATGATATATAATAATTTGAATGACGTAAAAGTAAAAAAAAAGGAATGTGAAAAAAATATTTTCGAGTCTATTTTGCTTCTAAGGCGAAAATACATATGATATTCGTGTTTATCTCGATTTTTGTACGTAATCCAAAAGCCGAGATATTGAAGATTTTGCAATCATAAGCCACTTTGAACGCACGAAATCAGTTTACCCCACTCCGCTGCACGCTCGGGCAGCCGAGTATGCTTCACTTTGTTACTCAATTTCTGATACTATAAATCAAACATATCGAAGTATTTTTTCATTGAAAATGTGGGTATTTAACATAAGCATCCATAAAGCACACTCCTGTTAAATGTTTATTGCGTCTTACAGATTTTTTCGAAATAAAAATATCATCTCTGGTCCAGAAGGTCGTAGATGAAGAATGTTTTGGTAATTCGTGAAAAAATGTGAGGAATCGATTTCCGTCAAAGAGGTTTCCCTAAAATTAAAATTGTAAAACTTATGTGATAGAAACATGTTCAAAAAAAGTGCAATTTTTAGAAGTCATTTTTTACCCTCAAAATTTGAAAAATAGCTATATTTCTCTAATAAAATTATAACACAACTATCAAAGAAGAAAATCGGAATCGTTACTCTAGAACCATCCGCTGAGAAGATCTAGCGCCTTTTTTTCGAAAAATCGATATATCTTGAAAAATTATGAATATTTTGAATTTCAAAAAATATTTCTCTTCAAACTTGCCATGGACTATACGTACAGCAGATAGCAAGTATGGAAACGTGATAGTTAACGATTTCTCGATACCCCGATTCTTAACGGTTTTTTCAATATAGCTCGGAAAGTATGAAAGATATGGATAATTATCTTGAGAACAAATCGATAGATCCATTTGATACCTACAACCTTCTTCATTTCCTTCCGATCCGGGCTATAGTTTTTTACTTATTTAAGAAAAACCGCTTTTTGCAAATTTGCCAATTTTTTAGGTTATGTTCGCCATTTCGGATCGAGTTGCATGAAACAGAAGCTCACCTTTGAATTTGATTTCCTATACGCTCATATTTTTTTCCAGATACTAATTTCTGCAAATTTAACATTAGGCCGTCGTCTATTGCTTGGACTATTCTGGGTCTTGTGGCATCTTGGGTTATTAGGTGCGCTTCTAGATATCCCAGATTCGTCCTCACTGTTGCACTGTATTGAATCCTTAGCAGTGTATATTCCGTTGTTAATATGGAGTTTATTCTGTTTAATATAGGCATTCAGTCCCTTTTTTTTGGCTGCTCTCAAACTACTTCTCAGTAAGGTGTTGTCAAATCTTGCTTCGGGGGTAAAATCATTAGTAATGAATACCTATGTCCCTTTCAGTTTTGATGTGTTTTTCAGTATTTCCTTTTTCTTCAGGTATGACACGAGCTCTAATTTGATGAATCTTGTGTTTTCATTTCTTTCCATAAAATGTAGGTTGTTCATTGCTGGGTTATATCCACACCTAAGGATTCCTTCAATGTTTTCGTGATATACTCTTCTAGGTTACTTCCTTCTGCTTTCTGAAATCCAAACAGAACTGAATGATTCTTTGTCACTAGCTTATCTTGTATTCATAATTTTTGTTCCAAAGTGTTATTTCCTCCTTCCAGTTCATATATTCTTCTTGTTGCTTCTCCTATTTCAGTACTAGTCTAGTCTCAGTACTTTGTATTTGCCTGTGGATTTTTGTAAATTTCATCAAACAGGTCTTGGTTGATGATTCCATGGTTTCCCATAATAGAGAAATGGTATTGACGTGAGATCTTTTTTGTATGAGATCCTGTATAAAGTTCAAGTTAAGTGAGTGTATGTGTATCTTGCTATACTTTCTTATTCAAGTTTGAAGCGGCCTGAAGGAAAGAACAATTACTTTGTTTTCTTTCTTTTTTTAATAATAATATGATAACGTTACTATGGTTTCAACACCGAAGTGACATTATCAAACAGATACAAAATAATGGAGTAAGCAATGAACAGCTCAAGTACAATAGGGATAATGAGACTACAATTACGAGTAATGGATTATCGGAAACTCCGAAACAGGTAGATCCTGAAAAACGTTGATTGTGCCTTAGATAATTATTATTCAATATCTATATTATTCTAAGAGTGTTTTGAAAAAACACTTTGGTTTAGGTATACATTGATTATATTGTTAGAAGAGTTTTTGACACCTTTGTAAATCTGTTGATTCTAATGTATTTAATTTGAAACCTTAGGTTTGATTATGAAAGGTGCTTAGGCTACGTTAATTAGGGAGGATTCGACCTGTTTGTAAAAAATGGTTAGCAAAGCTTGAAAATACTGTTTCGGTATTTCCGATGACCCCTCACTGGTAATTGTTATCACATTAGGTCTATTGTACTTGTGTGCCTATTTATACTTGAACTATTCATTGTTTACTCCATAACTTTGTATCTGGTTGATGACACCTCGATGTTGAAACTATAGTAACGTTTTCATGTTATTATTGAAAGTGGTATAAAAAAAATTAATTGTTCTTTCCTTTAATCATAATGATACTTTAAAGTAGTATCGAAATGTGTCGATGTTTTTACTAAAAATCTTACGAGTAATAAGGCTTACCCCCCGAAAAACACACGACGTCTGTCAGGTACTTCTTCGCCAGTGATTTTATTCGATGAGTCTTGATCTTTCAAAGATAAATTAAGTGTTGTTTAACCAAGAACTTCCTTGACACCACAAATCGTAAGACTGTAATACGTTCGAGGTGGCTTCCCGCGAGAAAAGATCAGCGAGATTTTGATTACTACTGACACAGTTTCAAGCCTCTGGTGGGATTGATGTTTGTATTTGTGACACTCCATCAGCTATGAAATTCCGAGCTGCCGCCATCTATACTAGGACAATTTTCGAATCGCAACACGCATATTTACTATAGATGGGTATGTCTGATGAGAATTGCACTTCGAACGCCAACTTTGCCAACAAAACCACACTGCAGTGTTTTAGCTTGGGCATGCTTATTAGGTTATTACCTTTAGTGGGGCTATACTCGCAACTTAGAATATCTTGATCGAGAATAAAAATGATAATGACACACAATTTAATCATATATCTGGCGTAGATATTTTGTATGAGTTCATCCCAGAATAGAGTATATAATTTTCGAAGATGCATCTAGATTCAAAGCTCATCAAATGGAAGTGCTTAAAAAGGATAGCCACATAGCAGGGTAGACTTCTCTAGGAATTGTCATAATCACAACAAAACAAATTTAAATTTTTATAATCAACATTAAAATTCAAATAGAGCTGGCCAGATTGAAATTCAAAAACAATAAAATATGTAATAATGGTATAGCACTAACACCGTGTTGCAAGTGTCAATAAAAATTCTCCTACGAGTAAATTATAGATAAAAAGGATGTAACAACGAAGGACTACGCAATAACGGCAATTCTCATTTGAAACACCGGAAGAAAGAGCGACCAACATTAATAAGGTCTTTTAAAATCAAGAAATTGGGAATAGATTTGATCGACAAGGTTGAGCTGGTTTTCAAAATTGAACTGCGTTACTGAGATAAGAATTAGTTTGGGAGTGAATTGAGGTTAAATTAAAAATGGAAACAAGACGTAGTACAAGGAAAGATAAAGATCATGATATATAAGGGAGACTCCTGAATTGATAGGTTTTGATCAAGGAAAGGAAGTTACTGTGGAAAGAACAGTAGTTGCTGAGGTAGATGAAAGTCACGTTAAAATGAAAGAGATTTTTGACATGTTAATGAATGTAATTCGACGATGATTTTGACCAGAGAGTTGCTTTTTGCAAATTATCTCGACAACAAATCCACGCTTAGGTAACTCAATCTGATTTTGCCTTTGGAGACGAAGCAATGTAACATAAAAAAGGAACCGTAAAAAGACGTAATTCTTTATATTATACCGCATGTAATCCCTATATTATCTACTCACAATCAAACTAGGTGGTCTCTGAATATTCGGGGGTTACAGATCAAGTAATCGGGCCTCATTTTTCCAATGGAATAGTAAATGCTCTGATTTATTTGGAGAATGTTTACAATTCATCAACGGATGCATTTTACAAGATGGAGCTCCGAGACATCACACTAGATCAATCTATAATTCACGTGTGAACCCCAATTAACCCTCAATTCAGTTTTTTTCAATTTCAGCTAGAAAAAGAAGTAACACATCTGCGTTCCAAGGATATTACAGATCAACAACTCAATTTCCGTATAAAGTCCGGAAGAAGAAACATTGAAACGTTGGAGAATAGACTGGAAACATCTATAAAACGATTTTGCTCAGTGTTGACCAAAAACAAAAATTTACGAGAGGATATAGATCATCTTCTCAAGGAGAGGTAGGTCATAGGTTTTTATATTGTATTAGAACCTTCATATCTTATTGAAAGACGTTAAATATATGACATGTAAAACGTATTCCATAGCCAACTTACAACTCACACGTATGGTGCAACCTTGTATAAAATTTGGTCTTACTTTGCAGTTGGAAGAAAACTAGAGTTCAGCCAACTCCAAAAAAAAAGGAACTGTAATAATGGTTTAGTACAGATTATTTCCAATATTAAAAAACGAAATCATTCCTAGAAAATTAAAATTTCATGTAAAATTAAAATATCTCAAAGCAAAGTAACAATAACAAACATATGATGGTTGTTAGATTTTATGTTTCTATAACAAATGTTAGCGTGAGGAATAGCAAATGAATTCCTAAAATAAACACAAATTAGCCCACACTCGCTTCAAGATGGGTGATATGATACAATAGCTGACACGGTCAAGAGGGTTCAATAAGTTCACAAAAGTTTATAGTTCTAAGGGAATTAACCTATCAAGATGAATAACCAATATAGGACGGTAAACAAATGTAAGCTACATGATAGTTCTTAATGTGAACCATCTGGAGTTGTTCAGGTAGTGGGTGTACAGGCCCATTATTGATGTCAATATGATAGTTTTACACGTCTTCCTTTCATAAGCTACATGATTAATCAAAATGTCTCACACGTAAATCGGAACGTAACTTAGTACCTAATCATCAAATAATTTGTAATTAAATATAGTTGAAATGATATGTTCGTTCGAATCAGTCAGTAATATTCGGGAAAGGACAGATATATTCAGAAATCCCCACAGAAAACATTCTGAACTAGAGACCTCAATAGAGGCATCTTTCTGCTTATTGGTTGAGCAATTCAGGGATCCTTTCACGAATTGTAGATTGGTTCTCGAGAGAAAGGACGCAATACAAATACCAGGAGTAATACCTAACACCTTCAGTTATATTTTCTAGCTTCAATTTTTGTTGTTGAGTACGAGTTTATCTGATTAATATTAGTGTTCAACCTTCCACTTAGCTTCCAGTGTGTTGAAATCTTGAGTATCTTGAGAAATAAAAGGGTAATTGTCAATGATATTTTTCACGTTTGTCCTTGCTAATCAATGTTCCGGATTCAATTCCAACGTTTCATGGTTCTCCAAATTGAATGGCCACACTGTCAATAAGTAAATAGATTGGAGATTAGGTATAATATGAATTCCATAAGTGAAGTTTTACTAGAGTTTCATAGATATAGAGCCATGTTACAGGACCCTTCCTAATGATTATAGGCACGTCGCAGTACTATATGTGATGTCTAAGGTAATGAAAAAAACAATCAACATCGAGCTCAACTAATATCTATAAGAGCTTGAAAATCAAGAACAGAGCGATTTGCAAATTTTCAAATTCATACTACACATAGGAACGTAGAAATCGTCTCTACGGTACGTTACGTACTCATATCCGCACGTAAATGTGTTGAGTGTTTATCCAACAAAAAGAAGCGAAGAATTTCAGCATATTAAGTACCTAACCTGAAAGTGATGAAATAGGACTACTCAAATCCATTCTCGCTTTCTAAATGCCAACAATTTGAGCGGACGAAAGAGATAAACTTTCCTATTGATGATGTGAATTTAATTTTGGTTGACTGTCGATTGGGTTATTGCACTGAAAAATCGATGGTGGTAGTCGGTATTTTGTGATAATTTATGTTAGGTTAGTAGTGATGAACGAGTATTGCCACTGATACTTCATTAACTCGGGTTACAATGAAAATATTGAAAGGATAACAATATAGCTAAATCACCACTCTCTACCTCTTGTAGTCCTCAACTTAATAATGATTCTTGAACCAGGTATAAATTATATATGAATTCTCGGGAAATAGGCCACACTAACACATATATTTATTATTGTCGTATTTTCGTTCGTTTGGGTCTCACGACCGACCATCATCAGAAGACGTATCAGAAGACAATGTCTAAAACGGTATTTCTTGAAACTGATTGTATCAAGCACAAAGCATCCGTATCGCACTAATTTTAATTAAAAATGTCCATGTCGCCGAAACGAACAGAAACACGAGTAATCGGAATTGTTATACGTCAATGTTTTAAGTACATGAATATGTCTCAAGAATCCTCTGCATAGCAATCTACTTATGATCTTTGAAGTCATCTCAAGCAATGTTAGAGTAAGAATGAAACCAAAATATGAAGCTTAAGCATCCACTTTCGAACCAGGTGTTGATGATTATGAGGTAATAGGAAAAGGTTGTCCGACCTTACTAGAAATGTTGCTATTTCAATATAAAGATGCATGTAGGAATTTGTAAGGATATTAACTAATTAAATACTCATGACCATACATCATCGCTTTTTGTTAATATAGTTTAGAGATCCCTAAATAAGTCTCATCTCATTCTAAACAGCTTGATTTATATACTGTGTGGGTTTGTTTATCTACAGATATTACAGGTTTTAGATTTGAAAAATATTTACTATCACAGCTAGTACGTTTAAGCGCAACATTTATATCATACTTTTTCAAATGTTTCTTAATCTTCTCTGAGGTCTGCGAAATGTATGGTAATGCTATAAAATCATCTGTACTACCGTTTATATTATTTATATATGACGTACTGTTTGTATTTCTTGTTGATGTGTTGATAACTTTCCAGTTGACTAATTTCAATTTGTTATAGAAAGACTCGCGCCTCATTAATTATATTTATTCATATACTGTCATTCAGTACATGCTATAAACAGTTTAACGATATCTATTAAAAACTGGCCTAGAATATAAAATCATAGATGCATAAACTCACTGTAGTTTTGTTAGTGATAAGTAACATTCAATAAGCTCAAATTTCTGTATTACTGAATCAGTCCTCACTCTTGATTTTAATTCATATCAACGTCAAGACTATTAGGCCAATTCTTTTCTTCTTCAGAGAGAAAAGATGGACCATTTTACCATTTTCTGTTATTTATTAATTCATCAGCTGACTTAACACGGCGTGATATAATATCAGTAGGGTTATCATGTGTGTTAAAATGGGCCCATTCTGACTTCTTCGTTAAAGATAGAAGTATTGCCACGTAATTGGCTACAAATATTTTGAATTCATTAGGGTTACCTTAAATCGAAGAATATGGTTGGATCTGACCGATAGAAACACTTATTTATTTTAACCCTTAAAGATGCCTTGACTTTATGCATGAGCTTACTAAGAAGTAACGATTCAAGTTTGGGTATAGTGATTGTTTTCAAAGGAGCAACTTTACTCTTTGCACACAATATATTTATATGCCATTTACCAAAATTATCTAAAGATCGTAAGTAAACACAACCTCCATAAGCTTATTCTGATGAATCGGCAAAGCCATGTAATTGTATCATTACAAATAACGATTTGACATTAGTCATTTGTTGTAAAATTGTAAAAAATTATATCCATTCTGCATGTAAAGTCATCGATATAAATTCATCCCAATTGAGGTTCAATTGCCAAAGGCGTTGCATTATCAATTTTGAGTTTATTATTAACGGACCTAAAATACCTAATGGGTCGAAGATTTGTGATGCGTGCGATAAATGACTTGTTTCGTTACTGGATTTTTTTGAGAATTTAGAATTCTTATCGTGTATTTGAAAGACCCAATCTCCGGAATCGATAATAATCCTGAACATTTCACACCTTCACCACATTTGATGTTGCGAGTTGACGAATCGTTTATGGGAATTGATAGTTTTCAGAATATGAGGTTCGTTTAAGATCCACTTCCGAATTTCAAAACCACCAGAGCGGGGAATTTCGATAATATTGTTACAATTTGATATTACTTCTGAAATATTTCTTCCACCAGTGATGAGATCATCAACGTAAAAGTCATTGAGTATGGTCTGAGCTGCGTTTGGGTAAGAATCAAAATGAAGTTCTGGTAAATATCATAATGCTTTTATGGCTTGGTATGATGCGGATGCAGTACCATACGTTACGTTATTTTACTCATATGTATCAATAGGCAAATGCTTATTTTCGCGCCACAGAATTCTCTGGTACATTCTGTCCTTTTTGTTCACAAGAATCTGTCGATACATTTCGGCTATGTCAGCTGTAACTACTACCTTATGTATTCTGAATCTTAGCAGAATTGAGAAGAGATCATCTTGAAATATCGGTCCTATCATGAGAGTATCGTTAGCAGATAATGCGTTGTCGGTTTCCGCGGAACCGTCGAATACGACTCGAATTTTTAATGTGATACTTTCCTCCTTGAACACTGCATGGTGTGGAAGAATATATTGTTCAGAATCTTTCTTATTGATATTTAGAACAGTAGACATGTGATGTAGTGCTATATACTCCTGCATGAATGAACTATATAGCTCTTTCAAAATTTTATTATTACGAAACTTTCGTTCAATTACTTTGAATCGATAGAAGGTTGTTCGATATGAATTACCTAACAGAGAAATGCTTTGTTTGAAGTGAAGTTTGTCGACGAAACGACCATCAAAATTTTGTGTCACAGTATTTTCAAAATGTGTATCATAATCAATTTCTTCTTGAGAAAAAAGTGCAGCCTTTTGATTGGGAACTTCTTTGATCTCTCCCAAAATGACAACTGAGAGAGAGAGAGAGAGAGAGAGAGAGAGAGAGAGAGAGAGAGAGAGAGAGAGAGAGAGAGAGAGAGAGAGAGAGAGAGAGAGAGAGAGAGAGAGACACACAGAGAGAGGTGTCATGCTAGTTATTGAAACCAGAGTTACAATGATAATGTTCTACAATATAAGTGATATAAAAATATAGATGGTATTTTATTCTATCAATTATTCAACTATTCTGAAAGTTCTTCCGCACCAACTATAGTAAGTATGTTCATCTGACTATATTCTTTCAGAACCAACTTTAATGCTATTTGGCAAGAGCTTTTGGAAGATTTGAATATAGGAAAGAAGATAATTCTGGATATGATTGAACAGGCAACCATAGCGTACGATCAGCGGGAAGAATCTTATTCCAAATTGCAGGCATTGAAGATGAGAACACACAGTGATATACTGACTCACACTCAGGTGAGACTGCTATTATGTATAAGTTGAGATTTAGGCGAGGAAATAAAACAGAAAAGGTCGAAAAAAAATCGAATTAACCGATTTTGGAAATATTTTTTTCAACCGATTCAGGAAATCATTTAGAAAAAATGTTACCATCTTTTTTTCTTCTAATGTGCATTTTAGCATTTCTACAGCGGAAAATGCATCTCTTTGAATGCACTTTCAGGGGATGATATCAAAAATGTTGAAAACATATGCAAATATAGCCAAAATTTCTCACCCGGGGATTTTTGGGGTCACTGATCACGATTCCGGTGCCAGATTTCATCTACAACGCACCTGGGGCTCAGTACATCCGGGTAATATCGCCGTCTCCAGGGAATTCGGAAGAATCTCTTCTGCAATTGAGTGGTACTTAGCGGGAAAGTTCTCTTGTAGTTGTCGGCTGTGACTGAGACTTTCAATAGTCACCTGGTGCTCAGGATACCTTGATTATCTAGGTCATCTCCATGGATTGATTTTTAATACGCTTTGAATCGCAACCAAATTCGTATCTCGGAGGTTTTTGGGGTAGCTGAACACGATTCCGGTGCCGGATGTGAACTACGGCGCACCTGGGGATCAGGACATCCTGGTACTATTGTCGTCTCCAGGGAATTCGTGAAATTATCTCTTGGAATGGGATGAAACCTGCTAGGGAGGTTCTCTTGAGCATACGGGTCGTGACCAAGACTTTCAATAGTCACCTGGTGGTCAGGATACCCTGATGACCTAGGTCATCTCCATGGATTGTTTTTTAATATGCTTTGAAACGCAACCAAATTCGTATCTCGGAGATTTTTGGGGCCGCTGAACACGATTCTGGAGTCGGAATCAATGTGTTGTCGGTAACAAAGAATTCAAAAAATATCTTTTGCACAGTAATCAACTTGATTGAATTTCAAGTGAGAAAAAAAATAGTGGAAAATTTTTGATTTTAAATGTTGTGAATTTTAATAATTAGATTTGATTTCTTAAGAATCAATCTATAACAGATAAGTTTACAGGGAGAAACAACAAAAACATTATCGTAAAACACGAACTTCAACTTCAACTGTTTGAATTATTTATTAAAAATATTGTGTAAGTTAAAATTACGTAGTTTTATTATCATCATCATTTTTACTATTTCTGATTCGGACTCCAGAATCGTGTTCAGCGATCCTAAAAACCCCGGAGATACGATTACATTTTTAATAGTATCTCCTGAAAGTGCATTCAAAGATATTTCTTCGTAGAAATGCTTAAATGCACATTAGAAGAAAAAAATCAGTTGTAATGTTGGTGAATTGGAACTTAATAATTTAGTATCTTAGCTAATACATTTCATTAAATCTCACTTGTGTGTATCTAGAGATGGATTTAGGTTTGACAATGCCCTAGACTTTCTTTGGTGGGAACCCTTGTAACGGGATTGATTATTTTGTAAAATCCATTTCAACCGAACACAAAAGAAAAGAAGAGAGTAAAGTCGATCGCAATATTATTATTATTGAAAATCAGAAACATATAATAATCAGAAAATTGGTTTCACCAAAGTGTGGGTTACTGTTGATATTAATATTCTAGTGTTTAATTCTCACAACGTTTTTTTTGTAGATTCGTACTACCAGGTGTTGAGGTGAATCATTACACCTCATCCTCATATATATAAATAAAGCATGGATGTGATGAAGAAAAATGTTTCAAAATTTGTTTGTATTTTTTAATTAATAATATTGTAAACTGAAAGATCTTCTTACATCCAATGCATGAAATTATTTATAATCATATGGCTTCATTTCCAGATAATTAATAATTTTACATATAAACTTTAATTATCTGGAAATGAAGCCATATGATCATAAATGATTTTATATATTGAATGTGAGTAGATCTTTCAAAATATTTCACAACAAATTAACAATTTACAATATTATTGATTAAAAAATACAATTTTCATAAAATTTTGAAATAAAAAGATTTTTAAAACTGTTTTAAGAAATTTTGATAAATTTGTCTTCATCACAGTCATGATATATACCTGAGGATGAGGTGAAATAATTGACCTCGAAACCTGGTAGTACGAATCTACAAGAAATGGATTGTGTGAATTAAACATTACAATATTAATATGCGATATCATTATTAGTGTGCCTAGTGTGCTTAGTTCTGAATCCGGCCTTGTATATATCGTAACTTCAATAATCATTATGAAGGGCGGTATTGTTTATATTTGAAATCCCCTAAAGGTATTCGGTTAAAGAGAAGTGAGTATGAACTGTAAGCGGATTTATTTACACACATTTCGAAGAAGAGAATTTACTGCTACATAATGAGAACCACTTCCAAGATGGACTTTCGAAATTAAGGCTAACATCGGAAGGAATGTTTCTAAAGAAGAATGTTTAACTAGAGTCCTCCAACTATAATATATATCTCATCTCCTTTGCTACTCAATGTGTTTTATCCTTGGAAAAGTTGGGATGGTGATTTGTTGGAGAGACATGCATACTTTTTATCAAAGGATACAATAAGTTGTTATCGTGAAATAAGATCATTCAACTTGCGTAACAAATATTCGAAAGTAGTAATGATGGGGATTCTTAGAAAATCAAACAGATCATATTCAATCATCAATAAAAATGTATTTTATTCAGTAAAGGTTTTTCAAAAATCTTTATTGAGTTAATCCCTGTGACGCATTTTCCAAGAAATTGAGCAAAATTTTATGACTGTGCTATTTTTGATGTTTCAATAAACTGAAGTATACTCAATTTCAATTCTATTCCAATATGTGGAATCAATTCAACTAATTGTGTCATATTTCGATCGAATCTTTGAAATTGTTCCGTTTATTATTGGTAAACTTGTAAGTTATGCAATGTTATCCACTCTTTCTGAGTTGCTACACGAACTTAATCTAAAAATGGCCGACGAAAATTAAGCCTCAACGCGCAGGTTATCAATCTATCGATTCTTTCTTTATCTATGCGGAATCAGAAAATCATTCCCTGAATAGTGTAGAAGTTTGTGAACTGTAGTCTCTAGTTATCAATTTCACATTTGGATGAAAATTCATTCACCACATAATATAATCAATCTAGTTGTCAAAACTAGAAAAAGTTCGTCATACTCATATCGTCAATGACGGGTACACATTCATTTGTTATGAAAATAGTATTTTCAGAAGGCTATTATGAGATTTATGAATGAACAAAATCTAATCCGTGTCGGTGCATTCTTAAAGGATTGAAACATTGGTAAATGTTGATGGAGAACTGCCCTAGAAGATCTCCCCACTTACGGAATAATTAGAATCGTAGTGATGTTGCAGATTTTGATGGTAATCAATAGTTCAAGAAAACAATTGATTCGGATGAAGCTCAACTTCTTCGGTTCAACAGCGTACGTTGTTTCAAATATGTTGAATATTGGAAATCACTTGAGTTTTATTTCTTTACATATATAACCACGAATTGATTCACTTAGTGGTAAACAAATGGACTCTTCCTTATGGAGATAATGTTTAGAAAAAATCTGTAGTGATTATCCACAAATATAATGCAGATTATAAAGTTTGAAACCACAAGCAGTGAACGTGACTATTACGTTTTTTCAAGTTGGAGGGATTAATACCAATGACTGTACTAAAGGAAGTACATTGATGATATTGAAACAAAAATTTCAGATAATCTCAAAGCGTTCTACACGAACCAGATTGTGAATAGAAAATGTTTGGTTAGAAAAACTAAAGTATCGACCGATACTCTCGATTCTAAAGATGATATTAATCAAGTGTTTCCTTTTCATCCTCAACTTACTGTGAGACCTGATGAGACACCCATGTTATTCCTGCTGAACGAATAAAAACAATAGCTATTCCATTGAAGAAATCAATTCATTTCAATAATCAAAACGGAAAAGTCTCCAGATTTTTGGAAACATACCCATTTAAAAACTATAGATAATTCCGCTGACAAAACCGAGCCCTAGGTAATAAATATCGCGAATATGCTTGAATGTATGTTGATGACCAAGAAACTCATTTGCAGTGAATTACTCAATAACCAAGAGCATGGATTTTCACTTGATAAGTCTACCTGTACACTATAGGCGGACTCTAAATATTTGAAATTTCCCGAAGCTTTTGACTGAGTAAAAGCTGAATTCGTAGAATTTTGCATTGACGGTAAGGTCTTACAAGTTATTCAAAGTTCTCAGACTGACAGAAGTGAGTTGGTTGAACATGATCATCCAAGTATCATTGCAAATCTCAAAAGTTTTCATAGAGCTCATTGTTGTTTCGGTAGGTAATAGAGAAAATTTCCGAAGAAGATACTAAATGTCTCATGTTTGTCTTCATATTCATTGAATGTGAGTAGTTATTGTACCAGCGGAGGCCACCCCTCCACTTTACCTTTAGACTCCGCGCCTTTCCCCACCTAAGCAACCCATAACAAACCTTCTCCCCATCGTTGACTTTTCAACATGCTCTTATTGGCTAACCCCCAGGAGGCTCCTGTAGTGTGATTTTTCTTCGCTCTTATTGACCACCCCATCAACGATCACACTGACCTTCCGTTTCCGTCTCTCATTGGTGGATTCACCACCTATGCTTCACTTCCGTCTCTACTGCGTCACCACTTGTGAAATTACGGTGGAACTAGTGTCTGGAAATTGTGGATAGCCATCTGTGAATCTATGGGAGAATCATGTATATCATGAGATGTGTTAACGCTTCATGCTTCATCACCTAGTAATATGTCATGTTCACTTCAGTTTCAGTACATTGGGTGGCGGCTAATTAATACACGTAGATTATGCACACATCTCCACCAGTTTCGGAAAATGCATCTCACCATCAGAAGGTAACAAATCTATACAACACATTTATAACAATAATTAAGTGAAAGAGTAAAACATAATTTCATATAGATCCTCTTAAATATTACTGTCACTTTCTATATAATTTTGACCAATTAGGCAAATAATCCTTAAGCTCGTTTATTCTTACCCAAAACATTTCTCAGTCAGCTCTATAGAAATATATAAGAGCCTGGATGATGTCATTGAATAAGTGTTGTCAGAGTAACTGCCAACCATAGCAATATTCATGAATACACTACTCAATTCAAAATGCTTCAACTTCAGATGAATGTGTGAATAATTGATCTATAGCGAAGCATAGAATCGCATTGTGTTCATCAATGCTCTACTGCTTTCAAAGGTTTATATTTACAAAAATATCAGACTCTGACGGGAGCAAAGTGGTGTAATTGGTAAACACTCTTGACTGGACATCCAGAAGTGTAGATATAGATCACTTCATGTGGTAGTTGACGAAGCCTCCTCCGATGCAATTGTAAGCTAGTGCTCCACAGGCTTCTGCCTTGACATCAATTTTGTTTTGGCTCCATATCAACGACCTGTTGGAAGTAACCGCCTTTTTCGTTAAGAGCTTTGCACTCCATACCGCTCTTTTATTTTGACCCTATATCATACAATGAAATCAGAGGAGCGAGACAGAAGATTGAAGCAATTAATAGAAATCTGGCAACGATTTTGCAATCGGAATCTGATTATCTAGTAGAGTTGGATGCAACCAGAACTCAAGCTTGTATTTTCCGCAGGAAGGCAGATGCCACAATCTCTAATATGACGTTATCAGGTACAACTATTTCCATGAAAGCATTCTACTCGATTCTCAGTATATCCATCAACAGCATCCTTTCATTGTATGCTCAAGTGAGGTCCATTGCGCCAACCGCTTCACGAAGACATTTCTATCCGGTGCCAAGATAGCTACCTTATGTACCAGCCGCTCCCCATAATCTACAAAGCAAACATTCGATCTGTCTTGGAGCACTGTTCACATATGTTGACTTCAGCTCCCAAACATAAGCTCAAGCTTCTAGATTCTATTCAGAAGAGAGCTAAGTTCAGGGATTTGTGACAACATTATGAAACTGTTTTAGGAATCAGTTTTGAGTGAAACATATTTCGAACGGAACAACGTTTTTCACATCTTTATTTGCCGCGAAAAGTACCCCGCCCGGCTTTGGGGGTTGATTCGCCTTTGCTCATAATAGAGGAGCGTATGTGCCATGTAAAAGGTTACATTTGCCACGAATGCATGCAATAAAATTTTTAATATATTTCATGGTGATTTAGTTTAAAAGCCATATGAAAAATACAGTTACATCAACAATAGTTGTGGCACCATCAGATTCTTTATGCGCTTTGGAATGTTAAATATCTCAGCAGTCCTTGTATGGCACAAGCACCTCTCTTGGAACAGCGCCAACAGCAAGTTGTAGTTTTTTCAGTATAATATTTGTACCGTCGAGAACTTGATTGACTTTTGTACTTCCGAACCTTTTTGATTTAGAAACAAAAATCCATCTCAATTACCTACACAAATTAAGAGTGGACAACGTTTTCCATCAAACTGCATTTCATTCTATTTGGTAGAAAGAACTACGAAAGTAGTTTTTGTATTTGGTCAAATATTTAAAGAAATAATGTAGTTTAAGGAAAATAGAATCTCAAAGCATTCGCTTCAATTTCCGCTATTCCACAGACCTTAGCAGTTGCTTTATATAAATACTTACTACTGCATGTAGCAAATCCTCTCCATTATTCTCGCTTCGAACCATACGAATCTTATCAGCAAAGAGCAGGTATTCTGCCGCTCTCGCCGCCTGCACCAGATTATTAATGAAAATAAGGAACAGTAGCGGACCAAGGACAAATCTCTGTGAAACTCCACTAACAACCTCACCAGCCTAACGTATTTTGAATACAGGTCACACCATTTCTCAAGAATATGTATCACTTTCAAAACACAGTATGGACAAGTATGTTTAAGACTAGGTAATTTGGAATGGATGGAAATGTATTAGCGAAAAAACAATTTATCAAATTCCGATTTATCTCCAGCTGAGGGTTTACATTATCATCCCCTAATAGTATTTGATTAGGCACATTTTGATTTACAATTTTGTTTACCCTGATGATGGCTACTTGGTAGTCGAAAGGTCCTCAGTACTTTAATAGTATTTTTAGTAGATAAGGATGATTAATCCTTATCAATAGTAAAAATAAGACAAGATCATGAATAAACCATGTCTTGGTTTTGAAAAATGTCACGATCTTGTATTTATCTTTGTCCTGTGACTAATCTTGTTATTATATGTATATTTTAATTGCAATTTTATGCTATCTTTCCTACCCCAATAGGAATGATCGTGAATATGAATTATCCATTTTGTGAAACTATAACAAATAATTTATAGATATTCATACAATTAAATACAGGAGAATATGGAAACTTTCATAATAGGATATGTTCTTGTATCTGTCAATAATTAATTTCATTCTGTATTTCAAGGATATGAGAGAAATGCAAAGAATTTTGGATCATGATGGAAGATTGAAAGAATTTTTATCCATCAAAGGACAGAAGCGCATAATGAAAGATTTGGAATTGAAGGAGATCCAAAAAAAAGATATTGTTATAGCAAATGTTGAAAAACAAGTTGATCTATATGAAACAACGTTGCGAAAAATACGGGTTTGTATATATGTATAGCATTCTATAGTATGAGAATTATCTTTTCATCGCAAAGGCAAAGGGCGATGTGGACAACATAAGTAGTTATTACACAGGGTATTCCAATTTTCCCCCATCATACATCAAAGAAGTGCAGATTTAATAGGTTAGATATAGTCTTGCTTAACTGGAGATTAACAGGTGAGACTATTCAAGTATCCATGCATTTGGTGATACTTATGAACATACTCAATTATTATTGATGCAGAACACAAGCCCAAAATATGTAAGTGGTCCAGAAAAAATGTTTTGAAAAAGGACAATATAAGCACAGGGACTTTATTATAACAAGTTATGATATGAAACAGACAACAATAAATGAAAGCAACTCTTATTAATGAGGAAATTATGCTGAGCTTGCAGAGAATCGTTCTATTGTGTTGTTCCCATAGAGTCAGCAATTCTGGTTCTATAACTCTTCCGGCTTTACTTGAGAACTATGTGGTTCACTACATAATTCGATGATAATCCAATATCGGCGATTAGCTGTGTTCCTTTCATGTGTTGGTTAGGTGGAATAGATTCAGAAATAACTTTGTTTCTGGGATAATAACGATATAACATGAAAACAAGGATTAAAGCAATTAAGATACACAGAAACACACAGACACTGTGAAAATGTATTGGAACTAGGTCATCATTGACATTGTTCAGTTTTTGATGTTGGTCATTCAAAATTTTGTATATATCTTGAACTTCATCTAAATTGACAGTCTCTAGTTTTATTGGCTTCAAATTATTGTTATTTACGTTATAGTTTCTATCAAATTTGGGTATTGGTAATTCGACATTTTTGAAGAACGATATTGTCTTTTGAAATGTTTTATCACACTGTCTTCAATATGCACTTCATATTGATTATTGAGTTCGATTAAATAAGAACCATTTAGAGTCCTTATTTTTTCCACATTTTTGTTTGACGTCAACATTATCAGGAATGATTACTATCCGTTTATTCTTTTTCAGCTTCTGAATTTTGACATCGGTTATATTTGATAGTATTTTGTTGGTAATTTGAAACATTCGTTGACAATTTTGATAGTTGAACTTCGCAAGGTTCATTTTACTTGATTTTTTTTGTTTGAACATCTTGACATCAGAACTAATCCTGTGTTATATCATGGCATTTTCTGTCGAAGAATGCGTAGCTTAGCTCATTCAAAAGGAAATAACTTTGATTGAGGAGCTATTATTGCTTTGAAATAATCAGTAGTTCATTCGAAAGGTCATAACTTTGATTGAGGTATTATTACTTTGAAATAATTAGTTGTAGGAATCGGAAGGGAATACAAGTGAAAATAGTTGAAATTCTCAGTCCTTAGGTATTTCTATAACACCTTCGTTTTCGTCTGAAGATGACACGTTTAGTGTTGAAACTATAGTAACGACTATATTAAATATCAGTGATAGTATAACAAAGTAGTTGTATTTATTATTTCGTTAAAATTTCTATAATGAATATAATTTGATCTTCTTTGGAGTAGCTCTTGATGTCTATAATCTTTCCATACAACAAAATATTTCTTAAGATCGGTTCGGAAGGAAGTTTATTTGTACTCAACTGTTCAGAAATAGGAATAATATCTGAGAGTAAATCTTTGGGTTCTATTATTGAATTATGAAGTGTATTTGACTTTGAGAAGGTAATAGCTATCTCGATTCTTTCTAAGATATCGGTGATTATCTGAAATGTGCTGATAAATTGTAAGACTACTGTGTATGTGAAAATAAGTATAGGATTCCATTTTCAATTGTACAGTTTTGGTGATTTCTTCCAAGTCTTCAATTCGAGATTTTAATACTCCTTGATTGTGTGTGAGAGCTCTAGTGCCATTTTCAAATTTCTGGTTTGATGTCTCAAGTAATATAATTTGCTCTCTTACTGAAGTTTTTATTTTCTTTTGATTATTGGTTAATATGCCAATAGATTGATCATAATTTTCTGCATCTGCCTGACCAAGATTTCCAGTGATGGCTTTTACTATAGAGCCAAGACCGGAGGCCAGGTAGCTCAGTGGTAGAAGCATCGATCTTCTAATTACTGTGGTTGCCGGTCGCGGGTTCGAATCCAGCGACTGCGGAATTATTCCGATGACCCGAGAAAGTGGTGAGGCAAGATACAATGGGTCATCAAACCTATGTGTCATCGAGACTGCTCTGGTTGCAGGATCGGGCCTACCACACGAGGTGGAGTGTTTGATGGGTATATCTGAGATGATTAAATTCGGACTCAGGGGGATTCAGCTGATTAATTTGGCTAATGATTTTATCTTCAAGTATAGTCGCGAAACGATATGAATCATAACACTCTTGCTTATGATACATGGAATCGTCCGATGATTTTTCCCATCTAAGAATATCATCGTTCAAAGGGTTGTGAATTCTTCCATGATACCAGTTAAGTCGTATATTTGTACAACGGACCAAGAATCTACTTTATCTTGTGCATAACCAAGTTTTAATGGCAGAAGTCCTGAGTTATTGTTAAGATTATGAAATATTGCATGTTTTATTTCTCCGATGATGATTCGGAGAACGAATGTCAGATGGATAATGGGTTCCATTCTCTGGTTTTGTTTCTTACGCTACAGCCTATAGGTTCGGACGATTTGTGTCCTTCCCCCAGGTCTTCCTAACAGCTAGCTGGCTTCCGCGATATTTGTATACCACCAGGTTCCTTACTCGCTAACTGGTTTCGGCGATGTTGTCCTCCACCAGGTCCCTACTTTTCTAACTGGCTTCCGCAATGCTTGTCTTCCACCAGGTTGGAATGTTCGACGATGCTTGTTCTCTTCTTAGACTGCGCCGTTTCTTGCTCTCTTGTTGTGGGTCTCCAGAGCACTTTCAATTACGGACCGAACAGAGTTCTGTTTCTCGATCAAACATTAAAATGTGAATTGCTCGTGCGATAAGTACATTTTTGAGATCTGTTACCGACTGCGCCAATTATGTGAGTTGTCCAGGAAAAACGATTTTTCGGAAAGACAATTCTTAGACACAGAGACGTTATTATAACAAGACAATAATGAATGAAATTAACTTATATTTATCATGTAATTATGCTGACCTCGCAGAAAAGCGTTTTATGGCGTTATTCTTATAGGACCAGCAATTCGGGTTCGGTAACTCTCACTTCGTAAAATATCTAAAATAGATAAATGAAACACAAATCCAAAGATATAGAACTACAACACTCAAGGACTTTCAATCATTGTTTCGAAATTTTCAAAACTATTTATTAAATGTATGTATGTTCTTGAACCTTGCAGTTCGTGTTAATTTGAATTTATATTTCATTCCACTATTCCACATATCTTTTAGGATAAATTTACATGAAGTAAATGGTCAATCCACAGATATATTAACCAGTTTTTCGTGTCTTAATCTGATTGTGTAACAGATTCATGTATCTTGGAAGTTCACTCACAATTGAATATTCATTCACGTTGATTGCGAACTACTGTCTTACGACTGCTCATTATATAATTGGGATGTTTCCAACAAACTTCAATTCAATACGTTTTTTAATATGCCGATCTTCCTTTACTTGTCTTGAATAGGCAGTATATGAATCCGGAACAGATTATAACCATTCACATTTATAACTAATTTCACAGGATTTTTGCAAAGAAGAAAGCGTCAAGAGAATAGCTGGTAAATTTCTCAACCAAGAAGAAGAAAATTTCGCTTTGTTCAGTTATGTCAACGAACTGCATCATGAATTGGAAATATTACAGAATACCATAGCTACCACGGATATCAATTTAGGTGAAAACAAATAATGATTTTGGCATATCCCTTGAATAACCGCATTACGTTTTCAGAAGAAATGAGAAGAATTAGCGAATCCAATTCTTCAGAACATCGCGTTAATCTGCATTCATTGGAAGTGATTTTGAATGCCGCTAAGGAAGAGGTAAAATATTCCCTATTTTGTTTTAAGTAATCAAATCATAGCCAGATTAAAACAAAACAAGCAAAATTCTAAATATGTACAGGATACAGGGTGATGTTTTTTTACTGTTTGTTCGAACTATCTGTTGAAAGAGAATAGCTACCTACTGATCCGAAAATTTGACCTAATAGGATGAGATCTATTGAAAGAAGAAATATTCGAAAATGGTGGCAACTCCTGTTGTACCGGAGCTTCTTTCTTCCAAACTAGTGAAGTAATTTTGTTTCAGGTTTTCTATAACTAAAATTGGTATTCTCTGAGATATTTTTGTTTCTGCCTAACTTAACAGAGAATAAGATAATATCAATTAATGATACACGACTGGTATTTTCATGCTGTTTACACAAATATTGGTGTTGCCGAATATTGAAAAAAGTATATCAAAAACCTCGAACGTTTCGAATCATCGAGATCTGTGGACCCCCCGGAAATAGCAAAAAGCTATTTTTTCAATCTATCTATAGGTACCTAAATTGTACAGTTTTTAAGTTTGTGGTTTTCTTATTTTATAGATGAAAATTGAAGGCCTTTTTTTAGATGGCTTCACAATCGATGACAAAACAAAATATTCAATTAAAGTGACAGATAATAAATATTATAAAGTTATAGAAACAAAACCACTAACTTACACTGAATAATGAATAAAAGCTTTTATTATCCACTATTGCTTACATATGTTCCAACACACAGTGTTATCATCTGAGCTAAGTTATAAACAAAATTACTTTGACAGAGAACGGCTTTATACTATAATGACTATTAAGTAAAGGGGAATACCATTAGTTACATTTGGAGAACTACTGAGGAAATGATTAATAATTGGTGAATGATAAATTTCCAATTGATCATTTAAAACCACAATATTTTTGTCTTTAACATGTTTGACAATTTAAATGTTCAATATATTCAATTTCGGGTACTTCCATTCGATATGTAAGATTTCGAGAATGTGAGTGAAATTTTGGTTTTGTTCGATCAGAATTAGATGATTAGCATACGTCGATTTGATAAGACTGATTCGACTTTTGTTAATCATCTAATCGAACATAATCATAATTTCACAAGCAATCCAGAAATCTTACAACATATCGAATGGAAGAGCTCAGAGTTGAATATATTGGAATTATTGGAAATTGTCAAACATATTAAAGATGAAAATAATGTAATTTTAAATGATCAATTGTACATTTATCATCCACCAATTATTAATCGTTTCCTTAGTAGTTCTTCAAATGTTCTGTAACTAATGGTATTCCCCTCCACTCAAGTATAGTCTCTATACTGTAAAGCCTCTGTCAATGTAACTTTAGTTCATAACTTAGCTCAGATGATGACACTGTGTGTTGAAACATATGTAAGCAATAGTCGATAATAAAAACTTCCATTGATTATTTAGTGTATATTAGTGGTTCTATTTTCATAACTTTATGAGTAAGAAATGAATTTACACATTCTTGATGCCGAAACTATCTGATGATAAATCTAGTTTGTGTTTGGTATTCATAGGGTTGTGATGGCAAATTAATTGAACTTGGATATTTCCAATTTATTCAACATTTATGAGCGATACCTAATAATTATTGTTGTTTTCGCTAATGGTTCGAGGAGAATCTGTATATTGAGTTCATTAATTTTTTCGCTAGCAGTTTAGTTCTCAATCTTGTTATTTTACATTTCTCCAAACTGTACGAATTTTGATTTCTCTCAAACTCCAATCCATTCAAATGTGCCAAGTGAGGATATCCTGTTCACTATTTCCTTACATTCTCCATAAATTCAAAAATTCCGTCAGTACAAATATGCGAAGAAAGTGAAACTTTTTTGGAACTGATGCAACTCTCGCAGAGAGAACAAATATAAAATGAAGTGAAACAAAATGAACTTTGACATGTATCGATAAACGACATAAAATTATACGATGGAAATTGTACAAAAAATATTGGAAGAAAAGATTGTCTAACGAAATTGATGATTCTCAGCATCACATGTATCTAAATCATATATACGAAGATATACAAGTTAGGAAATATATTTCTTTAATTTCTTCCCACATTTTTTATCTCCCAGTGTTATTTCGTTCATCGCAAGGTACATGTCAAAGTTTGTTTTGTTCCACTTTAATCTATATTTGTTTGCTCAATGACAGTTGACGCATTGCCAAAAAAACTTCACTTTTATCGCTTTTGTATTTGTGCTGGCATAATTTGTTATTCACTTGATGAGAGTTGTAGCACTCCTGAAAATTCATTTTTGTCGTTGCTAGATTTGTACTGATGGAATATTCATACTGTTGTCTTGAAGGAAAATATGTAGAAATATAAATGTTTGGAGTCTGTAGTTTTCGAACTCACACTTCCCAGATCCACCTGAATGGTAGTCGAATGTCTCAACAGATGATAATAATAATAATAATAATAATAATCGTCTTTGAAAATAAGTAAATGATTACAATAAATGTATTATACAATAAAACATACTTATAAAAAAATCAATATAATGTAAACAATAATCCGAACGTGAAAGTGGCGAAGTTAAGCATAATCGCTATTCTTACACTTAATCCCCCTCAAGTTAGAATGAAAGAAAAGAGAAGAAAAAAGAGTAATTCCGATTAATTAATTAAATAAATTATGAAAACAAGAAGTCAATCCAGCTGAGTCGTAGTTCGATTATTAGAGAGTAATTATTTAAGTTTGTACTTGAAACTAATAAAACTAATGCTATCCATGTTAATATTCAGTGTGTTATAAAGTTTCACTGCATTATAGGAGAAGCTCCTTTGAAAAATAGCCATTGAGTGTTGAGGCATAGTCAATGAATAATTGTGCCTTATATTAACGTGATGAACATTGTATCTGGGCATCAGTTTAGCTTTTAGTTGAACAGAAGAAGGGTATTTGAATAAATTATAAATGAAACAGCCTAAATGTAATTTTCCACGTTCCTCCATCATTAATCATCCTAGCTCTCTCATTTTCACTGATATGTGATCATATTTTCGTAATCCAAAAATAAATTTACAGCAGCAGTTTTGCACAAGTTGCAATCGTCTTTTATTAAAATTGTCGAGACATGGTCCATATATGAAATCACAATAATTAAAATGTGAGAGAACAAGTGTTTCCACTAAGTATCTCTTCAAAGAAAACGTGAGATAATGCCGAGAATAATAGAGCATTCTTAAGGATGCATATGATTTCTGCAACAATTTGGATACATAATCCTTGAATCTTAGTTCATTATCCAGTAGTATTCCCAAATTGTTAACCAAATTAACCACTGGTAAAGTGAAATTGTTAATATGAATATTAATGTTCGAACTCACATCTTGATAGCTTCCCCTGGCACAAAATAATATAACTTTACATTTGGCAGGGTTTAAGAGAAGGTTATATTCAAGAGATAAATTATAAATAAGCTGAAGATCATTATTGATTAATTGTTGAGCATGTTGAATGTCCTTCTTTTGGAAGCTGGAATATGCTTGAGAGTCATCGGCATAAGCTTGTATAGTACAGTGTTTCACAGCTTTCAGTATATCGGATGTATAAATAATGAACAATAATTGGCCCAAGATAGATCCCTGCGGTACTCCGGATTTAATAAGTGTGCTATTTGGAAAATCATTACCAACTTTAATCTTTTGGCGGCGCTCAGTCAGATACGATTTAATACATTCCTGTGCTTCAGACGAAAAACCATAATATTTTAATTTCGCACAGAGTAATCTGTGATTAATAGTGTCAAATGCTTTTGAGAAGTCTAACAATACCAGAACACTAATAAGATGTTTATCTAGAGCACTAAGAATATCATCAGTTACATTAGCTAGAGCTGTAGCTGTACTAAAATGTTTACGAAAACCGGTTTGACAACCCGGTATTAAATTAAACTCATTTACAAATTCATACACTTGGTTAAAGATTATCCTCTCCAAAACTTTTGATATTGTAGGTAAGAGGCTAATGATGCGAACATCTGCTAATGATTCTGGTTTTAATACTTTAGGGATCGGACAGCCAATAGCCTCCTTCCAGAGATAAGGAAAAACTCCTTTCTCAATACAACTATTTATGATATGAGTAATATAAGGTATAACGACTGAACTTGAGTATTTCAACATATTTAGGGATATACCATCATTACCATAGGCATTAGATTTTATGTTATACAATATCTTGTGTACTTCCTCAATAGTAACTAACTGAAAGTTAAAAATATTGTTTTTGTCAAAGAAGATGTTATTTTCACAAAAATTAATTTTGTTGAGACAAATTTCATCATTTTCTGTATAATTCTGTCCAATTCTCGTTGGTTCTTCAATAACTTGAGTAAAACCATAGGATTTAAAACAGTGTGATATTGGATTATTCTCATTAAGTAAATTGACATTTATATCACCTAGGCAAATTAAAATATCTGCTTGCGGTGCCATATAAGAAAGAATAGAATCAATATCTACAGTAAATAAACTCTAGCTAGAAGGTTCATTTTTCTGTTAGGGGGTCTATAAACTATTCCAAAAACTAAGATATTTTGAGAAAATTTACATTTAACCCATATGTGTTCTAGGTTACTTTTAAAATTGGTATCAAATACAATTATTTCTGTTTGAAGATTCTGTCTCAAGTAAACACCAACACCACCACCTCTACTGTTTAGCCGATCGGGTATTGATATGCGATATTTTCATATCTTAATTTAACTCAAATTAGTAACAAGAAAAATAGCAAAGATTGTACTACAATTCAGAACAGAATTCTTTTTAATTCTATACAAGTAGTTATTCATTCATTATTTTTTGCATTATTATGTTTAGTTTTTTATAAAATAAGTAATTATACTAAAATACATACATTAGGTTGAATAATCTGTTCTTTCTTTTAAAATTTGGATGTGCTTTATATATATATATAAATATATATCGGGCATTCGATATTAAATGCCTCATGATTAGTGCTGAAATTGATTCCATATTTAATATTGTTAAGTGAGCAATTATTACATTTTAAAATTTGATTCGTACAATCTCGTGCATCATGAGGTTCTGAACATTTTACACAGATAATAGTCGTATTTTTACATTCAAGTGATTTGCGATTGTACCCCATGCATTTGGTACATCGTACTAGATGCAGATTTCCATATACAGGACAGATGCTATAGCCTATACAAACTTTTTTTAATTCTAGAATTTTTTTATAAGCTGATTCATTACATTCTACAACTACATACTTGCTATCACCCTTTTTTGTCACGTTGAACACTTTCACTTCTATAAAATCATGGTCAGTTAGATATTAATTTTGATTGATGATGGCATCAACAATATTTTCTTTTTTCATTTCTACACTGATGTTTGAAATCATAAGGCTAGGTTTTCTTAACTTGGTTTCTTCCATAATTAGATCCTAGATTCTTGTTTAATTCGGTTTTCATCTTTTCAGTAGCAGCACGTGTCTTACATTTTATTAAAACTGAGCCATCTTTTCTGTTCCTAACTAATTCTACCCCTACAGATATTTTTCTAGGATCTATGTTTTGCTCAAGATCTCGTTTCGTTTGCTGACAAGTTTGGTTTCTACTAGGCTTCATAATCAGACAAGGTACACTCACTTTAACTGGTGGCTTAGTAGCGGGTTCAGCATAAGTTAAAGTCTTGCTTTTTTCTTGACAATGAGTAATATGTAATTTATTTTGATTAGTGACTTCTTCAAGTTGCTTTTGTAAAAGCTCAATTATTTTATCTAATTCAATGCTGATTCCGATGAATAAGCTCTCGAGTCGAATTGACGTCTATAATTCCTGAAGTAATTACCAGGGAAATATCAACAAAATAATTTGAAATTTTAGTTGTCTAGAGAATATATTGATGAATATATTACTAGTGATATGAACGCACAAAACTGTGACCAGAAAGGAAAATTTGTGTTTGGTAGTCTGTAGTTTTCGAGTCTTTATCACCAGAAGCAATACAATTTCTGTCTAGGCATATCTGCCGCATAGCATAGCCAACTACCGCTGATGATAAGTCAATGCAGAATTCGATAAATCATCTTGCTAATGAAATTGTCATTCATGGTTTATGGACAAATACTCGGAAAGCAACTAGAAACAAATTTTTAATATAACCGTCTTTCTTTGATTTAGCAATAAAAATGATAAATTCACCACAAAATGGAGAGATGTTTAATAATTAGTGGACTGTGATCATATGTATAGGTTGCATAATAACCGGACTTACGTTTTGAGGCTGGAGGCGAAGGATAAGGAAAACTTCCTGGAAAATGATTTGAGCGGCGGCGCCGTCCTTGTATGCACGTCGTAACAAAATATGATTTCCAGCAATCGAACAGTGGCTTTGTCTTACCTTGTCGGATCGTGTTTAACGACTACTGCTGAATGAGGAAGCGTGAGGGAAGAGATACAAACAGGAAAAATTAAGTAATGCCGGGTCCCCTGACTCATTTCAGGCTGTTGTTGATTGTGCAACACATGCATTCAGCATTGACAATGCTGACTTCTGCTCTCTTCTTTTTGGAGCGTCAAATCGACCACCGATCTAACATAAAATAGACGTACAGACAGACTTCTATCAATGATTAGAAGTCCGTCTGTACTGGAAATAATTTTTTGTACTGTTTGTTTCAGGCTCGCCTACACATAAGTATTATTGAAATACACAGCTTTATCAAGCCTACAATTGACTGGTTATTTAATCAACGTTTTCCAAGTGGCAATTTTCATCGTCAATGGGTAGCGGTTCTGGCGACAGATTGGTGCAATGGTGTCATGGAGCACCTGGTTTTGTACCCTTGTGTACCCTTCAACGGCCAAGTCACACAACATTAATATAATAATAAAGAAAGGAACCTTAGACTTGGCACGACTTTGTCTAGATTTCATTACTTTTTAGAGAAAAACAAGCAGCTCCATCGAGACTTGGCTAGTTTTTTACAGAATGTTTTTGGTGGGATTTCACTTCTTTTTGTAGAAACATGGGCATATTGATTTATTTCATTAGATTTTCTTATTTGACACATTTTTTTTCTTTTTAGGAGTAGTTTTTTTATCATTACAAATCTTTCTTTTCTTTTTTCCGGTTCTGATCCTCGTACAGTAGCAACAGTTTTTCGTATTGCCCATTTGCGTACATCATTCATTCTTTTAGACGGTTTAGACGGTTTAATTTCTGAAAGATCGGTGCGGTATTTACGCCTAAGCCGGTTGTATTCGGTGACCGCTGAAGCTTGAGCGTACCTAGTACTGAAATACAGCTATAAGTATAAAAGCCAGTCTAGTCTTATCCAGAGTTTTCCTCTATTCATATGCGTATTGAAAGCAGAAAGGGAGGCATTCACCCAGCAGTGGGAAGCGATAGGCTAGATTAAATTAGAAGATGTGTCCCACTACGCTGGATTTTTGCAATGACAGTCGATTTTTTTATGTACCAATAGTAGAAGGGGGCATTACCATATCTCTAATACAGCTGAGACAAGCTGAGGGTTCTTCATCAGATACATCAGACCTTCGATTTTTGACATCAAATGAAGAGGCAAACAAAGTTGAATATTTTTTGTAAAGGCAGTATGTCGATCTTTAATAGTTTGGTTGGGCTCTCATGTTTTCAAATAAGGGTCACCAGGTACTCCAGATCTCCGATTATCCTAGTTTTCATAGTTTTCCCTTTATGTGGCCATTAAACCCGAACTCTGTACCAAACTTCAGCTCTCTGAGTCTATGGAAAGTACTAGTTCTATTCTGATGATCATGAGTGAGTGATTGAGTGAGTGTCATAAATGCGAAACTTTGCTTTCGCTTAACTTCGGAACTAAATGACCTACAGACTTGAAATTTCTTGTTTTAAGTATGTGATTTTATAGCTTACTGGATGATGAATTTCTGCGTTCTGGTCTTATCCAGAGGTTCTCAAATAGGGGCTTGAAAATGCGGCGAAATGGTTCCAGTAAAGGATGGTACGGCAGTGTTTGCTTCACGCTCGAATTAGCGGTCGATGTTCACATAATTTCTCGTCAGGAGAAAATGATGTACTGACCTCAGGAACAGATTCAATTTCTAATAATTGTTGAACTGAATCTCCCAACGAAGAAGAAAAACTAATTGTAGTGGAGAAGGGTCCACACGATTTAGAATGATGAGTAAAGTTGCCCATAAGAACATATCCAAAAACAGTTACAAAGGGCGTGTGGCTCACCAGATTCACCCTTCATTACATGACCTAAGAAAAGTTGGGGAGAAGCGTCAGCCTCTAAAGCATATCAATGTGACTAGGTTAGGGTCCACAAGAGGCAATCGTGAACGAAGATGAGACCAATGTTACACCGAGATCTCCGAACTAGGATAATTCTCACATATTTTTAACATGACAAAGGTCTGAATCGTAAAAGTTGAAGAAGAACGACCATCAGGTCGAATACTCAAGGGAACAAAGCAATATAAAGCAGTTGTGGAAGTACCAAATGGAGATCCTTTTTTGTTTGAACCCAAAAACTCTCATAAAATGCACGTCCATTCAGAACGTCATCACGTGCTTTATCTAATAACACTTGAAGTTTGAGCGAAAGGAACCCTTGATCAAGCGAAGGTGGTACTAGATCCAGATGGACTAGACGTCGAAACAGAAAGTACCGTGGTCAGAATGCTTGGAGACGAATCAAAATATAAGAGGAACTCATGTCACTGCTGACACCGTCTATATGAATGAGTTGAATTGCACGATTTACTAGGAACTGATGGACTGTTTTTGCCAAGGAATAGCGATCATTTAGCAACTTACTTGAAAACTTCGAGCATTGGTAAAGTAAGTGATTGCGGTCATTTCACCGAGGAGGTAGTCAGCAGGAAAGGAAGTTTAAGTGTTTTAGATTCCACTATACAAGAAAGATTGTTCGGATTAGCTGCGCCTAAAGCGCTCCAATGTTTTTCCAAAATCTCGAGAAGCTTCCGATAAGTGTGAATCGTTCCCAAAGTAACATAAAGCTCGGAGCGAGGAACAATGGAAGAATTCAACTTGTACGTCAAGGGGTAAAACAAGATGAAGTCTTGAATACCTGAAGGAAAATTAAAATCGTCTAAAGCTTGCAAAATTTCAAAATTTCAGAAAATATATCAAATAATACACGAATTACTTGCGGATTTCCGTATGTACCTTTCTTGAACTCATAATTGAATCCCAATGGGCTTTAATAATGTTGCTGTTGTTTTCAAACGGAATGAATATTCAGCGCACTATATGCACAGTGAGTTGACAGCAGAATGAACGAAAGAGCTTCTCCTTTTAGAGAAGGAGTTGAAAAATTGAATTTTCCAACGTCATTGAACGCCGTTGATGAGTGAATAACAGTTTGAAAGATATCAATAAAAAGTGAGAAGTTTGGATCCTCACTAAAGTTGGGAAGTACAAGTTTCGGCAATTTAATATCACACAGCGATGCGGCAGCTGACGTAGAAGCCAGGGTTGTAGGTAGAAAATAAGTATGCTAAATTACACGTATTGTGGGAATCATTGGATCAAATTGTTGACGAGCATTGTCTTCGGTATCAGAATCGTTTTCATTTAGGAGACCGATAACATTGTTATGCATGTAATAAGACTCCGAACGAATGTTACCAACATCAGAAAGGAGAAAAACTAATCCATTTCTCCTAATTTTTTCGATCCTAGCAGTTTGAACGACTGTTAAGCGATCATATTCCGTTGTGCGGAATAATTTAAATCTCAACAATCCTCTATATTACTAATTCGACAAATTATATTGGATTGATAATATATAACATTGCGAATCTGTACGAATTATCGATTAAAGGGAACAAAAATGAGCAAATGAGACCGGTTTTGATAAAATCAAGCTGGCCCTGGAAATAAAATAACATGATTAAGCCTTCGGCGATAAGATGTCTACAAATGATGCATGTTTTGGCGACAAAATGATATCCTTTATGCCAATAGAATTACGATTCGAAACAATACCCAAAATCGAAGTGAGCAAAATGTCTTTTTTTGATTTAGTTATGAAAATAATAATTTCACCACAAAAAAGAGACAGATGTTGAATGATTATTGATCGTCGTAACAAAATATGGTTTTCAGAGATTGAACAGCGGTTTTGTCTTATCTCGTCGGATTGTGCTTAACGACTACAGCTGCATGGAGAAGCGTGCGGGAAGAGTAAAAACAGGAACAATAAAGGATCTTATCCTTCAACAAAAAGAATTAAATAACGGAAAATTGAAATTCTAATGGTAGGGTTGCCAAATCACTGTAACGGACCGAACAAATAAATACTATTAATTGAGACACCCAACAAAAATAAAAGAAGACAACTTAATTTAGTAGAGCAAGATGTATAAAATTGAAATAAATTGTACGAATACCGAACATTAACGTCAACATCAGAAAATAATTTTGAATATTTTATTAGTGACAAGAACGAACACACTGGTAGCCTGAAAAGAAAATATACAAAAGATGAATAGTTCAGCAGACTGTAGATCTCGTTCTACTTAGAATGAATTTGGAACAAATTCAAATTGATTGAAATTCCCTCAATAATTAGGATTCATTCAACATCTGGTTAGTTCATGAGTTAAGGTTTCATTTCTCACAGATTTGATCAGGCTGAATATTTGGGGGAAAACTTAGCGGAGTCGATTAGATGGTTGAAAACTTACTTTTTCCCCGAAAGAATTGGTTTTAGAGTTATTTCATTACATAATTATGTATTTCAAGCTGCACAAAAATCCCCCAAAAAAGGGTTACCTCTCGTTCATTTATTTATTCAGGAGTAGAATTGCGTCAGGCACACGGTAATCCAGGCTGAAGAGGCTGAGGAGAGATTCTACATCCAGGGCCTGCAGCCTCATGATAAGAAACAAAGAATTCGCTCATTGTCACGTATACATATAAACTATCAGATGACATCCGCCTGTCACGACTGAATTATCTCTCGTAGCAAGTGGAATACTGGAATATGATTTATCAGATTTATATAAGTTCCAAATGGAAAGTAACCTTTAAATAATACCGAATGGGATTATTACGCCACCATCATTTTCTCAGAAGGTTCGCAGTTCTGAAAGAACCCAATTCCTTCTCACCCTCCGTAAGAACCAGAGCCTTCAGATTATTTCCTGTCACCTAGATACGCCCACGTATCATCAACAAGAGGAAACATGTCCTAGTAGTTTTCTATTCCTCATGATTGAACCCTTGCCTCTCCGCAAACCAGAAAAAGGTAACATCTTTGACTGATCTTCTACCAGTCGTATCGTTGAGCGAACACTTGAAATTTCCTTAACATACAAAAAAAATTCCAACTATATATCCTCAATTCTCTAACAAGTGGTAACATGTAACATAAAATATAAAAAGAAAAATACAATAAAGCAATTCATGGATTTAACATGTACGGTGGTCCTAGAATCACCTAGAGGCCGATTTTCATCAACAATGTCCCAATTATTCATAAACATACAAAATAATTTCAAACTGTGGAGCAACGATTGAACAAAAAAAAAACAAATATCAAATGTATACCATATTTTTTTCCCTACATTAAAATGTCTACTCTCATACTTAATTATATATAGTCTAGTCAAAACTATAAATTTGGTCCAACAACAAATATTCACCAATGCTATAGATCAAGAGGACAGAGACTCTTCACTCAATTAAATTCTGAAAATTTTAGTATAAAAACCACTTTTTGTATAATTAATGGTTCGAATGATGGAATAGTCTTAATTCTTATACAGTTGATTCTAACTCGATTGATTCTTACAAACATCTTATTGATATCTATACTTACAATTCATAACTATCTTATACACATAATTATGCTTTTCCAGTCACTGTGTACTACTGCAATTTATCTGAGTCATGGAATTATTATATCCTCAACTCTTGTTTATAATAATAATAATTATAATCTATACTCTTTTTTTTCTGATGTATTCCTTACCGAACGATGTACGAGGATAAATCAGATGCATATATTCTTCATATTATGAATATTAACAATTTTCTGCATTGAGTGATGCTATATAGGGAGATATATCTTATGAAACCCTCAATATTTTTTCATTTACAGGCCGATAGAGATGAGATGCAGGTGAATGAAGTGAAAGATGAGTTAAAGGAGATTCTGACCAAAATCAATGACATTTTCAATTTGGTACAATGCGCTAGAGCACCGCTTCTGAATTTATTAGGTATCATTTCTATATTTTCCACGGTACGAATGGTAGCTTCAACAATATTCTGGCGGTATGATATGTAACATCAGATAATGATTCATGCTTGATTGCAGGTAAAGATACGGATGTTACTGACAGTAACCTGATGATATATCTGGATTTGATAGAGAAAAAAGTATCAGATTTGATCACATGTGTGTTTTTCAAGGAATCCTCTCTAAGTAAGTTGATATCATTTGATGTAGCAAATAGGAAAAATAATTCAACTCAAGAAGCTGTACGAGCGAGACTGTCTGTTTCGTAGCAAGGTCAGCGTATCAATCCCCTCTAAAATATTGAATTTTGCTGGAATGAATATTCTTCCAATATAGTAAATGTACCCGTTCATTCCAGGGACGTGATTATAAAATTTCCGAATGGATTATACATCGACATTTTGCCTACCGCTTCAGGTATTATCGTCAGGGAAGATTGAAATTTGTTCCCATTCTACAACTAGGTTGTCTGCATCAAGGTTGGTGTAACTCAGCTGGTGTATTTCATCAACAGTTGGGGTCGCTAATGAAACAGTTAACATTCTGGAATTTGAATGAATCTGTCCGTTACTTTTCGATATTCCATTCTTACACATAAAAACAAGAAATTTCACTTGGTTAAATATCACTCTGTTCAATTTGATTGCAATTTCGAGCTTCACAGTTCATTATCAAAACATACAATGAGAAAACACTGAAACATCATAGCATTTATGTGAAATTTACGATGAAGTGAATCGATTCTAAGAATTATTGGTACAAATAGCTACTAAGGTTAGTTGAGTTGAGATAGTAATCGGGAAGGGACCAAGCTGTCGGTAACTACATTCTGAGCATTGTGTTACACGTAACTTAACAGGGTTGTTCGGTATTCGTATAATTTATTTTAATTTCATACATTTTGCTTCACCGCTTCTAAATTGAGTTTTCGTTTTTGTTTTATTTTTATTGGGTACCTCAACTGTTAGTATTCCTTTGTTCTGTTCGTTATGGTAATTTGGCCATTCGACCATTAGAATTTTGATATTTCGTTATATACATCATTTTGTTGAAGGATTAGATCCTATCTTTCCTGTTTTTATCTCTTCCCGCACACTTTTCATGCAGCAGTGGTTATTGAAGACGATCTGACGAGGTAAAACAAAACCACTGTTCGATCGCCGAAAAACTATATTCTGTTACAACGCGCATATAAGGACATCGCCGCCGCTCAAATCGCTTTCCAGGAAGTTCCCTTATCCTCCGCCTCCTGCCTCACAAACGTGAGTCCGGTTGGATCACCATATACACATAATCACAGTCGACTAATCATTCAATATCTCGTTTTTTTGTGGTGAATTTACTATTTTCATTACTTAATCAAAGAAAGACAAGGGTGAACAAAGTGGAATTTCCTAAATCTAGCTGCTCGTTAAGTGGATTCTTTGAAGTATTATTGTGTTTGAATATTGTTATAGATTCTAATAGATTAAGTTTTCTACCCTTCGAATTGTATGTGAAATATTTGTGTTCTAGTGGAGCAAAACTGTTTTGGGTTCCTATAAAGTGGTTCGAGAAAAATATTATTCATTTTTATTCAATTGGAATGACTTGAAATGTTCCACATATTCAACTTAAAACTATCTACGTGTTTGACCAATGTATAGGGCATCACATTCCTCACAAGTTGACTTATACATTTTGGAGAAAAGAAGTTTGGTTCGTCTTGAGCTTTACAATGATGGAATGACTAGCTTCAACTCGTCTACCTGGAATCTCTCATGGTGGAATAACAAGTAGCGAGCTTGTGAAGAACTGAAAAATGAAATTTTTGCTTAACATACAAGTTACTAGTTTCTCACTATTGAAAATAGTAGATTCAATATAATATGCATTGCGAATTTTCCAACGAAAAAATATCCAGTATCAACTGTAATATGGATGATAGATGGCGGGTTGAAGTATCCCAAAATGAAAAAATATTAAAATAGCCCAAATAGTTTCCGAGACAATTGAGTCAAATTATTAATTTCATTTGCGCGGCACACTTCCAATATGTATACAATTCCTCCCCGCCTGCATATTACCCCCTCCACTCAGTGTCTAATATCCTCGAGCATTTTTAATCTCATATTCAGATGCATCTTTGACTAATTGCATTTTAGAGTGAAGATAGTAAAATTTTTGGCAAATACCGTGTAGTTGCAATGTATTTTTTCTAAATTATACGGGCTGTTGCATGCAATTTGCAAGATTAGTAATAATTATTGTACACCAAAAAATTTGAAAATACATGTAATAAAACCTCTCCATCCGTCTACATCCATCTTCCACACACATGATCTATATTTTCACGTCTCTACACTTTCCTCAATGGAGTTCGGAGCTAGTATTTCAAGTTTTCATATAGAGGCGGAAAATATCCCTCGTTTATTTCTAGTAGAAAACACATAGTATGTTCTACAAAGCTTAATGTTCAACAAGGTGTACTCTGTTTGTAGTTGACAGTTATGTCTGAAATTCACTATTCATTTCTTTTATTTGTTGGCGTTGAAGCCTAACTTGGAAAATCGGACCAAAAAAAAGGCAGAGGGAAGGTCACATCCAGTTTAATATTCATCATCAATACTCGGCTACTTCCAGGTGGCTATGCTCTTGCTAAGTTATTGTATTACTATTAGGGCAGGTTAGTTACCTATGGTTAGTTCCGTGCAGTCTGCTATTTATAAAAAGCAATCTATTTTTAGCTCAAAATAAAAGTTGCTTTTTGATGTTGTACCAAACATGCTACAGTATTCACGGAGCTACTTATATGAAATAACAGTTCGTAAATAACAACAGATTCCTGAATATAAATCCTACTATGAAATGAAGAGAGAGTCGCTCGAAGTGTCGTTGATATGAATATTGTTAGAATTGGAACGGCCTATCAGTTTTAGATGATAATAGAGCGTAACAGGTGTCTGCCTATAGAAAGATCGCTATCTTGAACTTTGAAGTTACTTCAGTAACGCTGAACGAACATGTGATATTAACTCTCATATAAGCAGCATGCATATTCTTATTTCTACATTCATTTATTAGATGAAAACGGCTGTGTCATCCTAAAACTTCACACATGAGACATGATTTTTTCAATGTACCATTTCTTCTTCTGTTCATCATATTTATCCTTGGGTAATTTTTTCATTCTATTGAAATCTCAAAATGACGAATGTCACCCAATGTTTGGGTATTATAATATATAAAAATCTGAGGTGGACAGAACAAATTACATACTTAACCAACCGTATGCGAAGACATACATACATTTTATCAACTCATGAAAATAATGAATAAGACATTACTATCGTCAGTATACAGGAAGTCCATGATAAGATATGGGATACTGATATGGGGTGGTCTGTATGGCGGAGCATTGAGTCCCTATAAATGCCAGGAGTCTCTTGGCGGAAAGGAAAAATGCCAGATCTAATGGAATTATATATATTATCGAGTTCTCCGCTACTGCAGAAAAGAACATAGTCTTGAAAGAGCAAGAAAAATGGACAAAGTATCAAGAACTCCTGTCAGAGTTGGGCACGCTATACCCAGGTCGTATTAGTGGTTCTGATCAACGGGATTTTGGGCGGAATTCGGTTTCCGCTACGTTCGAACTTGAAGATTATTCCGACCTGTAAGTACTTGGCGCAAATCTTGATAGACCAGATGCAGGATTCAGTTATTCTGAGTTCAATAAGACCACTTAGGGCACACGATTTGAAAACCTGAATCTACTTACCGACTGGGGTGGAGGGGTAGCTTCGGTTGACTCATTTGATTTTTCTGGCGCGATTGCTGCGATGTCGTCGAAATTATTATTAGGAATATCACATATTCCTGAATTCGGGGATATCTTCTTCTTTTTCTTCATCGAAAGTGAATGTACAATTTTCATCCATTTTGAACACTCCATTATTAATGTGCACATGCGTGAGCTCATTTTCAAGGCAATGTGGAGATGACAAAATAACTAGAATATCCACATCGTAACAGCTCAAAGTATCATAATTCTTTCAACTTGTTAACAATTCAGTTGATACTTACTAATAAACGAACTATTTACTAGATAAACAAGTATTCACAAAAAGGAATGTTACATACTGTACTTAATACAGGGCTTACACATATACTCGACAGTATGTTCGTTCTCCTTATGGTTAATCCACTAGTTCACTCAAATTCGATGATCCCCGTTACGGTCCTGAGTTCGATCCCAACTCGACAATAATTGTATGAATCATTCGTTATCAGTGAAACAAAAATAGCGTTGTCCAGATGAACGATGAACACTTCTGGCATGTCGGTTGTTACGAAAAAAAGTCTAACCGTAATAGCGGGGGGTCACAAGATATAGTTATAAATTGGAAACAATCAACAAATCCTGGGTATTGTGATATGGTAACGATACCGGAAATATACTGAAGGGTCTATCTGATATTGGGTATAATGAAGGTGCGAAAGGTACAGTTCGATTCTAGGACTGAAATTAATAATTATGTCTCAGGATGTGATCAATATCAATTCAAAAAGAAGAGGGTCGAAGATGTTGTTTGGATCAGATGAATTGGACTATCAATTCAGAATCTGTACGCATAGAGCGTATATTCAAAATGCGTGATTCGAATAGGTAGTCTAGGTACATAGGTATGTGACGTATGTAGAACAAAAAAAAGGCCGGGATAATAAGAGTTATACGTAAAAGCCTTTGGTTGTTCAAGGCTTGTTGGCGTGAAAGTTCACGTCATTAACCATCTGGCTCAATCGGATTTCTCGTAAATATATATTATATGGTTTAAGTATTTTATTATTAAACTTTCGTTGCAGCAACATATAGTCGAGTCAAATAGGTATTTCATTACGAAAATCGAAAGATATGGACCGATTTTGATGAAACAAAGTGCATTCGATTCGGGATGACGTCTAGAAAAAACTTACCGGTCAGTTTTTTGTGCAGATTTGTTATTTTCTTTTTAAACGAAAAATTGACTAATTTTCTGGCTAATTATTGGGAAAATTTTGTCGGGAATTTTCGAGGTCGCTGATTACGATTCTGAACTCAGATTGGCCAAAATCGAATTCCCCAGCTGGTAATTGGTCACTTCAATTGGACAAAGTGATCATTTTTTCGAATGTCCTCAAAAATAGCCAGGAAAAATCACTCGGGGGTTTTTGGGGTCGCTGATTACGATTCTGAACTCAGATTGGCCAAAATCGATCTTCCCAGCTGGTAATTGGCGAGTTTAATTGGACAAAATTGATAATTTTTCGTTAATTTCATCGCAAATAGACAGGAAAAATTACTCGGGGATTTTCGGAGTCGCTGAGTACGATTCTGAAGTCAAATTGTCCAAAATCGAACTCCTCAGCTGGTAATTATTGGCAGGTTTAATTGGACAAAATTGACCAATTTCCAAAATTTTATCAAAACTAACCAGAAATCCTCTGTTAGGAGTTGTGGAGGTTGTTGTTCAAAAATTTGTTAAAAGGGGGTCGTTACTAAATTAAATCATAAACAAAATCGAATTCTAATTTTTCAATATTTTAATTCGAAATAAATTCCCGCTCATCTAAAAATTTCTCTTCTCAGTCTTTTTATATTCCACACAGCATCTTTCACATATACTATGGACATAAACGTCAAGCAGATGTGGATGTCGCAAAAAAAAATATGAACTGTACTGTTGCTTGTGCAAATTGTATGGGAAATTTTAGTAACAATTTCAGTCTGATCAATCCAATTTCACATGGAGATGACGGCGAAGACGATGACGATGATGAAGTAGATAATACCAATGAAGAAGAAGGCAATGAAAATATTCAAACACGCAGTGACAATTATTATGATTATAATAATTAATAATATTAATAATGTTTATTTATTTGTTTTATATGGTACATGCGTATCATACTACGGTACTATTCATTTTAAGTCAAATAAAATTTTTTATGATAGTGATTATGATTGATTTTACTTGTACTTACTGAAATATGCATTTTGTAAATAATATTCAATTGATTAAAAATATTGTAAATATGTATATGCTGCCAATTACCAGCTGAGGAGTTCGATTTTGGACAATTTGACTTCGGAATAGTACTCAGCGACTCCGAAAACCCTCGAGTAATTTTTCCTGTCTATTTTCGATGAAATCAAGAAAAAATGATCAATTTTGTCCAATTGAACTCGCCATTTACCAGCTGGGAAGATCGATTTTGGCCAATCTGAGTTCAGAATCGTAATCAGCGACCCCAAAACCCCCGAGTGATTTTTCCTGGCTATGACATTCGAAAAAATGGTCACTTTGTTCAATCAAAGTGACCAATTACCAGCTGGGGAGTTCGAATTTGGCCAATCTGAGTTCAGAATCGTAATCAGCGACCCCGAAAACCCATGACTAAATTTTCTCAATAATTAGCCAGAAAATTGGTCAATTTTTCGTTTAAAAAAAAAATTACAAATTTGCACAAAGAACTAACCAGTAAGCTTTTTTCTAGACGTCATCCCGAATCGAATGCACTTTGTTTCATCAAAATCGGTCCATATCTTTCGATTTTCGTAAGTCGGCCTGTTTTGATACCTATTTGACTCGACTAATAATTCAATATCCCAGTGATATATTAATCGTAATAATTCACGTATAGGCTTAAATATGCTTGGAAACAACTCAACACCGCCGTGGCTTATAGCTTGCCAAGATAGTCATTGAAAATCTCCTTTCCGAACTCGATTCGATATGTCGTTCTTATCTTCTTATTGAAGTTCCTTCTTCACTAGAAATCGGAGGGAACAAGGTGTCTCGTATACCACAGGTAGGATATTACATGTGATGTATACTCGTGAGAGTCGAACAGAGGACAATAACATTATATGAATTGAGTAGGGTATATCAGACATGCAAATTAAATACCTCTATAAATTTCGAACTCTATAAATCTGAGGAGATAGTCAATAGACTGGAAGAATCCACCTCAGTTGTGAACAATGCCGAAACAGTTAGGAACTAAAAGTTTTCAAGCAGTAAACAACGAACCAAATAGGTTAACCTGAAATAATAATAATAATAATCGTGTATGATAACGAAAGAAAATAGGTAAAGGTAAGCTATTCATTTAGTTCAACGTACCTGGTTGACAGTATGGTTATATTGGATACCCATCTTTAGCTGAAGAACTGTTATTCACATGTGAAATGTTCTGTATAGGTAAGGCATTTAATCAACAATTAACTTATAGTATCTATCTTTTACTTAAACGTGGTGAAGCCTAATTTCTAGAGAAATGTAGGAAGGTCTAATCGCAGATCTAATTTGGCAATACTTGTTCGAATGTAGGGGAAATCACATAATCACATGAAAATTGTCCAGGACAAAGAAAATTGTGACACGAAATCCCGGATATTGTGTGCGTTATAAATATTTGGCCTCTATTTCCAAAATATTTGTTTGTTTTGCCTTAAGAATATAGTAGATGAGGTGGTCAAAGCACCGCCACCGCTCTCTAAATCAGGTAGATTCCCTTAGTAAATGAACCAAAATTGTGGAATTATTATACGTTTTCATTGTTGCAGTTATACAATAACATAAATCAAGGGGAGCTTTTACTGGATGACTGAATATGAGAATATGATGCCCCATGCTAAAATGAGTTGCTACATTCGTTGTTGTGTAGAAGATGTCATCAATGTATTTTGTGAGGTACTGTTTCATTAAAGCGTTCCAATCTATATGTTTGATGTTTGTTGCGATGATCTCAATATCCCTATTCAGTTGCTTCAATCCTTGGGTCAATCCAGGTTGCTCATAAGATGTTATACACGTATTTTAAGCATTTTAATCAATTAGTACGATTTTATGACGCGTTTTGATATAAACTACTACAAAATAGACATCACATTGATAAATCGAGAAATAAACAAAAATTTTGTTTGTCTTGCACACTACTTAAATGGAGCTAATACTAGGAATGTATTGATTGCAACAGTCTATTGATCATCCTCGAAGAAAATTCCGACAGAAGAAGAGCCAAGTCTTTCAGATAATTTACATTTCCACCTCTGGTAACTTCATTGCTATGCCATAAATTTCTTGTAGAGAATGCATTCTCCAAAGGGAAAAGCTGATATTTTTTCATATATTTGGTCTCGTCTTATCAGCATTTTCAGTTGATGCCAGGAAACAGTATTCCCTCAATTTTTGTTATTAAATTGTTAGGAATAATTCGATGGAAATATTCCATTGTTTCAATATTCCTATATTTAAAAAATTATTTACGTCAGATAAACGCCGAATTCATAGAGATACCTCTCTAATACATTCAATATAGGTAAAATCAGTAGGACATACATGAATGTATGTTTGATTCACATAGATTCCACTAATACGTTTCAATAATATACTATACTGATATTGAATTACAAAGAATAATTCATGTATGGAAAAGTATCACGAGTAATTATCAAGTATACCTCAGATCACGTAAAATGATGTAGACAAACTTTTCTCCAAATCCCACGTGATCAGAGAGTTGTCAGATTTTTTGACGTTTCTGGGTTATGTCAGATCTTGTCGGTAACCCTAATTTCTATCTATGCCAGATACACGAATATCTTGTTACGATAAGTTCCTTACGCCTCCAGCTTCCATTAATCTTATGGTATGAATCAAACGTATGTTAGGTTCACGTTTACAAAGTAGAATAATACACAGAGATTGAGTTTATATCAACGGTTAATGAGAGAGTCTTGTAAGTTAGAGCGAGCAAGACGCATTGTTAACTAAGTATCAAAAGTTAAACACAAAACTTAGAATTTATTTTGAGTTCACAAGAAGAAAAATAAAATCAAATTCAAATAGTGACATCATTCTAATCATCGTTTTCTTTTGTACACTTTTACTACTTCACCTTTCAAATGATACTTGAAAGTATTCTGCTTTCTATAACGTTCAGTTCTTGGACATTCTGGAACTTGCCGGGTACGTGTGTTGGGAGTGGAAGCTTTTCTTTCTTCATCAGTCAAATTCCAGGAATTTGTGTCTCTCACGATTGTACGATTCTTATTTATTTCACTCGAACAAACTTTAATGCAACTTTCAATATCGCAGCAGCATTCTATGTTTTTGAATCCTGTTTTCTTTTTTAATTCTCTTGTTGTTATCCATTTCAGTCTTCGGGTTGTAAGGTTTTGGAATGACCTTTCGTGTTTAATGATCCCAACTAGCTCGCTAGGGTATTCACACTCAGGGCTGGTAGTGAGACGTGTCCTTGGATTCTTGATTGATCGGATTACTCAGAGCGCCAACTGCTTCAGCCAAAAAAAGATTAAGATAGACTCCTCAATCAATAATATCCGGCACTATGAGGTGGATAAATGTCGATGATTATATCAGAGGAATGAAGACAAGTTCCAACTTAACAATTTAGTTTTAATCCTCTAAGGAATTATCATAAATATAATTGGAACAAAATTAGTTTGATTAATAACGAACCTATTTTATAAACTAACGAAGTTCAATACTGAAAAAATTGAAAGTGAAACAAACCAGAATTCTTAATAATTTGATTCATTAAATTGAAATTAATTTACTACAAAGACAATATTTGCATAATAAGTTACTCATTGTGACAATTTATTCTACAAGTTATATGAAATAATGATGATCTTAAAAAAATTAGTCAGTTGAATTAGGAATTTACAATCAGATAATAGTTTACGGAGTATAGTAGACTCAAATTGTGCTCGTAGATTCTGAATGAATAATTTGTTGGAGCAATATCGGATGATTTACATAAAGCAGTAAATGAGCATTTCGGCTTCATTTAGGTTCATCCAGATCAATAAATATTCCGTCATCTCACCATGACTAGCCTAAAGAGACATATCCATTACAAATTCTCATGAGAATGGTCAAAGAAAGGAGATACCACTCAATCACGTGGATGATTGATATGTCAAACAAGCCTTAGAGAACTACATAAATCATTCTGACTATTAACTTAGCAAACTAGACTCTGAATAAAGACAAGTACGTAAGTAAACAAGTAAGTAAGTAATTTATTTCTCCAAATTTTACAATTCCTTTTTTATTCTTTATTTTTCTTATTTTCGCCGGAAGTTCATTATAGAATCGCGGTCCTAAGAAAACGCTGCATTTTTGCCCTATTGATTTAAATGCTATTGGTATTGGTTGATCTGAATTTATGTTTTTTCGTGTAGAGTATTGATGTGAAATTGTATTATGTGAAACTTGGTGGCAGAGAAAATTTAGTGAGACAGATTTAATATATAGTTATTTGATATCCAGTAAGTGCGATACTTTGAATAGTTGCTGTGTTGAGAATAATTTTGGTTTCCGAAAGATAATTTTAATTAATCGTTTCTGTACTCTAAATAAGGGTTGTAATGTAGATGTATATGCTCCACCCCATCCTATTATTCCATATTGAATAACAGATTGAGCTAGAGCATAGTATACTTCTTTCAGCTCAGTTTCTTTCAAAAAATTTCGGAGTTCGAGAAAAATGTAAAAGAGTTTTCTCATTTTTTTTACTAACACTGATATGTGCATCCCATTTCAAATGTGAGTCTATTATTACCCCTAGGTACCTTGTATTATTTTCTAATTTTATTTTATTTTGGAGAGTACTGTTTGGATTATTATTGGGTATAGTTAATTCCTGGTAAATTGGCAAGCCACTTATGTATGATGCAAATGTAACACAGCAAGATTTTTGAAAATTTGAGGCTAATAGATTTTTTGTCAACCAACAGTTCACAATTCCCAATACATTTTCCATATGCGCCTCTAAATCGTACCAGGTGTTTCCTTTGAAGAATAAGACTGTATCGTCTGCGAAGGAAATGATGAGACAATTTGTTTCAAGGTCGAGTAAGTCATTAATGTAAATTAAAAAAAGAACAGGACCTGATACAGTGCCTTGGGGCACTCCATAATTCAAACTTATCCTCTTGCTGTAAACATTGCCTATTTTCGTTCGTTGGGTACGATCTGACAAGTAAGATTTAAATAGTTCGTTGCTGAGACATCTGACGCCCATGAGTTTCAATTTTTCTAATTGAAGAAGAAGGATATAGTAAATGATTATCTAATTTACATTTGAGCAAACAAAAGTGACCTAGTGTGAACACGTAGATGAGTAGGAATTCATATGATTTTCGAGAAAAATATCATTGATCAGTGAATATACACATCTACAACTGGGTTTAGATACAATTTGACATCAAATTACTTATTCCCTGTCGATAATGATGTTTCAATATAACCAGTTGATAAAAGATAAGATCAACGTCAAATATTCACACCAAGATGAGATCCTGTCGATTTCAATTTTCTAGTCTTCCCTCTCATCACGTGTCGCCAGACTTCTCTCTAGCTTTCTCGTTATAAAATGATCGATTTGCACTATTAAATAACAGGTGTCGTTGGCCATCTCTTCCCAAGTTTAATTATCTATAATTTCGAGCGGAAACCGTTACTAAGGATAATCAAGCAATAAGACATAGTAACGTATATATTGTTACAAGTGCTACCCCAAAATCAATCCTTCGTGAAAAACGAAAATACAACAGAAAGCAAATGACGCTCATGCTCAGCGATTATTTCATTATGTTATCAAGAACCAAATAAGAATATACGCCTGCGACTGTTTTCGAATCTGTGTATTCATTAATCTACGGTGAGACTGCTAACATTTCGTAATATCAATCATTCACTTCTGATCTTGTTGTGATAATCCGGTTACTTAAGAAAGGTCTAATTAAATAGGAAGATATGTAATAATCTGAAAAGCTGGTACTTGGGAGCAACTATTAAACTTATTTATAATGTTATTGCACACAAGCCAGGTATACCAAGTCCAGCTCAAGATATAACTAGGTTATGTTTGTTTACTGTTCCCTCAGGTCAAAGCCTTATGGGATCATATGCTGCTACGGAGAGTGGAAACCTTGTTGTAACTATGCTCGAATAGCTGCCCTTACTATGCAACTCGAGGGTTGCGGAGGGTGATAATTGCAGGGTTGCACTACAAGGAGTGCCCTGTCGTTGGTAGAATGGATTATATTTAGCTGCCACCAGTTCCCTTTTGAGATGTTTTAGAGAATAGTTCATGGAACGAAACTAAACTCGAAGGAGTTCCTCTCCAGTAGCACTTGGTATAAAATTGTTTAGTAGCGGGGCCTTTCCTGGCCGATTTATATACTAGGCTAGTATGACAGCTTCACGTTGTTGAAGATGTTCGGAATGACAATCACGACAGGACTGTTCTCTTCCACTATAACGTTATCTAAGGGATGGTGTATCAATGAAGAACAATGCGAACAGTATAAGTTGTATATTGGGAAAAAGTATTCGTTTACAAAAACAATAATGATAATTAACTAGTATAGACACTAAGTCCCATTCATATATACATAAAGAGGAAAATATGACGAATGATCAACAAGAGACAAAAACAAAAATTTAAATTAATCGAAATTAATTTGATGCAAGTTTCTGAATGGTTTAAATAAATATATATAATAAATTGATAAAACTTTATCAAGTATGATCAATCAGTGAATTATTGATTCGCCTGATATAACGTAGCCAGAGAGTTGTTTTTTTGCAGGCTACCCTTACTTTTGAATTGAATATACCACTCTGATGGAGTAACTAAGGTTATGAAATGGACCAGAGGTGCCACTGATAGTAAGGTTGAGATTACAGAAGGGTGATTCTCTAACAAACAGCTCTGATGCCTTTTTTACAACTACCTGGTTCGCTTTGTATATATTGATCTATTAAATGGATTCAACAAATTAAACAATATAATGAAACCCTAGTTTTCAAGATGAACTCTTAACACTTTCTCTTAAATTCGCCGCTGATGGCTGTCTCAGTAGGGGTTTTTAAGAAACCTTCAAATTGTAAATAAAATACCCTTATTACAACTTTTAAATAATGATCCTTCCCAATAGTCCCACAGATAATTAGGTATTTGACTTTACACCTACGATAACCCTTATTTCAACTATACCTATCTTAAGCAGGTCTCATATATGTACTACCAAATATGAGAAATTCGGCAGATGGATCAATACACTTCTATTACCTCAAAATACTCTATTAATGGTTACAGTCCTCTATATACCCAACACAAAAACGAGAAAGGGGGGTGATGACCTCAAAATTCTTGGATTGAATTCAGACAAAATAGGTTGTTCTATAGACTTACTCTGATTCAGTATTTAATCCTTAATCCACAAAGTAAACCAGTAACACCTGAGTTTACACTTCACGCACGGCCTTCACAAAATGTATTGCGCGACGTCTTTTTGTTAAGTTATGAATTACACCCCGGAGCTAGCTCTCTCTCGCACCCAGATCAATTTGTCTAATCGTTAAAGGAAACAAATTTTCCAAAATATCAAATTACTTTAGATTTCTATCATCAAGTTACCAATGACGTTCTTCACAATTTCTTTTACAGGTTATTTTAGATTCTAATTACCAAACAATTCTCACTAAATAGAAAATGCTATTAAAGTAAAAAGTAAGTTCCCTTGAAACTGATACTTGGAATTATCTGAGGTGAATGGAAGTACTTTAAGAATGATAAAAATTGATTCGAACGAATTAATTGACTTTGAGTAATAAATAAAAGGAAAACATAGTTGAAAAAATAGAAATCTTGTAATTTGCAATACACCAAAAAAAAACAATCAAATGACTAAATTAAAAATATCAATTAAAAGAATTAATGGATCTGGTTTTGAGAGAGACTCAGCTATATGTACAAGGAACTAGGCTTACCCAACAAGGCACGACAAAGGAACTGCCCTTTTTCCTAAGAGTTTTCATTTTTATACTTCGGCTCCCCCCGAAATTGGCTTCCCTCCACGCTAACATAAAATTCAAACGGAACAATGAAGTTGGTTGTATCCCGTTGCACTTTGCACTAGTACACAAATCTGTATTTAGAGTTGCCTGTTTTCCCACATCGAGGGGCAGTGAGTGACCACAAAAAATGATTTCTCCAAACCCTGCTGACTAAATGATTAACTCCGTCTTCGTAGAAAGTGCAAGGTCCGCGGAATAGCACCTCGAAGGCTCTAACTCTTAAAAATCACGTACAACTTGTAAAAGGTATCGGGTGGCGACTTCATGCCGCCGGCAAGGAATTTCATTATTTAAATCAGAATAAAACTTCTAATTGTTGAATCCAGAATGTCTATGTATAGTCTGTTCCTGTCAGGGATTTAGAATTTTAGGTTTTGAAATGCCCGTAAGGACGGAACTACACGCTACTGAATGATTCGAGATGTACTCTCATGTGTCAAGTATACCTGGTTTACTTAGAGTAAATTAATTTTCAGGAGTTTTCCCCTGCTTACGCTACTTTGATTCAATCGTGAAAAAAATAATAATCCCCAGGATTATTACAGATAGATAATTACAGGGAAGTAGGATGCATTCCGTAACCTGAGAAATCCGTTCGGAGACATGCCAGATTCAATTGTTGAAATTTAAAAAATATACTATCTGCGAGAAAACTAACATCCCTGTTTAAGATCTAGTTGAACGACCTGACCGCATGGCGAAACTCATGCTGAATTTGCGCAGATTAAAATAAGAATTTTTTTTAACCAGGTTAAAATAGGCAACTTTATGCCGGAGAAACGGTTGGGATTGCACTATAAAAATCAAATGTTGATGAAAAGAAGCAGTTCCGTGGGTTTTTCTGAATTGGATAAGATAACCTTTACGTATAGTTCACCTCTAGTCAAAAACTTGTAATCATATATTTTCCTTACTTTTATTTATTTAAACTTCGCCAATTCAAATCATATAAACTCAAAATTCAATTGTTTTTCCAAATATCAACTAATTGAAAAGTTAGAGCTAAGTCCCATTTTGAATGCCAAGTAAATGAATAGATTTTATTGCTAAATTCAGTTCTGAAAGGATTCTGCTGTCTACGGCTTGTCACGTGAGAAAAAAAGTTTATTTTGAATTCTTGATCCTCCTTGTATCAACCTAGTTCATGCAGTGGCAATGCTGTAGCTCAAACGGCCAGAGAGATGAGTTCAAATTTATATAGCCCCTCATGTGTTCGGACCACGGTCGTACATACAGGTCTGGGCACTCGTATGTTTGACATGGGTCTCTTACGCGTCGCCAAACTCGTAGTCCCTCGCTCAGCCACTAGCTAGCGCTTGGATCGAAGTGGTGAAACGATTTCTTTCCGGAATCGCAAGCTGTGTTACTAAGTATTCTGATTTGAGAGAGGAATAGAACTGTTACTCTTGTCAAAATGTATTACTCACCTTGAAAATAACTTCCCCTTCCTCGTTATACATTCTCGCACACATAAAAGACAGACCTCGTTAAAACGATTTCTTTCCGGAATCGCAAGCATCCACTTTTTTCGCTTTCCGCATCTTTCGGCACTTCAAGAACAGAAGTTTATTGCTTTACACTTTTGTACCCCATTTTGCATTTCGGCACAATGCACGGTTTCGTTATTTGTTTCTAAAAACGCAGGTATTCCTTGTGTTTACAATTCAAGAATGACGACAGTTGTCAGAGAACACGGCGTATAGTTGTCAGAGAACACTCTTCGACTACTGCGCCACCCTTTTTGGCACTACGCGACAGTTGACGCTTAGTGGAGTCACTTCTCACATTGGAAATAGCCTCGAGTTCCCAGACCTGTATGTACGACCGTGGTTCGAACTAGAAAACGTCCATACGCAGATTAGGCCTGGTTACAAGAGGTGAGCAATAGTGAAGATACTTGGTGAGTAAATGTTAGATTCCAAAGAGAAATCAACATCATTCATTTATCCAATAATGAATTGAAGATTCTTGCAGTATGAACTAATTTAAGTATATCCAATCTTCAAAAAATATCAATGGTTTAGTATAACAACTGTCCTATTATAGACGAAAGATGCGATCAGCGAGCCTACGATATGGAACAAATACGTATGTTTGATGACCTGACTGTCCAAAGCCTCGTAAGGTAAGTATAGCTATACATCGGTTCACAGAGATATTATAAACAGATGTCACTTATCGAATCGTCCAGTCACTATTACAGAAGACAGAAGGTTCGTTTTCGAAAATAAGCTCAGAATAATAAAGGCAATTCTAACAGGGCACTGCCGTTTAAGGATACACCTTAAAAGCCTCGGATTGGAAGAAGAGGAAGAGTGCATATTCTGCGAGGAGAAGGATGAAACGTTCATGCAGATCATCGCAGAATGCGCTACCTTGCAAAACCTAAGGGCACTATACATTGAGGCTTACCAAATAGAAGATAGAGACTTACCTGACGCGAAGCCATCTGACATACTGAACTTCCTTAAAGCTACAGGTGTAACATTCCGCCGAGCGTTGTGTTTTTAGATAATAATAAATCTGAACTTACTCCAGATTGCTCTAGATTTAATATCTCCCAAATAAGTGAATAGGTTCGGAATCCTATCTCACTGCTTGTAACACTTGAACTTGTAACAGCCGGCTGGGTATCATTTCAGGTAGCGTTAATACCTCATCGACGTGTTGTATGAATTTTAAAAATTGTTTGTTGGAACCTGTTCGGGTATCAGAGATCTTAGTTGATCCGTGTACCCTTAAGGTTCTTTTAAAGCTGCCACCACTAGGCGTATATTTCAGCCCACCTAGAAGCTGTTTTTGACTATGAGGACGCGATCCCTTCCAAGGGACCGGCTCGTACAATTACCTATACTTATATCTTTATATCTATTCAAGCGTAAATTCTGAAGGACGTATTCGCTGAGAGGTGATCAGGGATTTCCAGTTAAACTCGTAAATCAAATTAAATAATAAATGTATATTGAATAAAAAAAAATTAACAAAAAAAAATGATACATTAACCAACAACGAACGTTTATAAAATTAATCCAAAATTTGGTCATAGGAATGATAGCACAGATTTAAAAAGATGTCAAGTTCAGGTTGACCCCAAGTGGGAACCTGAGAAATTATCAATGTCACTCGATCTACCCCCTTCGCCAGCGAGCGAGTTCTTGTCCATGTTCTCTTTAGAGAGTTGAAATAAATGAAGGACTAATTAGCACAACCCCGAACAGTGATCGGTTTCGCGCTCGATCACGCCGATTATTGATAAATAATGTTAAAAAAATTTAAGAATTCCTCCCTTTCTGGTAAGCTGGGGTAAACCTAACGACATTATGCTCTACAACCATTTCCCCTAAGTAATCTCCGATAAGCGGAATTTGTATAGACACTCCAAATAGCCTGAATGGCAGGAAAAATTATATTAACGAATAAAACAGTGGCGGGCGGAACATGATCTGAATGGTAAATAACCACATTATATTATATCACCGATTCCGAGGTTGGAGACAATATAACAGTTGTTCTTTGGCAATCAAAATGCACTTTTCATCTCGCCCCTTGTAGAAATACGCACAAAGGATTTAAACACTCGATTTCTACATCGGATTAAATTTAGCATGATAGAAAATTGTCACAAAATGATTTTTTTAAATAAGGATACCAACACTTTACGCGTGACGCGAAAGACGCGAACAAGTCCAGCACTGCTTTAGCCCCCCAGGAATGTATAACCCTTGTTGCATTGTTAATTTAATATCTATGAATTTCTTGAACTTGATTTGTATATTCTGGACAAACATTATATTAATTGATTTGATTTAATGCAACAATGAGCATCCCTGTGGACATAAAGCAAGCTGGCCTTACCGACAAGTACCTGGTGGAGAACTAACTGAGAAGGTGGTTGAGAACTCTTTTTTTTCCTCAAAGTAATTAGTTTTTATGAAATCATTGAAGCGGGGGGGCACCTCACGCTCAATCTTAGAAAATATGTTCAATTTCGAATTCCAGGATCAGAACACGCCCATGAAATATAACAACAGCCAATAGGAATCTAACTAGGCGAAAGAATTGCTCTGTTCAACTCCACGTAAACTTTTCCTGACTCAGGGAAAAAAAGTACCATTGACCTCGCGCCGTGCTTACGGTTGTAAAACATGGTTCATGGCTGACTGGCCAATGATACAGGAAAGTGGGCTCAGGTTACCGTCGCTAGGTCTGTCTGGTATATCGTGTTCAAGATATAATAATTTATAAAATTTCCAATTTGAATTTAAATCAATATTATTCAAAGGCCCCAAAACAAAAAGTAATAATCCGTCGGATTATTACATCACCCTCTTCTTCTAAGAAAGAGTGCGGTTCTGAAAGAACCCACTCCTTTCTCCGCCTCTGGTTTATTGTTTTTAAAACCCTTCAGATCATATCCGCCTAGCTAGATACGCGCAGGCATCTCTACCGGAGCGCGCTTCAGCAGCTCCGCTCATGTGAACTTCATAATTTGCATTGTACAGCGATTAACGCTGTTCCCACAAAACAACCAGAAAAAAAATAAACCCTATATAACTATATAATATAACCTCGCAATACGTACAATGGATACAATTAACAATCTCAGTCATCACTTGTGCGCTATGATTAAGTCCGAAACAGTTCCGCTACCCACGCCACTGATCGAACGGAGAGCGAATCACTAACCCGCACTTACACTAGGTGTTCGAATTCAGGATGTCGCTGGATACGGGGGTTCGTTGCTTCTTACCAAACGGTCAAATGTGTATGACTCGTCGGCAGTAGTGAAGTGTAACTAGCATTCTCGGTCATTTTGCATACGAGGGGAGGCATGAGGGTCTCCATCAGTATACGCGGCGGCTTCAACCATATGAGCGGCAGGTAGTCGACTGGAGCTGGTTCGAAGGTGTTCCATTGCAGGCGGCCAAATAAATCATAACACATATCAACATTCCATTCAACACACGGGTCCAATCCATCCTCCGTGGTTACTGGCCTGCATTCCATTCCTCTTGGAATCCTCTTCTCCTGGTCTTCTCCATTTCCATACCATAACATAAGTATCCCAGGTTGGTACTCCTCCTACGGAAATCTTAAGCCTTGCATCGCCTAAATTATAATGCCCTCACTAAGTTCTGACTACTACCGATTTCCACACTTAACCATCTTTGGTGAAACTAGTACCCGTAATTTACCTGGATCTAGACTAGTTCGTAGTGATCCTTCGTTATCTTCTGTGTCGATCAATTCAAAAGAAAAAAAACATTACTGTGGACCGGGTGTTCCGTAACATGTTGATGGGCCCCGGCATTAACTTCCAAGAACCCATAATATCGCACAACCAAGAAGAAAATTGTGCCGTTTGTAACCCTAAGCGATGACATGTCTATGTACGTAGAAGGAAAGCTACTACCAGCCAGCACATTGTTGCGGCCGTAATACTCCCGAACAAAAGAAGCTAAGTTTTCTAATCACAAAAAAAAAATTAAAATAACTGTTCCCTTCATTGTGGGAGGTTTACATGAAAATAAATTAAATTCGACTTCCTTCCTCGTAACATAGAAGCGAGGTTACTCTAAAGTTACTTAATATCTAACATGTTACCCTAACACATATTTCGCACATAAAAAAAAAGATAACAATACATTCATGCAGGTAGTTACAAGCTGCCACACTAGAAATACACATGCCACATTACAAAAAAAAAAACATTAGGTATAATCAGGCTGCTGCTCTCTGCATGAATGAATTTCCTTGAAAAATTCCAAAATGTCGTACTCGGACATAACAACACTGAAAAAAAACTGTACAAGAGGCTACCACTTAAACATGTTTATCCAGATCACCTCCCCTTCTCTTTGCGCTAACTATATTCGTTATCGATGGCATAGGTTACCATAAAAAGAACAGGGGGGTATCGAACATAATCAAACAAAAACATCTCCGGACAACGTGCTCGAGGGCACCGTTCTAACTCATAAGCGCTTCTGCTATCTCGCCTCCTGGGGGTGAAACGTCTCTCTCGTTCTGGACTGCCATCCGCTTGTCCTTACATACTTACCCCAGCATCTTTCTACATTCGTGACTCGAGAGGTCAGGACTCTTGTTCACTGAATTTACTTAACCTGAGCTCGAGGGCTCTTCTTTGCAACAAAATAAAAATAATTTGAACGGAACGCGGTGACTTGAAGAGTCAGAGGTCCCGAATTTACTGACTCTACTTTGTTCATAGGGAACCAAGGCCAAGACTCACAAAAGAGAACTAACATGATACTGCATAAAAGCTACTTGGTTCCGCTATGACGTCACTCGATCTATCGACTCATTCATTCTCTGGGCGGTATTCTCCACCCGCCCCGCGCACTTCCTCCCACCAATTTCCAGGCCTTACTGACAACTACGCGTCTTGCTGCCCACATCACTCATGGGTCTTACCAAACAATCAAACCCTGTACCTGCGCTTGGTACGACACATTAAGGTATCGACCCCAAAATCCTGGTCGACTACCCCTACTGGCGAATTCTACCTGCCAGATTCACAATTGGCCTACCTGGCCTTCCTGTCCATACTGGACCCAAAACTCACTTCCCAAACTCCGGACACATTTCCCGTCCTTCTCCAGTGGCACAACTGGTCCATCAGTCCAACCTGGACTTTCTCCCAAAAACAGAAACTTTTCTGGCCTCCCTGGCCTATCCACTTCCAGTTTGCCCTTCTCATACCAGACCCCTAACTAACCAATCTGGCCTCTTTGTCCCTGCTGGACACTCTTGTGCTGACAGCCCTCTTGGGTATGACCTTTACTGACCTTGTGGACCTTTCTCCACAGCATCGGACGCATATTACGATTCAGCCCAATACCTCCTTGAAGATTTATGCTCTACAACCAGTTTTGAGATGCTGGGTAGAGATCTTCCACAACGACCGGCTGTCGCCAGGATTCACGTTGTTCGAAGTATGGGACATCTCCGACGGACGCATATTACGATTCAGCCTAATACCTCCTTGAAGATTTATGCTCTACAACCAGTTTTGAGATGCTGGGTAGAGATCTTCCATAACGACCGGCTGTCGCCAGGATTCGCGTTGTTCGAAGTATGAGACATCTCCGACGGACGCATATTACGATTCAGCCTAATACCTCCTTGAAGATTCATGCTCTTCAACCAGTTTTGAGATGCTGGGTAGAGATCTTCCACAACGACCGGCTGTCGCCAGGATTCGCGTTGTTCGAAGTATGGGACATCTCGATATCGATATGCTTAGGCCAGTCGGAGCCAATCCTTGCTTCTTCATTACCAGATAAGGTCTACACATTGCCCCGCGTCACACCCAATGTCCTTAGCACTCGATGCTTCTCCTGGCATCTCGATGAAGTGCGCGAATACCTCTAACACCTACATTCGCACACCATCCACACACTGGAATGAGGATTCATTGTACTGGACCACTCCGGTGCAGAAATATAAATTCCCTTAGGCTACCTTTCCATCTCTATCAGGATTTGAGAAAGTCCAATACAGTGACCTCATTCCCACTACGGGGTACAACTACTCTTCCAACCTGGACAATAGGGATATCCGGTCACTATTTTAACTAGAGACAGCATACACCCATTGGCCCAGTCGCTCGTTTTTGGGGGGTTCTTACCCCTCAGCCATGGATTCGGCTACCATCCAATTCTACTATCAGTTGCCCGGGAATGGTACGGGGGTGAGTTCTACGATCTTACATACCCCTTTCTCTATTCGGTTAGTTATTTGCTAATATTTTGCGTAGACTATTAATGTCTTGGAGACTAGATAAGCTTGAACATTTACTGATTTGCCGACATAAACAAAACTATACTTATATAGATTGAACATTTAAAATTCAGGGACTGGTTGTCCACTGTATAGGCGTGTAAAGGTTTACTAATATCTCAATATTATTCGACATCCCATGATTCCATTCCAATTTATCTCTAGTAGGTGAACACAATGCCAATCCCTTGATTGCAATACACAAAAATCAAAAGTCCGTTCAAATACCTTGGACCTCACCTACTGGCGCTAACCTTTCCAACATTGAATCATGAATTACTGCTTTATTTTAGATTCTAATCAAATAAAAGCAAAAAAAAATAATAGCGGCACACGCCATCTGAATCTCATCATCAGCCTGTTAGGTCATTGACCTCATTTAATCTCATGGCGCGCCAAACCACCAGACCTGAATCTACTTGAATCCTGTATTTTCAATTTAAAGGGACCCCACGTGACTTCATCAATTATCTAAGCAGGGGAGAGCTTGGTGCGTTATAACGGCTCTAACCTCTGCTTCGCGCTGCTGCGGCAGGTTCCTGCGAACTACCCCCCTAGATGGATAGCGTTACGCAAATTACTTCCCTACGGGCCAGCTTGCGAATACTATGCGAGGAAGAGATCAAGCCTGGACTATCGTCGTGGTGCTTGCTCTTCCTGGTCATCGACCTTCCAAATCTGTGGGGTGTTCCATAGAGTATCCCTTCCATCCCCGGGATTATCCACTCTAAATCCGTACACCGGGATAACAATTCCACATCCCTCACTAAACACAGTGTACTCACAACTCCATGCACATACACGTCCCTCGTGTCTGCTGTGCCCATATCTCCCTTAATACCTCAGCCGAACGCTCGCTCGTCCCCACCCTGAACATGGGTTTTGAATTAAAAATAATGGGTACAGTCCATTTAAATTAAAACCAGTTGAAGTTCAAAAGCAGTAATAAAACATAAACATACAAAAATGAAATTTCAAAATTTTGCTCTATCAGTGTTCCCTAACATGACCTGTTTCTTAGACATGCTTTACTTCGTTTCTACCTAGGTCGGACATAATTCGTGTCAACTGGATACTATACGCGAATGTTTTTAACACAAATCTCGTACTTTAGTCCTGGCTGTAACTATACTAGCAAAAACAAAAAATTACATAAACAAACTGCAATAACACAATTATTCTCCTGGTCCTAGAACAGCTGGTTCCGATGTTTTCGCCTGAATCGTTAGTTCAGTTCAATATACGGAAAAAAAAATAATTCCTGTGAAGCGAAAACATCATCAAGCAGAACTAAAGCACCTATCTTTGACTTCAACTCGGAATGGTTATTTATTTCACAATTGCAGAGTATAGATTATACAATTCAGATTTACTACGATCTATATGCTGACTGCGTAAATACTTAAGATGTTCATGTATGCCACTGATTCCGCGTATGTAACCCGACTCTGATTCACTTGGGTTCAACAATGCCAGTTGATTGTACTATATCACCTTTCAACTTAGTTCCATTACACTGTAATCATTATTTTACGCTTGAATAACACACTTATTTTAATAACTTCTATTTCTTTAAAACGGCGTGAATTCTTTTTTGTAGAATTTGATGTGTGGATCCACAAATTTCTGGATTTTTTCACTTCAATTTACAATCCCTTAGCTGCCATCATATGTAGCATTCCGCCGAGCGTTGTGTTTTTAGATAATAATAAATCTGAACTTACTCCAGATTGCTCTAGATTTAATATTTCCCAAATAAGTGAATAGGTTCGGAATCCTATCTCACTGCTTGTAACACTTGAACTTGTAACAGCCGGCTGGGTATCATTCCAGGTAGCGTTAATACCTCATCGACGTGTTGTATGAATTTTTAAAATTGTTTGTTGGAACCTGTTCGGGTATCAGAGATCTTAGTTGATCCGTGTACCCTTAAGGTTCTTTTAAAGCTGCCACCACTAGGCGTATATTTCAGCTCACCTAGAAGCTGTTTTTGACTATGAGGACGCGATCCCTTCCAAGGGACCGGCTCGTACAATTACCTATACTTATATCTTTATTTCTATTCAAGCGTAAATTCTGAAGGACGTATTCGCTGAGAGGTGATTAGGGATTTCCAGTTAAACTCGTAAATCAAATTAAATAATAAATGTATATTGAATAAAAAAAAATTAACAAAAAAAAAATGATACATTAACCAACAACGAACGTTTATAAAATTAATCCGAAATTTGGTCATAGGAATGATAGCATAGATTTAAAAAGATGTCAAGTTCAGGTTGACCCCAAGTGGGAACCTGAGAAATTATCAATGTCGCTCGATCTACCCCCTTCGCCAGCGAGCGAGTTCTTGTCCATGTTCTCTTCAGAGAGTTGAAATAAATGAAGGACTAATTAGCACAACCCCGAACAGTGATCGGTTTCGCGCTCGATCACGCCGATTATTGATAAATAATGTTAAAAAAATTTAAGAATTCCTCCCTTTCTGGTAAGCTGGGGTAAACCTAACGACATTATGCTCTACAACCATTTCCCCTAAGTAATCTCCGATAAGCGGAATTTGTATAGACACTCCAAATAGCCTGAATGGCAGGAAAAATTATATTAACGAATAAAACAGTGGCGGGCGGAACATGATCTGAATGGTAAATAACCACATTATATTATATTACCGATTCCGAGGTTGAAGACAATATAACAGTTGTTCTTTGGCAATCAAAATGCACTTACCCTGTTGGTCTAATAACACCATTTCATCTCGCCCCTTGTAGAAATACGCACAAAGGATTTAAACACTCGATTTCTACATCGGATTAAATTTGGCATGATAGAAAATTGTCACAAAATGATTTTTTTAAATAAGGGTACCAACACTTTACGCGTGACGCGAAAGACGCGAACAAGTCCAGCACTGCTTTAGCCCCCCAGGAATGTATAACCCTTGTTGCATTGTTAATTCAATATCTATGAATTTCTTGAACTTGATTTGTATATTCTGGACAAACATTATATTAATTGATTCGATTTAATGCAACAATGAGCATCCCTGTGGACATAAAGCAAGCTGGCCTTACCGACAAGTACCTGGTGGAGAACTAACTGAGAAGGTGGTTGAGAACTCTTTTTTTTCCTCAAAGTAATTAGTTTTTATGAAATCATTGAAGCGGGGGGGCACCTCACGCTCAATCTTAGAAAATATGTTCAATTTCGAATTCCAGGATCAGAACACGCCCATGAAATATAACAACAGCCAATAGGAATCTAACTAGGCGAAAGAATTGCTCTGTTCAACTCCACGTAAACTTTTCCTGACTCAGGGAAAAAAAAGTACCATTGACCTCGCGCCGTGCTTACGTTTGTAAAACATGGTTCATGGCTGACCGGCCAATGATACAGGAAAGTGGGCTCAGGTTACCGTCGCTAGGTCTGTCTGGTATATCGTGTTCAAGATATAATAATTTATAAAATTTTCAATTTGAATTTAAATCAATATTATTCAAAGGCCCCAAAACAAAAAGTAATAATCCGTCGCATTATTACACAGGTTTGGGGGAACTGCTTTAACCGTTGCGATATCCTGAAGGACGCAGCAGCAGAAGGGGACACAGTAGATTCCCTTGGATAGTAGACTTCAGCGGACAGCTGAATTCGAAAAATCTTGTCTTCCGGATGGATTCCGCGTCACAATAGCTCCGGAATGAAGGCAGTGAACTATGTAGCGTGGAGGATTTTCCTACAATAAATACGGCTACAGAAACCAGTAGAACCAGTTTCAGTTTAAGCCTCAAGCCTGCCCTGAAGATGCCATCTGTAATGGTTGGCGGAACGTCGGCATTACGTCGAGCTATTGTGACGCGGAATCCATCCGGAAGATAATATTTTTCACAGTAGATCCTTTAGGTTTCAGTGAACAAACATTCCAAATACAATACAATTGTCTTTGATCTTGCGCTTTCGGAAGCATCATAGTTATCTCTGCGAATATTATCAAAATGTTCAAAGCAAAGAATACTACCCAATAAATCTAGTGCGCCACAAGTATATGTGTTATCCACTGTTACTTACGGAACTGCCTCAGCTCCCTCATTATGCGCTGTCCAAAGCTATCACTTGGATCTGAAGGCATCAGACATTATAGCCAATGATTCCTATACGATGAAAGAAGCTTTAACTCTTCGATACGAAATGTCTTGAATATTGTGAAATGCTTATTTCTTTGAAAAATGTACATTTAATGATAAGGAAGTCATTAACCATATACAACTATAAGTTTGTTCATTGAAACTTTTAAAGATAGGCAAAAAGGATGGAACAGAAAACTTTTGCATAATTGACTTTGTGGGGAAGATAACCTCATATGTAACATTGAAATCAATCAGATTATAAGCCTTTCACAAAACGATCTATATAGTCAGGAATTTGACATATTCGATTCATTGGGCCTTCTAAGCCCATTCATCATGATAACTAAGATGATTCTCCAGAGAAAGAAAGGGGATGAAACCTCTGCATCTAGACTCAAATGACTGAAGTTCCATTCACCAAGCTGAACAATTTTAAAATACTAAGAAAAGTAGCTTGGAACAACGCGAGCTACATAGACAATCATGACTTTGCAGATGCTTAGCTGGAAGCTTTCGGTGCGTGCGTACATACGAGACCTATTGGCAATAGGGGTGAAATTCAGTCAGTTTATTTGTGCTAAGAATGAGGTTAGATTAAATAGCACATCTAAATTCTATAACATACCTCAGACTGGAGTTGTGGTCTGCTCTGGTTTCAGCTCAATTAGTCGACAAGTTTAAATCCATTCTCTTTGAGGACTGTCTCAACTTCATGCTTAAGATATATTCACACACCTCCAAATACACTTCAGACATTTGTGGCAAACCATGTTCCACAAATACAAACTCAAGCGATTGGTGCCACATTCGCATAGCCGATAACCCTGCCGATCTAGTATCGCGTGGAATAGATCCTAATCATCTTGAGAATGCTAGTATATGTGGGGTGTGCCTACCTGGCTTTAACAACCTGGGAATATCTGACCAAAGTCAACCTTACAAGTTAAAAACAAAATTCCTGGACTGAAAAAGGTCACTAGAATTTTCAAGGTTGAGTAAAACAAGATTAATTTATTTCCTTTCACCCGATTCTCTAATCTGAATTGAGGCGAGCATCAGTGGCGCCTCTTGAACTTCTTGAGAGAGGAGGCTGGACATAAAACTTTTTTTTTTAAATATACTCTATTCAGCCAATTAATTTAACTTTTGCACAGCGACCGTACCAGATACTTCAGTGACAAAATTAATTGTTGCCCAGCAAGAACCAACGTGGAGGTGTAGAGTTTCTCTTGGCAAAAAAATTTTTTGTTCGTGTTTTGTTTTTCATTTTTTTTTGGATTTTTTATATTTTTTCTTTTTTTTTTGGAATTTTTCATATTTTGTTTTTTTTAATTAATTTTATTAACCTTTTTTATATATTAACGGAATTCTACGGTCTTTATTTTGCGAAAAATGATCAATAATATTATCATAAAATGTATCATTTTGTTTTGAGTGTTTTACTGAATCTTTTTCAATAGATATCAAACTAACATTGTATAAACGATTTTGGTCCATTGTATTTCGCATGTAAGTTTTAATTCGTTTGAGAGTAGAAAGTGATCTCTCTACCGATGCCGACGTGACAGGAATGGTGACTGTCAAACAAAGTAGTTTATAAAACTGAGGTAAAACTTGTTGCAAATCATTGTCTATCATATATTTCATCATATCGGCGTGATTGTCGTACTGGCCTAAAATATCTTTATCCTAGTATATAACGCATAATTCATTGTGCAGTGTTATTTTATCAAAAAATCTATATTTTAGAACTAAGTTATCTAAAAGTGTATTGGGGAACTCTTTTGAAAAAGATTCGAAAAATCTTCTATTCGTCAAGTCGAAAAACTTCAATTCATGTAAATCGGACAATCAAATCTCAATTTGACCTTTAATAGTATCTAAAATTTCATAAAAAGTTTTTTATAATGTAGTTTCTTGTCTATCAAATTATATGTTTTCCTCCTTTTTGCGGGAGGAGCCTCATCAGTTGAAAAATTTTCAAATATAATATTAAAATGAAATTCTGTATTACGGAAACTTGAAAATTTATCAATGGGATGTTTCAAACGATCTCTTGAATAAATTTTATCAGTGAATTTATGTTGTAAAATTTGGAAAATAAGATCAGTTTGTTCAAATAATAATTCAAAAGTATCATGAAAAAACAAAAATTCTCCATTTTCTAAATTAGATTTTAAACCAACAGCAGCATTTAATGAAACCTGATCTGTCGGCAAGTCATCACTGTTTAATATAAAATCAAATGTTTCAATTAATTCGTCTTTATTTTTGTGAATGGTAAACACTGCACGTGAAGTAAAATGCCATCGAGTTGGAGCATTACAGGGAATTTTGTTTCCTACTATGTTATTCAAAATTTCAGTTCGTTTGGTGGATTTGCTACAAAAATTTGAAAATTACGATAAGTTGGAAAAAAAATTCTAACTTCCTTAATGGAATTACATGCATTACTTAAAACCAAATTCATGTTGTGAGCGTAACAATGCATGGAAATAGCCTGAGGCGAAACTGATTTTTTTTTGTTTGAAGACCGTTTAAATGTCCCGACATTACAGATGCGCCGTCGTAGTTTTGAGCAATTAATTTATTCGCAAAGTCAAATCGTTGAAATGTTTCCATTAAGAAATTAAATTAATTGATCGCTGTTCTTCCCGAACTAACATCGTAAAACCCTAAAAATCTTTCCACTAGTTGTCCATTTTTTACAAATCTAAGAATTATTGATAATTGTGATTTACACGTTATATCAGTTGTTTCGTCAACCTGCCACGAAAATAAGGGACATTCAATAATTCATCCTCTATCTGATTTCGGAGGACATAATTTATTGAATCAAGAATTTCGTTTTGTATTGTTTTTGAGGTGCCTGCAAATACTGACGCGTTACTCATAAAATCGCGAAGCTTACTGTCGTATTTACAAAACAAATCTAACAATTCCCTAAAATTACCTTTATCAACTGAATTTTCAGTTTCATCATGCCCTCTAAAAGTCAAATCTTGAGATGATAAATACAATAAGAAATCAATGATTTTTTTTAAAACTTCGCGGTTTTCTTCAACTGTAATATTATGATTTTCTATTCCGCGTGTACGTGCAGAATCAATCACATTAACAATATTCTGTTTACCGGTTAATTTAAACTTAATACTCGATGTAATGTGTTCCTGCGATTTTTCATGTCTGTCTAGGCCACGAGATAAATTTTTCAAATCATCATAACCCAAGTGCCTCCAACATGAAGTTGTATCCGATGTAAATAGCAAGCAATATAATTTATTGTGTACCTCAGATCCCGTTAAACCTACATATTTTTCATATTTATCAGTATTGAATGATCGATTTTGAAATTTACCTGTCATATGTTAATCCACTAAATGAATTTTCTAAGAAGTCAGCTTACTTCGCATCGTGAAACAGAAACAATAACTGACGGAGCACGTGTCACAGCGCAACCTCGCAACGGCCGCAAGTATATGTATTTCATTCGACTGACCGAGTGCGAACGGAAGGCTAGCCTACAGAAAGTGTTGCCATATCCGCTGTTTTACCCTATTTGGCAATTGGACTGGTTGGAAAAACAACAACTGTGTTTACCACACGTAATTAGCGTTTGAGATATATAGAGAATCTAGCCTCTGGCCACTGTTGAAAGATCAAAAATAACTACTGAGAACAGGGAATTAATTGTAAAATTCAAAGAATTATCAGAGAAACAGGAAATAAAATGGAGAATGATCATTAAGATAAATTAGTGAGGAGGTTGAGCCTCCTTAGCCTCCTTCGAGGAGCCGCCACTGGCGAACATCCATATACTGTTTGCGGTCCAATAGTCGATCTAACCAAAAAATACAAATGCTTGAACACTAGTACAAAAAGCTCAAGGGGAAAGTTTTTCGCAAGAAATTTCAGAATTGTCTAAGCAATGGCTGAAATCAAATAGCAACCTTCTGAGTGAAAGAAATTTTTTGCCATATCTTTTTGTTATAGAAATAGGTACCCATTCATGTACCTTGATATTATGTAGCATTCGTGTATAAGCAATTTGATATCAGGGAATGTAACAATCTGACTTTTGAATAAATCGTTACAAATCATTATCATGATAGAAACCCATAATAATTTGATTTTATATCCTTGAACTTCCTCCCAATCAAAGAACTCTATCTTAAATGATATAATTAACTGTATTCAATTAATACGGTGCGGATTCAACGAACACTATATTGTTACCCCCACATCCGAATTATTAATTAGGAAGGGAGACTTGGAATAAAACCGGTTACGGTTGATAACTAACCATCTTTGGTGTTTCTGTGAAGACAAGGTAGGTCTTAATGAAAAGAATTAATTAAATTGTTTTTTGAGTAGCATTGAATCTTTAATATTTCATTCATAATCAGGCTTACTCTGATTAATACAAAACTTTGATTGTTTCCTGCTCTTATAACAGGCACCTAGATCTCTTGATTATAGATATTAAAATTTCATTCATATCATTTATTCAATTGACCAAATCACTTGATTCCATCTTCTGAATACACGTGGGATTATTATATCGTATATTTTTTTGCTTCGAACTCCTCGTAATTCGGACAACGTAGCGTTATCCAAATCGAAAAGGTACGAAACATATAGAGGATGGGCTAGAACCAACCATTCCATAATTATGATTCCACGAGCCTTGTTTCCAATACCTTCGATTATAGAGTTACCGTGGAACTTGTTAAATAATCCTGTAATCGTAATAAAGAGTTCTAATAATACGAAATCCACCCACGTGGTTCTAGGAATCTCTGAACCTCAACTCATATCTGACTTTCAAAGTAAATTCATTTTTCTCTAACCTTGTTTAAATTCATTTCGTTAAAATTGTAGTAAATTCTGAATAATTGTCACATATTAATCTAATTTGTAATTGTAATCATAATTTATCTTGGCTTCACCTATCAACATTTTTCTAGCTTAACTCAGCTATTCACAGTGTCAATACTGAGCCATTGCAAATATTAAATTTTACTTCTCTTGTGGACATCCTACTCGTGTATTTTCTTTCTTTTTCGATAGGAGGATATTGGATCCAATACACTGCTAGAGACCTCGCGGAGCCATCATCAGGACCACAGGAGAGACACAGGGGAGTAATTTTGATATCTCTGTTGCAACTTCCATTACCATGATGACATTAGATGCTGGTCGTAATTGCTGAGTCAAAGTAGATTGATTATCTTCATTTACAATTGTTTCAGTTTTATATCGGTGCCCCGAAAGGGCATGCGAGTTTGTAAGACGATTTTTCTATTGTTCATTAATAATTGAATATATTTGTTATTGTTTTTATATGCTTTGTTTCTTTTCCTTTTTACTTACTACCAATTCAATGATGCTTATTTCTTTATTTATAATAGCCTGAAATTCTTCTTTTTTAATTCGTGGTGGCGCCCAGGGTTTGTTGTTTAAAAAGTAATAGGGCAAGTATCATCATTGTTAACGAAAAGGGCCGAACAACCACAAATTTGAGCTAGTTTGAGAAATATCAGTAACTTGGGTAAATTCATCTTTTTGATTAATTTAGAATCAAGGGAAGGTGGAAATTACGTAGCTTACATCAGACGATATTAAAGATTTTACGTTCACACTTACGGTGTAGCTTACAATAGGTACCCATTCATGTACCTTAATATTATGTAGCATTCGTGTATAAACAATTTGATATCAGGGAATGGAGAGAGATTTCTTGTAGTATTCAGATGGTCGTGGGACTTATTATTGAACCTTCTTAGCTGTCGCATGTGACCAATAGAAACTGGAATATTCAATGAAAGCGTATGCAATTAATTGCCAATTAATTGCTCTAACTCTCTACAAACCTCATAGTTTCATTTCACATAAAAGTTACAACTATCATTTCCTAAAAAATGTAGATGATACCAAGGCAGTTCCTGAATGGAATTTTCATGAGCAATTTTATCTAATCGATATTATCAAGAAAAATCCAGTTCACTTGATATACATATCATAGTAACAATTATTACAATACGGTATTATTTCGATTTGAATATAATAAAGTAGGGACAAATACCGAGAACATAAATTCAAATATAAGGTTGAACGATTCGTTATCTTGTTTTCAATGTTCATCCGTGTACGTAGAGGATTTCCTTCCAATTTTGATAACTAGCTACTAGACCGTTATAAGAATAGTATGAATTATACGGTGCTTTAAATTGCTTCATTTATATTTTGGAGGTAACTATAACATTCTCCTATCTGGTTTCTGGTTATACATTAAACTTAGTTGGGGAGTGATGTCACGTATGAAATAATATTCGTGGAGGTAATTGAATTTACTAATAATGGTTCTTGACCCAGGTACGAAATTCTATATAAATTCTAGTAGGTCACGCTAACACATATGCTTATTATTTCCGTCTTTACGTACGTTTCGGTCTCACGATCATGATCAGAAGACGTATCAATATCTAAAACGAGATTTCTCAAAACTAATTGTATCAGCACAAATCGTCCTCATCACACCAATATCAATTAAGAATGCCCACGTCGCCGAAACGAACAGAAACACGTGTAATCGAAATTGTCACACGTTAATGTTTTATCAAGAATCTATCTACTGTTTAGCAATATATATATATATATATATATATATATATACATATATACAGGGTGCGTAACTGCGTGGCAAAAATAAAGCCGAAGATTCTTTGATTCGAAAAAAAGTTGATGAGCCTTTTTACTTTTGCCTCAAGTGTCTTGTTTACCCGGTAGAGGGCTTCAAAATTGAAAAAAAAAATTAGTTTTTTCGGTATAACTTGAGAACGTGATGAAGAACTTTTACAATATTTACCAGGTGAGTTACTGTCGGAAATGGCCATTTTTGAGCGTGGAGCACAGAGCCTTAGAGACCATAGAAATGGCTCAAACTTGAGGATGTAACGGGAAAAGTGTCCAGAACTTTTTTGTGGTCAATGTAATTCACTTTATATTTTTTATGTAGATAGCTTATCTAATTTGAAAACTTTTCTTACTCTTAGAAAATTTTGATAAAATCAACGGATTAGCTTGAAAAAATTAATTTTCGAGTTTCTGCAATTTTGGCTTACTAATTTTACTTGATTAAAATACCTTAGTTGCCTTTGCTTTTCTGATGTGATTTTGGCATTTGAAGAATTTATTCTCAATACTGTCAGTTTTTACTTTGCTTTCCGTGAAAATTTTATAAAATTATGGTTCAAAATTTCACTAACACTGAAATGGTTGATATGTTATTGATTTATGGACTTTGTCGTTGCAATGGCCGGAGATGGGAAAGATATCCGCATCGCAGAATTCCAAATCGGCAAACCTTCGCGAAACTGGCAAATTTGAAGCAAATCGCAGAGAAACTGGACGCAGACGGACAAGAAGGACGTTAGAGCTCGAAGAAGCGATACTGGATGCGGTTGAAACTGAACCTGGGATAAGCACACTACGTTTGGGACTTCGTATTGGAGCCTCAAAATCATTAGTTCATAATGTACTGAAAGAAGAACTGTTGTATCCCTATCATATTAAAACAGTTCAAGACTTATTGCCCATGGATCCAGGTCATCGGCTAGATTTCTGTCGGCTTATTGTCCAGAGACAAAACGCGAACCCCAATTTTTGTAGAAGAATTCTGTTCACGGACGAAGATATTCTCAATACTTTCACGAGATGTGGTCTTTTTAACCTCCATAATGAACATTTCTATGCTGATGAAAATCCTCATGGAACGGAAGTATTTTTCAGAATCAAACTAAAATCAATGTTTGGGTTGGAATTGTGGATAACTTTATTAATGGCCCTACCGTTATATCCGATCGATTGAACGGGGAGAACTACTTAAACTTTTTGGAACAAAGGCTACTTGAACTGTTGGAAGACTTGCCCTTACACATTCGTCGTGGCCTGGTTTATCCATGATGGTGCACCTCCTTATTTCACATTAGCTGTGAGGCTACATTTGAATGCGGAATATCCAGATCGCTGGATAGGTAGAGGACACGATGCACCAGTGAACTGGCCGGCCCGCTCCCCTGATTTGACGCCCTTCGACTTCTTTCTATGGGGCGCTTTGAAGTCGAAAGTTTATGCAGCTCCAGTAAACACACGAGAGGAATTGTTGCAAGGAATTAATCATGAAGCGGATTTATTGAAGAATGATCCTGAAGTACTAGCCAGAGTTCAATCCAATTTCTTGAAACGAATTAATTTGTGTATTCAGGAAAATGGGCAACATTTCGAACAATTGATGCCTTAGCGATTTCACAAGAAGTTTTGTTGTTTCTTTCAATTTAGCATTTGTTTTTCCTAAATAATCACATCGTTTCCCCATTTCTATTGTTTTTATTATTCGTGTTTTACCGAGATATTAACCATTTCAGTGTTAGTGAAATTTTGAGCCATAATTTTATAAAATTTTTACGGAAAGTAAAGTAAAAACTGACAGTTTTGAGAATAAATTCTCTAAATGCCAAAATGACATTAGAAAAGCAAAGGCAACTAAGGTATTTTAATCAAGTAAAATAAGTAAGCCAAAATTGCAGAGACTCGAAAATTATTTTTTTCAAGCTAATCCGTTGATTTTATCAAAATTTTCTAAGAGTAAGAAAAGTTTTCAAATTAGATAAGCTATCTACACAAAAAATATAGAGTGAATTACATCGACAACAAAAAAGTTCTGGACACTTTTCCCGTTACATCCTCAAGTTTGAGCCATTTCTATGGTCTCTAAGGCTTTATGCTCCGCTCTCAAAAACGGCTATTATTGACAGTAACTCACCCGCCAAATATTGTATTGAATCAAAGAATCTTCGGTTTTATTTTAGCCACGCAGTTCGAGGATACCCTGTATATATATATATGTAGAACTGGATTCTCGGGTATTGATCCGAGTTGTGTGGTTTCGATCCTCAAAAAAATACCTGTCCCTCCAAGTAAGCGTCAGTTCGCCTAGATCTTCCTGACTCTACGGTCGAATCACCTGAAGATGGCAAATGCGACTTTGCCGAAACGTCGTGAAATTGGTCCTTTTGAGGACCGAAACCACACAACGCGGATCAATACCCGAGAATCCAGTTCTACACATTACGTCCGCGAGAACCTAAGAAGAAACATATATATATATATATATATATATATATATATATATATATATAAATATGCATATTGCTATTTGAGCATCCTATCGAAAATATAATTTTAGCATCATAAAAACGCATGTAGGAAGGGTTGTAATTAATCAGTATAAATCTGACTCAGTGACTGAACGTCTGTTCTATGATTTAAGGACTTGGAGTCACGTTTCATGTGAATCATCTCCTGAATACATCTTTCATAATAATTGGTTTCTTAAGTTGAAATATCAATATTTATGTTAATTAATTTAATTCTTTATGAATTGATAGTTATAATCAAAACAATGTTTAGCAAGAGCGGTGAAATTTCCCGAGTTTTTGCTTCTAGTACTATACTTATGGCCATAAATTCGTTTTTGGAAATATTGCTTAGAGATTCCTGTATAAGTCCCATCGAAAACTAAACAATTTAATTTGTGTGTGGGTTTGTTTGTCTTTAGGTATTAGATTTGAAACATATTTACCCACAGTTAGTAGGTTTATGTGCAACATTCATATCATACTTGTTCAAAAGAGTATGTATCAGTGTGACCTATTTCCCAAAAATTTATGTATAATTTGAATTCACTGAAAAGCAAAACATAAGTGGGAATTTCATGTGAAATGTATGTCGAAATTGGAAGAAGAATCTTGGATACTGAAGTTTCTCTCTTTGAAATGCGCATGTTGCTTTTGATGATCTGAAGATTCTGCATTGGACTAGCATTTTACTTCTTCATTGTTATTTTAAGTAGCCACAAATACGTTTATTTTCGAGGGTTTCCACCGTAATTTTAAAAGATGAATTCAGTCATTCACTATCACCTTCTTGGCCCACAGCTACATCTACTGATGTTTTTTACAGCCATACCAGGAGGTTAACAATCATAAATCATAGATTATTGATATTTGAGGGTCTTAACAGAACTGCTCTAAGATATACATTGCTTCTGATTTTTCTTTAACTGCTATATTTTTTGAACAAATATGTTTATTGCCACCACTGTTCCAACCGACTTCTCCCATTATACAGGTTAGCATAGCTACTGGGCCTTGAATTTTTGGCGGTGCCGATCCTAACGTTCGAAGATCATGAATATTAAAGAGGAATTCGAAGATACTAGCCGTAAGCTTGTAATAATTTGTCATGTTGAAAGAATGAAATACTGTACTCTGTTTTTATTTGACACTATTACTGTGAATATAGTTTCGACACCTTTAGAATGATACAGAAATATGAATATTCATAATATATAAGATACACGTATGTAGTTATATATAATCAAGATAAGATGGAAACAACAAATTGAGATGAAGTTAAAATATGAGAAATACATGAACGGAGTTAAAAACCTACTTAGAATTGGTAAAATTTTAATGCGGGCATTTAACAAATTGGTAAATGTAAACGGATTACGGGGAAAATATCATAGCATCATCAAGAATGTTATTCCCGTTAACGTCTAGATGATCAATTCTATTTCTTTTATAACCTAATAATATGTTCCCCGTTATTCGCTCACCTCTAATAATTTATCATATCCCCACATTATAATTTTTCCTATCCCAAATATTTATCTCCGTTCTTGATTTTTCCATATTCTAACTTCATTCTTATTTTGATTATATGAAAGAATAACTACTTTGTTTATATACCACTTTAATTGATAATAGCGTGAAGACGTAACTATAGTTTCAACATCGAAGTGCCATTATCAAACGAATAGAAATTGATAATGGCACTTCGGTGTTGAAACTATAGTTACGTCTTCACGTTTTTATCAATAAAAGTGGTATAAAAACTAAGTAGTTATTCTTTCATATAATTAAAATGATAAATTACCATAAAGTAACGGCTTCCACCATCGATTTTCCCAGTCTCATTTGTTGATTTTATTTATCTTGACTATGTATAACATAATATTCCTTTTGTTCATTCATACGTTTGTTTCATTCTGAAGGTTACACGATAGTTATCGAAAATATAGTCACAATTATTGAATTCTACTTCTAACTGATATAAAAAAATAGTATATCAATCCTGAATATTATCATGAATTTGAATGAAAATGTTATCTTACCTAATATGATGTGGGTAACCCTTTAATTAGAGGTTAATTAAAATAAAAAAATTAGTGGTTTTACAGTAAATGACATTTTAATAAGCAATTACCCAAAACAGAACCATTTCTAATTATTAACAACCTATTATTGATGCAATCCTATATTTTGAAATCATGTTACTATTCAAACCTTGATACGAAGTGAATGAAATTATCCTTAGCTATCACGATATTGTTGATTATGAAATAAAATTTTCTCAATTAAAAAAAAAGTTACAGTTCTAGATAGGTGTTAAGAGTATGAATGATATGTCAAGACTGATCTTATAATATTATGTGAATATTACAAAGAAACATGTAAAATAAGTTATTTTCTGACGAAGTTCCGTAGAGTCGGATTCCACACAAGTCCTGGGAATAGCAACTAGAGTCATGTAACTTTACTTTCCTTGAGGGAACCAGATAAGAAGTGAGTTGGTTATTCCTCTTCATATTTTGATCTTTGTAGTGGAATGGTGTTTTCGAGTGATTTGGTGGCTCCTTCAATTGATAGTGATATCGTGTCTTGAATGGCACGTTTATTTATGTCATATGTTTCATTTATAGTTTCCACTATAGAGTGAGTATCTGCATCATCTGAAGGCGAATTGTTGCAGGAAAATGTATTGTTAAATGTTAAAATCTCATTGGCGTGCAATTAATTAATTGTCATTCAACTTAATGCATCGGCATTGGTATTCTGAGCACCTCGCTTATATAGAATGGTGGAATAGAATTCGCCATCTTGTCTTTCTTGAATTTGTGTCTTTTATTAGGAAGAGCACATTAGGATTCCTAATTCACTTTACTCTGATGATTGCTACTTGGTAGCTAAAAGGTTCTCAGTACTTTAACATCATTTTTAGTACAGACAGTGTAATCTCTTTTACAACTATAGAACGAACTTACAATACGATCATCTTCATTGATTTCGGCACTGCTGAATCCTTGGAACTATTAAGTAATCTTTTTTTCTTCACTTGGACGTAGGATTTACTCCTGATTGTTACTCTAACTATTAAAATAGAAACGTTATCCACTTAATATTTTATCTGTAACAATCCTACAATGACTGCTCCAATTTTATAACCCTGTTGGAAATAAAACATAAAAATTATTTTCTCTGGTGAAATGCCAGTCATAACTCGAAATAGGTAATAACACATTGAATCATATGTCAAGACTGATGTGAACATTATGTTATGTTACATTATGTGAATGTTAGGAAGAAACATATAAAATAAGTAATTTGCTGACAAAGTTCTGTATATTCGGATTCCGAATATACAGAATTGTATAATATTATTATTGAATCACTATTGATAAAAACTGTAATTCCCCGCATTTTGTGGAGCCAGAAATAACTGATTCAATATAAAACGCAAATGACAATTTCACGTCAAACGAAACTCCCAAGTCTCTGAAACTATAGAAACGAGCAAGAGTTGTGTGAACAATTTTGTAATTGTAAATAATAGGCGTAATTTTCTTGGTAAAAGTCATGACAGTGTACTTATACTAATACACAGCTCCAATTGATTGATTACATACCAAATACTGAGTGCATCCAAGTCATGCTGCAGTGAGATAGAATATAAAGTGAAGTTTTAAGTCGCTTGCGTGAAGAACTTTTTTTCTACTTTTTTGACATACCAAATTAATGTAATCTACCAAAATTTTCGTATGTTAACAAATCATTAAATTTTGCTCTAGTTCCGTAATAAGGATTTATCTCCGAGGAATGGACACTGTTATGAATGTATTTCATTGCTGACAGCATGTACAGGCCTTTTATATCAATAGAATTTTCTCGTTTAGAATATTTTGTAGTACATAAAATTCATATATCAATCTTCTGATCAACATTAGTTGACCACTTGAGATGTTGATCTATATAAACGCCCAGATATTTTATTATAGAGGTATTTTGCACAATACCAGTGGTGCCATTTGAAATTAGAGGTTCTAAGTTATTCGTTAGACCAGTATTGGCTGGCAAAAAAAACAGCATTCAGCTTCAATAGGCTTATATCTAACCAATTGAATTGAATTGTTGGTTATAATTCAACAATTTATTAATAAATGTCAGAAATAGCGTTGGACATAAATTGTGCTTCGGGATACATCTTTATTGTTTCAATATTACTCAAGGCATCGTCAACCTTCACTTGCTGGTTTCTATCATAGAGATAAGATTTGAATAAATTCAATACAGTATCCCTTACGCTAATCTCGTTTAATTTTGCCAGTAATTCATCATGCGAAACAGTGTCGAAGGTCTCCTGTGAGTCAAGAAATACCGCTATGTTTTCATTATTATTTTGACAATTTTCTAAAATATTGGATATCAGTTCTTGGAGAGGTTCTTCAATCCCAATACTCTCCAATATGAACAGTGGAATAAAATTAGACTATACAATAGTACAAAATTTTAATAACATGATTAAAGTCTTCACATGTCTCACTTCCCTATGATTGAACAGAATTAGTCATTTACGTGATTATATTCCATTCTAAACTTAAATAAAATGACTATTGAAAATTCGATTTTCATTGATTTAATAAATATTCGAGAAACGGATCAAAAAACATGGCCGTAGTTTCATCAATAACAAATCTGATTCAACATTTGCAGAGCATTTATATATGCAAAACCTTAAATTTAATGATAATTTCAATGTTTTACACATTCAGAATGAAGTAATAATTCAAATTTGCTGGAATCCCTAGAAATTAATGAATATAAGAAGTCCGATATCATATTGAAGATCAACAAATACCTAATAATTTTACATTGCTCGAGGAAGTAAGATTTGAACCGAAATAGAATCGGGAGTGTTGTTCTCAGCGAATTCATATTATATGAGATTACGGAAATAATACTCATCCAAGCTGAGAAGCGCTAAGGGTGGGTTGCAACTTATTTCCACAATAAGAATTGTTATTTTGTCTTCATCTCTTAAATAGGTGAGATACATGTACAATAAACCAATTTGATCAATCATTATTCAAATTATTTCCGAGAGCAAAATTTCATAACATTTGTATTTTGTATAGCTAGTTTGAGAATGCTGATAAGGCTCCAGTTAGCACTCGAATATCAGCGTAAAATAAAGAATACCTTGTTCGATAGGTCTGTTTTATCTCTACCAGAGAGGGAAGAGAAGTTTTTTGAGCCCAATACGTGGCTAAGCGCGAAGTTGACCATGCATTGGTGAATTTCTCAAGCAGTTACTTATTGATTCCGGTCCTACCTTAAGGAACCATTCACTTGACTCTTCTATATTTTTGGTTTGTCGATATGGCGCATTAAGTGTTTATTGACCTTGACTAATTTGATTTGTTTTTCAGTTTCCTTAAGATGTCCTACCTTACTAATAGTGTAAATCAGTCTCATTCTACACTAAATAGGTACCTCTGAATCTTCATCTTGTTAGAAGATATTATATTCTCAGGAGGAAGCAGTTATCAATGTGGAATAAAAACTACTCCATAAATTCTTCCCACTGTTCATTCAACTCATATCCCGTGAATTGCTATACAGATCGAACCAAATCCTCCGCAGTGGGGCTCGTGAGTTATGAAAGAGGGTGGACACAAGGAGAAATCGTTAATTTGGCTTAGAATAGTGTCACATACTTCCTTTGCAATAACAGCTCTGTTATCTCCAGCTGTCGTTTTTTGTCTCTTCCTAGCAGGTTCCTCATTATTGCGTTCTTGATTGTCATTGTCAGTAGAATTTCTAATTCGAATAATTTTCTGCTGGAATTGCAGTTGAGCACTGTCAATCTCGCACATTTGAGTCTGATTAAATAATATTTCAACATGTGGCATGATGGAATGGAATATTTTCAACTAGTAGAGAAATTCCGATCAATTCGAATGTTTCAATAAATCACATGCTACACTAATAATAACTGAATTCATCCCATCTTCGTCAATAGTCTTGTCTAAACATTCTTTGGAAGAATCCTTGTGTTCGAATAATGTGTTCACAGTTCTACTTTCGAAAATCCATCGTGTAGGAACAGCGCGGTAATCTACGTTTGACTATTTCATCAAGAATACCATTCGTTTTGGCGATCGAGAAAAAGAGCTTGAAATTTTTTTCTTCTTCATTGCACTGTGCCGCTCGTTCAATCAACAAGCCTCCCAAAATTTGTCCAGTAAACACGTATCGAATAATAACAACCATTTGCTACTGATTTGAGGTGTCTGTAGTTTCGTCGTTGCCTCCAAAGCAATGAAATTTGCAGATTTAATTTCTTTCAATATTCCTGCTTGTGAATTTACCACATTGCATCTAGCAATTCGTTCTGATTAGTTTTTGAGACGCCTTTAAACACTTGAACCTGAACCTTCCATATATATTGCTAGCACAGCATCTAATTCAGCTGCGAAATTGATTAAGCCTTCATAGATGTGTGGATTTTCCGACGTCACTTTCTCATCATGGCCTCGTAACATCAATTCAAAGGCTTCGCAAAATGTTATTCACATAATTAACCGGCGCAAAATATAACTATTTTTTCAACAACCTCGTTATACCCAATTTTGAGTCCCAAATAAGCATTGCCTGACTGTTCACATATGTTCACTTTGCCTAGAGCACTGAAATTCATACGTGCATTCATGTGAGGAAGGAAATTTTCGTGTTCTTTGGCTCTCTCTGCGATGTGCTTTAAGTCATTCAACCCTTGTTTGTTCAACGCACGAACCTCTTTCTTAACAATTAAGCACATAAAACAAAATATTTTATTTGTTACTGGACTTCCGCATTCACTCGTATTTTCCATAGATATTCTTGTTGTATACTCTATTGTAATTTCGTGTTTCACTTGTGGAAGTGTAATTTATTTGAAGATTACGAATAGGCATCCCTTTCATTTCAATTGAAAAATTTTCCTCAAATGATAGAGCGTTTCTAAAAGATTCTGCACACAATTAACTTCCATCCTTCAGACTTCACGTCCTCGAATTGAGTTCACACACTGTACACTATGAAGGCAAGACGTTTACTGGAGATATGCTGCTTTGTTCCCCAAACCGACGGTATGAGCACGTATGACGATGATAACCGTAGTCTGGCGAATCATACTTGGAATAGGTACACTACAGAACTTTTCCCGGAACATAGTTTTGAGCGTTAGCATTGCATGCGCCTGACGTGCAAAATAAAATAATGCACTGAATTACAAGCGAATTTCTTTCTGTGTTTATCTTGGTGGTCGGGTGGACACGTTGCTGGTTGATGAGCACGTGCCCTCGTGCCCTTTAGTACCATCCGCCACTGGATCAAGACAAGGTTATTCGATTAAGTATGTAAGGAGCAGTCATTATTCCCTACCTTGAAGATTATTTTGCTGATATATTCTTTGGCGGTATTGTTATAACCTGTCATGGATATTTTTGAGTCGTATGATCGGACATATTTGACTTCAAGCAGCATTCATAACTATGTTTCCATTGCACGATTTCTCACTTGCTGGTTCACAAATAATATATTGAATGTTATAGGTATTTAGGAGTTTTGATTATATGAAAGAATAAGTACTTTGTTTCTATACAACTTTTATTAATAATAACGTGAAAACGTAACTATAGTTTCAATACCGAAGTGCTATTATGAAACAATTAGAAACTATAGTTACGTTTTCACGTTATTATCAATAAAAGCCGTATAAAAACAAAGTAGATATTCTTTCATATAATCAAAATGATAAATTACCATAAAGTAACGACTTCCACCATCGATATTTAGGAGTGCACATAATTGAATTTGCCATAATTCCTTTTCAGCATATTGATATCAGATTCTTCTTCCTGTGAATATAGCATTGTGAACATGTGATGTAATAGTTGCCATTATTTGGTTCAACTCATTCATTAAATCATCTAGTTGTGACCTCTTTTCTTGTAGTGTACAGTTTATAGACATCAAATTAAGTCACATTTCATATTTTATATAACAGGTACAATATTCAAATTCCTCCAGTGATCTGCTTGAAAATTCATTCTTAACATGTTATGACCGAAGCTCCATGCGAATTTTCTCTTTGTCTACAAGAGCTGGTAAATAGAAATTGATTATTCCAAAATTTTGTAGTTGATTTTTACGTTTCCAATGTTCTGGTAGATATAGACAGAATCATCGTATTGTGAATTTGATATTAGTTAATTTCACATCAGCATATTGAGGTTCAGAAGACAAGTTAGATTACTGATGGGGATCGTTTCATTCATAGAGAGACTACAAACATACATAAGGATGATGAGTATTCTGATGTAAGTCCTCATTGTAGCTAAATATTATATTAGTCACCTCTCACATGTACTCTTGAACATATTTGTTGACGAGTTGAACATAATGATTTTATGTTTTCTCAAATTGCATGCTATTTTTTGTTTCAGAGATAATTCAAAAATTTACGAAACACTGGCTTTATCCAAGGTTCAGATGTAGTATAATACAATAGATATATCTGATGATTCCATATATGATTCCATAGTATGATTGATCATTTTGTTCATTATAACTTGATGATAAACTGCGCTATTACATTAGACATATCCTAATCAATACATGGAGGCACCAAGGAAGATTATGATTCAGTGCTGATACTGAAATCTAGTTTTAGAGTGAGCCCCTGCACTGCTTACATTCCAATTATGTTTCACGGTGATATTCGAAATCGGAAAATGAAGAAAGGTTCACAGACAAATGAAAAAAAGGTTGGGATTATGCAGAAGGTAAAACAACAGATATCCAATTCAATACAGAAGGTGATTAAGAAATTGAGAACATCGATATTGAAGTTCAAATTGAAGATCAGAACTACCTTTTTGAAGATACATGTGATAAAGAAGTTGTTCAGCCCCAAGAAAAAAGAGTGGACTGTACAGTAAGTAGAAGTTTTTTTGTATAAATGTTGAGCGATATCTGTAACCGAATTTAAGTCAGGTTGAGTGGATGCCAGACTGCAGCTTGGTAGGTTAACGCTACTGTCCAATATATTTTACTATACGAGAAGAAAAAAAAAAGAGTTCCATAAACTCGCTGTTCGATAGAAGAATTATGTCCGGTGAAAAGAAGTTTTTCAGATCTCGAGCTTAACAACGAAAGGTCGGCCAGCTTGAGCTCACCTAGTCTGCCTACCCGGAATCATATGTTGTGAAATAACGAACGAGTTTTCAGATTAGCAACGACCATGAACATAACTATAGGAAAGGGTGAGATCACTCATCTTCCTACGATGTTCTAGATCTAGGAACTTCAGCCTATGTTTTCGAGCAGGATTCCAGACATGTCAACAACATTCCAAGACAGGTCATATCTGTGCTTTGTAGATTATGATAAATTGCTGGGGTGTAAACTAGGTCTCTGCAAGTAATAGAAAACAAACTCCTTTGAAACAGTTTTCGCAATGGAACTCACATGACGTTTTCGTAAGAAGGTGATGTTGTTGCCGGTAATACCGAGAATGGTGTACCTGACATGTGAGAATCGTTTTCCTGGAGGAAATACAAGCATCAGTGTAAATCATATTATCACTAGATTATCAGATCCCCATTCGAAAATGCTTGCCAGAATTTCTTTAATTGCGTCTAGCTGTCTCTGTTTTCCATCTCTAGCTCCCATGGAAAATGTTGTGACTGTCCTCCATACTTTCCATTGGTTGTGTGCCATATATGTGTCATATAGGACGGAATGCCATTGTCGGTCGTTCACAATTTTGGAGCTCTCATGAGCTCGACGTTGACTGATGTCTGCATTACTCCAGAGATGATGGTGCAATGGATTTATAATTATTAGGAATATTTTCATCCTCTTTTATTAGATTATTTGGTCTAGCTATCTTCCAGCTCCATGTACCAAGTTCGTATGAATAAGTAAACAACCAGCTAAAACACGGATTTTTTTTTGAGAACCACATTAATTCCCTTTGGTCCAATAGTCTTTTTGCTATTGAGATCAATTAAAATGCGAACAAAGACAATTTCAGGCATGTGACCATCGATGTTAGCGATATTGGGAGTGTACTTCCCTTGTAGATCTAAATAATTCGCTGCAATAATATCAGCAAAAATTTTGGTGTTTCAACCAATGTGTCATCACCACTGATTAGGTGAAGCAAAGAGCTGGAAGTGGAAAATCATCATATTGCATTTGTGATGTTCTAAGAAGAAGGGAACTATTTGGGATTTCGATGTGCTTTGATCCTATCTTGCCGATTTGTGCCTCTTTCAATCCTATTCAGTGATGTTCCTGGTCTCAAGATATTCTGTCCTAGTCTGCAGGCTTGGTTCCACTCGCCAACGACGGTATGATGTTCTGTAACGACGACCCTAAAACATATCAGATTAAAATAAAAAATGTAAAGAGGTTAACATAGCCAACCTGATATTCTCCAAGCATAAGCAAATTGATATATAATTTTCAGATCGACAGTCGAGTGCGAAGCCTCTGCAAAAATTATAGGTATGTTAGGTTGCTATGACAATTTGGCAGAACAAAACGGTGTAAAAATTTGGAAGCTACCTAATATTTATAATTGTTGCTTACATGTCATATTTCAATATTGTTTACCTTCTCAATATTTATGATTCATCCGAGATAACTTCTGATCAAGTACCACTTTTTTATAGCTAGATAATTCAATTCATGGAAAGGAACCATGGATAGTGGACACCCTAAAAGTGGCTAATATGGAACCGAATGAATCAAGACCTAGAAGATTTTGAAATAATAAAATCTATGTAATATACAAATGTAACTGAGTTGTAATTTTCAGTACATTGTTTATACCAAGTTCTGGACAATTGTCCAGTTCAATGATTTAGTTTCTAATTTGTATTGAAGTCAATTATAGAATAAAACGTAATTTACGATAATTTGTTGAAAACAAACCTTACACTCCTGTGAAATTTACAAAAACAGGCGTATTTTACGAAAAGGTGGAAGAGGACATAAACATGAAACAATCCACAAGAATTCTTGCGAAAGTATAATCGGAATGCAAGACTTTTTCTCTCTGCACCTGAAGTGCACCCGGTAGGAGTTTCTCCAGAAAAACACGGAAAATTAAACTGTTTTAGGAAATGGGAAATCTCCGAAACCGCGGAATTGTAATGTATGAATTAAGACATTCTTTGTCTATTGTAATTTTTTGTTAGTTGTATATTTTCCGAGTTTTGTTCATCACAAAATATTTATAATTCGAAAAAATATGATAAATTTATGATTAATAATGATTCTAGAACTAGGTATGAATTATATATAAGTTCTCGAGAAATAGGTGACACTAATACATATGTATAGTAAACATAATATGTTAAATGATAAATATAGGTATACATTATGATAGAAAATATCCCACTATGGAAGAATTATGTTTGCCAGAGTGAAACACAACACGAAAATTGAAAATTTCCCATCACTGTTTTTTCCCAAAAATTTTAAGTAGGTATGAACTCAAGAAGTATTTAAATTGATGAAGAAAATCTAAATAAGATTTTTGTATGCATTGTAGCATATTGGAAAACGCTTCGCTCAAGGAAAATAATAAGAGGCTCTTGTCAGTACTCACGGAGTTGTGAACACGCTCCCGCGTACTCTTAAATATACATGTGTGTGTCAGGTTCAAAACCGTCTCGCAACCATTTTTTCCTAAATACTGCGTAAAATTATTATACGTTCAAAAAAATGAGTTCATTCTTATTCTTTGGATGAGAAATTGAGAATTGCTTATGAAAATTTGAGGAAAGAAATAGAAATGAAAAATATAGAAAAAATATTTGAAACGGTTTTAAACCCGAATACGCCACGTGGAAGCAAATTTCTTGGAAAATTTTCTATTTTAGAAAATTGTTTTTACTTCATTTCCAACGAAGTTTGATAAGACAATTGATTGTACAGGATAAAATTGAAACAAAATGTGTCCCTCCTAAACAAAGAAACGACAATTGAAGTTTACTATTACTGCTTCTCTATTTACACTACTTAATTTGCCTTCAATATCATCTTTCTCAATATAAACTTCATTTCAGTAGGTTATGCACATGTGCTCTATTACGTTGTGACGCTATGTGTTGTTCCAATTCCTGATGATCGTAATTATTGGTCCATCTAACAGTTGAAGGGGCCGCGGAGCATGAGAAGCGCGGCAACTTCAGATTAAAGAAAGTATAATTTCTTTACATTTCCCCCACTTAGGGTAAGACTTGTTGGACATATTGTCTGTTCATCCTCATCTATGTCTTCTCCTTCTATTGGTAAAAGTTTTGATGTATAGAATAAACTTGTTTCTGGATTCTTCTTATTAGTTCTGATGCTGTATAGGGTGTTTGATGTTTTTTTATTATTTTGAATGGTCCAACTCTTAGATGGTCCAGCTTTTTCCTATTTAGTCTGTTGCCATTTTCGATATATATCATGTCTCCTGCACTATACTCATGATGTTTTCTATTTTTGTCACAGAGTTTTTTATTGTAATCATGTGATTTTATTGACCTCTCCAAGGTCAACTCCCTATCATTGGTCCAATCATCTTTGTTTTTTACTTTTTTTAATTCTTCTGGTATGACAATTGTGTCAGTGCCATTTAATAAGTACTCTGTTGCAAAACCAGTGACTGAGTATTCTATCTTATGATATCTATCCACACATTCTCTAGCAACCATTGTCCAAGCTCTTTTTTTTTCTTTTTCATTTATTTTACATCTTATTTTATTGACTACAGTTTGATTTAATCTCTCGTTTGAACCATTTGAAAATGGTGCATTAGTTGCTGTGAATGTCAGCTTAGCGTTTTTATTTCCTAGGAATTCTTTGAATTCCTTTGAGTTTATCCCCGGATATTGATCCGTCAGTATCATTCCAATTTTATCAGTTTCTAACACGTTTTGAACTAGCTCTATCACAGCTGTGGCGTTCTGTGTCGTTGAGGTTGGAATAAATGCGTATTGTGTAGTGGTCGATTAATAAGTGGAGGTATTTTTTTGTTGATCTTTTCCTTCAAATCCTTCAATGGTGTCTATGAAAATTATTCCATATGGTTCAGTTGCTGGTCCTAAGGGAGACAATAATCCAAATTTGCTTTGGCCTCTTATTTTATTTTTCATGCATATGTCACAATTTTTACATATTTTTTCAATGTTTTCTATTAGATTCTTTGATGTATAGTAGGGACATATTCTGTTCATAATTTGTCTAATGCTCGTATGACACCATTCCCTGTGTATGTTTTTCATTAATTTGATGCTCAATTCTTCTGATAAGATTAATTTTATTCTTCGTATTATTTCGTTCTTTCCTTCATTTCATCTGTTTGTGTCAGGTTTACTATTGTTAGAGCCTCTTCAGTGTTTTCTATCGGTTCTAGTACTGGATTTCGGCCTTAGCAGTCCGCTTCAGCGTTATCTCCACCCGGTACATATTTTATTTGGAAGTTATATTGTGAGAGATAATATGTTTACTCACTTAATTCTCCATCGGTTCTCGAATATGTTCAAGTTTTCAAGCGGTTTGTGATCTGAGTGTACCTCTAACCATCTTCCAATCAACCTATGTTGCCAATATTGTACTGCTTCTTTGATTGCCAGGCACTCCAGGTATATTGCTTTCTTTCTTTTTTGGGCCTCATTTAACTTTTTTGAGAAATATGCTATAGGTTTTTCGCGTCCATTCATTTGTAGATGCTTTAGTATTGCGCCAATTCCTTCTAGCGATGCATCTGTGTAAATTTTCATCAGCAAATCTTTATCGAATATTTCTAAAATCGGTTGAGAACATAATAATTTCTCTATTTCTGTGAAAGCTTCCCCACATTCTTCTGACCATATGAATTTGTCTCTCTTTTTGATAATACATGTAATGGATCTAACGTTATTGAGCTATTCGGTATTATATTCATGATAAAAGTTGATCTTTCCTAAGAACTGCCTTATATTTTTTTGGGTTTTGAGAGTTGGAAAGTTCTGAATTGAAATTAGATTGTCTTTTATTGGTCTTACTGTGTTGTTCTCTGTTATATGCCCTAGGTATTTCACTGAGTTCGCAGCGAATGAGCATTTTTTGAATTTCAATCTGAATTCTTCTCTATAATTGCTTCTATTACTTGCTCTATATGTCTGATGAGTTCTTGACAAATTGGTGAATAAGTTGATATATCATCGATTTTATTTTCTGTGAATTCCGTCAATTTATTTTCGTTAATATGTTACTCACAATCCTTTGAAATATAACTGGTGACGTTTTTAGATCAAATGGTAAACACGTCCATTGATAGTGCCCTTCCTGTGTTACGAAACCAGTCTTTTTCGTTTCCTCGATTCGGAGTGGGAATGACCAAAAGGAAGAGCTCATATCCAGTGATGTAAAATATGTGCAGTTTCTAATTTTAATTATTAGATCGTTCATAACATAAGTGGAAATGGTTGAGCTTGTGGTACAATATTCTTGTTTAGATCTCTAAAATCAATGCACAGGCAATTTTTCTTTCCTTCATCTCTTTTATGTGCCAGTGTTTGAGGGGCAGCAAATGAACTGTGAGATTCTTCAATTGAATTCTTTGCTGCAAATAGCTTTGCCACTTATGTTTCTTATGTTGCAAATACAGTTTTATATTCTTCAATTGATTTTATTCATTTCATTTGAATTTACTGAATACTGTTCAATTTCATTATTGATTATAATTAATTTATTATTTTTTTATTTATTTAACTCATCTTGAGTTAATTTGAATTTTTTTATAATATCTTATCATATGAGGAAATCTTCAACATCATCTCTCTCTCTACAATGAATTCATCAATGTATTCCTCTATGTCAAAGATTTTTACTTTCATAGTTACTAAACCTTTTATATGAGTAACAAACACCATTGACTGTTTTTAAAAATATTTTATTTACATTTTCTGTCTTCTCCTTCATCTTAACTAATTTTGGAACTATTAGGGAGACTTGGGAACCTGGATGATATGTTCGGTTTATCTCTAATGTATATTCTAATAATATTTTTACTTTAATCGATGGTGTGTTTACTAGTTTTTTGCTTCGGTATTCAGATTTACTTCTATGAGTGAATGGCTTCCTATTACTCCACTTTCAGTTCTTCATCTCTTCTTGAACCAACATGAGTCTTCAGGATGATATCTAACATATTTATTTAAGCTTTCAAAATTTTAATATGGCTGTTTTCCTTCGAATCTCTTCTTGTTATCATGTTCATCTTCTTCCTTTTTTGCAAAACTATTCTTATTCACTAAATGTTCACATTTTCTGACTTCATACAATAATTCAGTTGAGTTCTTATAATTTTGTTTATCTATCTTATTTCTTACAAATTGAGCTAATCCTGCGGCTATAAGCAACACTAGGGTCTTTGAAATAATGTCATTGTCCATATCTAGTAGTAAATTCTCTTCCCTCATAGAATATTCAATCAACGAATCTTCTTTATACCTATAAGATAAAGCATACATACCTGTACTCCATCCTCTATCTATCTATCATCTATCAATGTTGTGAGGGTTGTCGAGTGCCAATTTGAACATGACTTGTCCAGGACTAGCCTTAATATCTCAGTCTTCGTGGTATCTTCATCGATTCCAAACCTTCTGCATTCTTTTTCAAATGTATCGAGCCATTGTTTCGTATTTGAATGCCTAGATATGAATTTTTCGATCATAAACTTTTCTGCTACGTGTTTTGAATAAAGCTGACTTTCTTTCTTCTAAGTGGATTCTCCTATGTCTATTTTTATTATTTGTTTTGAATACAAGTCATTAAGCATTATATTACCATCTTCGTTACAATATTTTTGCTCCATTTCCTCTGTTAGTGTGATCCACACTATTCTGTCTTGACCTCTTTGAGTAATAACACTTAAATAGCTGTAACTTAGGCTCTAGTTGACCAATTGCTCATTTGAAAGGTCAAAGAAAAACAAACAAAATGATACCTGTGAGATATATTTGAATCGGATTTTGACTATTGGCACCAGGTAGGAAATAGTCAATATTTCGAAATATCTGTTCCACTTTATCAGGTCGCTAAAGGAGGATTTTAGTTCGGGGGTCTGAATTTTTTTTTGTAAAATGACAATACAAAAAAAAATGAGCCCCGCGGAAGTTTTTCGGTTGAAAGGGCGCTGAGAACCAGAATATCAAAGATATACTGAAGAGGGCTATATTTTGGCCTTAAAAGGGCCAATTCTCGGAATCCCTGACCCCTCGAAGTCTTAAATTTTGGAGGAGAGCTGTATTTCGAAGGTGTATCAACATGACGCCAATTTGCTGATCTACGCATGCAGCGATCTGTAAATTATTCATGGATCTCTTCATATATAAATGCAATCCTCAGTTCTATATAGATTGCATTTTCTCTCTTCTTCGTTTATTCTTTGTTTAATTTTTTTATGTTCTGTTCTTGAAATGTTATGTTATCTCAGTTTAATTTCAATGCCTGTTATAATATTTTCTTGTATCTCTTATTTTGTGTTATTCCTCATTTTGTAATTGGGCTCTACGCCTGTTAAATGGGTGTAATGTAAATAAATAAATAAATAAATAAATAAATAAATAAATAAATATATATTTACTATTATTGACAATTTATCTGACAGTGCTCATCCAATAATAGCATCCCGGTTGTTATATATTCCAATAGAACTGACTTAATAATGTTCTGGGTACGTATAAGCAAGTTTAAGGTTTCATTGCCTGATTGGCCACAATTTTATGTAAATACATTGAGAGATATAGGATAAAATATTCTGAATTAGAAAAATCATTTGAATAATTTAACATTCAACAAGCCAGAACCAAAACTATCTCAATTGATACCAATACGAAATGAATTTGTATTCCATGTTGCGTTCTTACCTGGCGGTTGTATCTCCAACTGTTCCTCCGTCGATTCTTTGAACCGAGAGATCCGTTCCATGAACTGGTGACTATTGAATAATATTCTCTCTGGGACATCTGCTTTCTGGCAGATGTTATTGGAATATCTACGTTTTGCAATCATTTTCTATTATTCTAACCCTGCTGGAGATGGTTGATCAGTGACTTCTTCGTTCTGCTCTTTCCACTGATGACCTCATGAGAAGACCGAAATAGCTGTCTGGAACTGATAGACGTGTTGTCATGTTCAATCTGGAGAACCAAAACTTTGTCTATAGACTCTAACATGAGATGTGTTTGTATTTCACTTCGCATTATTAACATGAAAATAAGTTACTCATGAAAACATTCTTTATTAACCATTAATTTTAACATATTATTGAACAAAATTGAAATTGGACAAATTTTCCATACATTAACTACATTACATTTCAACAATTATGCAGAATATAAGGTGCAGAGACATGCGGAGTTGAAAGCAATTTCATGTTCGTTATGAATTATTGTTTAATTCATATAATGTTTTTGTAGAAATTCATTCATTTGAGTGTAATAATGCTAGAATATATAGGTTGAATTCAATGACTTGGAGATGAATGAAAATATATGGAAATTCAGGTATTATGATGTAAAGATCTAGGAAATATATGGTAAACTTAACCTACCTATTTATGTACGAACTTGACTATTATTTATTCACAATCGGTTGTAAAATAATTGATATTAAAATAACTGATGCAGTTAGTAATTCAATGATTACAGTGTAATTAAATTCGATCATGCCACAATTTCATTTATGTTATTTCACATCAAAATATGATATTTTTGAAAAGGAAATTTCAGTGAGATTCTAATAATTATATCATCTAGTTCGTATACAATGTATGCATTCAGTATCCTTTCATTACTTTGTGTCCCTGGTTCAGTTTATTGTGGTGAGTTTGTCAATATTATAATCTAACAGCTTGCCGAGCTTCGTATGACCGATGTAAAGTTGAAGTTAAGTAAACGAAACATTTTAATTCATTCAAACACGAGCAGGCAAGTTTAAACTCAGCTAATTTTTTCTTCAGAATATCAATCAGAGCTTTCAGAATAAAAATGTAGATATTCAACATTTGTCAGTAGTATTATTTGAAAAAATTCAGCTTGTTCATAGAAATGATATATTTTTACTTTCCTTTATTGCAATTATTGAAATAATATTCCTATTTATACTGGTAGACGTAATGTTCCAGCTTTTCTCATTACATAAATCACCTGATATAATACATCTTGAATAGTAGATTTCCGCGGATAGCTAATTTTGAAATGTCTTGGCTTCCGCGATACAATAGCACTACTTGGTGCCGACGTTTTTCCAACTGTTACGGATGGCATCTTCAGAGAAGGGTTTTGAGGCTTCAACTGGAACTGGTTCTTCTTGTTTATGTAGCGATATTATGGGAAAAAACCTTCACTCTACACAGTTCACTCCCTTTATTCCGGTGGTTAACTCCGTTCTGGCACATGACCCTGCCGTTGTGTGATGTGCGAAGTGGAATTTTCGTGAATGGGCTTACCCATGTTGCAAAGGTACCTAATATTCTGATCTGCACTTGCGAAAAATAAGTTTGACACGAATCATCAAATCCTTCTTGAAAATACTAAAATCCTAGACCGATCCCCGAACTTACATCAGCGAATTCAAGGAATCCTAAAACATCCAGATAATCTAGGCCGTGACTCCGGATATTACCTTCCCAATATTTGGAAACTCATCGAAAATTCCACGCACACACAACAGGAGGGTCGGATACCAACACGGACTCGAGCACCGGAATGAAGGCAGTGAACTATATGTCGTGAAGGTTTTCCCACAATAAATACCACTATGGAAACAAGAAGAATCAATTCTGGGGCAAGCTTCAAGTTCGCTTCCTGGTTGGCGAAATGTCGGCATCAAGTCGTGTTATTGTGGAGTGGAATTCATTCGGAAGTCAACAATTTCCATGATATATAACAACAATTGGTCCGCTTCAACAGAAAGAATTATTGTGCTTGAATTGGTTGAAGCGGATATTTATTCATTTATTTATGTAATTACACTAGCTCAACGGGAGAAATCCCTTCTAGAGTTTTAGTCCAGTCATTTAAGGAATTTTTATGTCCGAATTTCCCCGAGGTCTAAGTTTGGTCTATCGTTACGTATTTTGACATGCTGAACACGATGATGTAGATTAAATTTGGATTTACCTTCTGCTCAAAAAACTATGGCCATTTTTTGGACCCGAAATTGACCATTTTTCGATTTTTAGTTTTGAGACAAAACCATCGGTTTTATGAAAAAATATTTCGTGCAAAAGTTGTTGGAAAAACTAATATGCAACTTTTGGCTCTAGTCCCAAGTCGATTTGGCATCGTGGACCCACGATAGGGCCCATTTAGTGTGTTTTTCGGCACATTGAAAAATTGAGTATATGACAAAGAGTTTCCAATTTTTCATATTCTGTTTTGGTGAAAAGATGGTATTTTTATCCTTCACTTATTTGATGCTTGGTATTTTGACTTATCTCATTTTTCGAAGTCACAATCGGCCATTTTGAAAAATCCGTATTTTGCGAATTTCAGACGGAATACTGATGTTATCAATCTAAAACTAGAATTATTCGAAAGATTTCATCATTTTGCATATAATATCCAAAATTCAAGCATTTTGCTTCGGAAACGTAACGTGAGCGCAATTTTGAAAATTGTGGACCAACGAAAAATTCAAACTTTTTGAGGTTACAAATTTTTTACGGAATCCAAATTCTAGATTCTATTAGAGGTTTTGATAGCGAGTATTTGAAGTCTAAGCAGATTGATTTGCATTGGATAGAAATGAAGCTATCCTAATAAATGTGTTTGGGCCTCTAAAGGGCCCAATTTTGGGCCTATAGACAAAAACCTTGAATGAAATTACAGAGAAATATTTCGGCTATTTGTGTTTGGAACAGCGTACGGAGATTCGTTCACAATTCCAAGTTATAACGAATTTCAACATAAAAATTTAGCGCGGAATTTCATGTAGCTGCAATAAGCGAGGGTCGGTACAATAGATTCCGCGCGCGAAATTATAGTTTATAAATATTTTAACATGCACCTGAATGCTTATAATCGTTTTGTGTGAATGTGTGAGTGTGTGTAGACGTGTGAACGTGTATATGTGACCGTGGTATGATGTTTTTATAGGGTGTTACGTAACAAATTTCAATATTAAGCAAAATTTTAACATTTAAATTTTTTTTTTACATTTCATATTTATTGAAAAATTATCTATTTGTCTGATTAGCTACAAATAACCTACGTTTTATATTTTTCTCATCATTCATAACATAATATAATATTGTAATATAATTTAATCTAATAACTATCATAACATACATAATATTGCTTATCGGGAAAAATAAAATGGCAATAAATGAAAGTGTACAGATTCACATTATAGATACGTCTAATATCCATTATTTCATACAATAAATACATTTACTTTTTCTCAATCTTTTTTTACCACGAATTTCTGTAATTTCGCTTTCAGTCGTACAGTCTGAAGTGCACGACGTATCGATGATACTATCTTCGTTATCACTATCATCATATATTGTTAAAGATGTGATATGATCATTATTGATATACGGATCATCGTGATCCGCTTCATCATCTGAGTTTGATAGTATTTGATCGTTGCAAGTGTCATTGATAACATCATCGGTAACGTCATCATTTTCATCATCGTGTTCATTTTCATCAATACACTTATCAAAATCATCATCATCTAATATACTGATTTCTGACTCGAGGCAATTAGAACAGTCTTTACCTTCACAATGCTTACATAATGAGCTACAAGGTAATCCTAATTTTTTGCACGAACATTCACCAGTACAATTTTTTTTACAACCACAAGAGATTATTTTGATCATCGGGACGTGCTTTTTCTACTGTTTGTATAGGAGTGATTCCATTCGAACTATTTCTCCAACTTCATTTCGTTGGATCAATGGTTTCATTGATGCATTGTGAAGGTAGGCTAATTGCCCCGAGCCAGAAATCAGTATATTAGATGATTATGATTTTGATAAGTAGTGTATGGATGAAAATGAACACGATGATGAAGATGATGACGATACCAATGATCAATGACAGTTACGACGATCACATTTTATCAACCTCATATGATGAAGCGTATATCACGACGATCCGTATATCAATAATAATCATATTATATCATTAGCAATATACGCTGGCAGTGATAACATAAACTTGTGGTATTTGTGAATAATCAGCCATATAGATAATTTTTGAATAAATATGAAATGTAAAAAACAAAAAAAAATATGAATGTGAAAACAAACAAAATTATTTTTTAATCTTATTTTTTTGTTTAAATGTTGAAATTTGTCATGTAACACCCCATAAAAACATCATGTCACGGTCACATATACACGTTCACTCGTCTACATACACTCACACATTCATAAAAAACGATTATGCCTTCAGGTGCATTTTAAAATATTTAAAAAACCATTATTTCGCGCGCGAAATCTATTGTACTGACCCTGGCTTATTGCCGCTACATGAAATTCCGCGCTAAATTTTTATGATGAAATTAGTTATAACTTGAAATTGTGAATGAATCTCCGTACGATGTTCCAAACTCAAATAGCCGAAGTATTTCTCTGTAATTTGATTCAAGGTTTTTGTCTATAGGCCCAAAATTGGGCCCTTTAGAGGCCCAAACACATTTATTAGGATAACTTTATTTCTATTCGACCCAAATCGATCTGCTTAGACTTAAAATACTTGCTATCAAAACCTCTAATAGAACCTAGAATTTGGGTTCCGTAGAAAATGTCTAACCTCAAAAAGTTTGGATTTTTCGTTGGTTCAAAATTTTCAAAACGGCGCTAAAGTTATGTCTTCGGAGCAAATGCTTGAATTTTGGATATTATATGCAAAATGATGATTTCGAATAATTTTGGTTTCAGATTGATAACATCAGTATTCAGTCTGAAATTCGTAAGATACGGATTTTTCAAAATGGACGATTGTGACTCCAAAAAATGAGATAGGTCAAAATACTAAAAATCAAATAAAAGAAGAATAAAAGTACTATAGTTTCACGAAAACTGAATATGAAAAATTGAAAACTCTTTGACATATACTCAATTTTTCAATGTGTCAAAAAACACATTAAATGGGCCCTATCTTGAAGCCACAACCTCGAATCGACTTGAGACTAGATTCAAAAGTTGCGTATTAGTATTTCCAACAACTTTCGTACGGAACATTTTTCCATAAAATTCATGGTTTCGTCTCAAAACGGAAAAAATCGAAAAATGGCCATTTTCAGGTCCAAAAAATACAGTTTTTTGAGCACAAGGTTAATCCAAATTTAATCTACATCATCGTGTTCAGCGTGTCAGAATACCTGAGAATAGACCAAATTTAGACCTCGCGGAAATTCGGACAAAAATCGTCGATTTTCATCCTTAAATTCGTGGACTACTTAGGGGTACATATAATATAATTACAGAGTAGGAATTAAAATAAACTATTATACACAGCTTTACAAATATCATTAGTTTTACAACATAATATATCAACAGTCAAACCGATCATTTAGTAGAATATACACATTTGGAAAATTGGGGAAAATAATAAGGTATTTGTTCTTCAGAGAGGTAGATAAAATGTTTGTGTTGAACGGGTGCAAGCGTATGTAACATGCAGTGGCAGCTCCTCGAAGGAGGCTATGGAGGCTCAGCCTCCTCACCAATTTATCCTAATGATCATTCTCCATTTTATTTCCTGTTTCTCTGATAATTCTTTAAATTTTACGATTAATTCCCCGTTCTCAGTAGTTATTTTCAATCTGGCAACAGTGGCCAGAGGCTAGATTCTCTATATATCTCAAACGCTAGATACGTGTGGTCAACACAGTTGCCGTTTCCCAACCAGTTCAATTGCCAAATAGGGTAAAACAGCGAATATGGCAACACACTATGTAGGCTAGCTTCTCGTACGAACTCGGTCGGTCGTAGTTATTGTTTTTGTTTCGCCAGGCGATGTAAGGTTAAGTTATAATTTATCTGTTCGGTGAGTTATTAACAAAGAGTTCTTTGGTTATTAAACGTTAAAATGAGTAGTGCTTTAGTTGCTGAGATCTTAGAAAATCCATTTATCGGATTAACATATGACGGAAAAGTGTCAAATAGACACTTTTAGAAATAAACGGTCTCTACCGGATTTGAAAGGATTAGGGATGACAGGTATGTTTCAAAATCGATCATTTCATACTGATAATTATGAAAAATATCTATGGTTAACGGGATCTGAGGTACACAATAAATTATATTGCTGGTATTGCTTACTATTTACATCTGATACAACTTCATGTTGGAGGCACTCGGGTTATGATGATTTGAAAAATTCAGCTCGTGGTGTAGACAGACACGAAAAATCGCAGGAACATATTACATCGAGTATTATGTTCAAATTAACCGGTAAACAGAATATTGTTAGAGGAGGAAAACATATAATTTGGTAGACAAGAAACTACATCATAAACAACTTTTTTTATGAAATTTTAGATACTATTAAAGGTCAAATTGAGATTCGATTCTCCGATTTACATGAATCGAAGTTTTTCGACTTGACGAATAGAAGATTTTTCGAATCTTTTTCAAAAGAGTTTCCCAATACACTTTTAGATAACTTAGTTCTAAAATGTAAATTTTTTGATAAAATAGCACTGCAGAATGAATTATGCGTTGTATACTCGGATAAAGATATTTCAGGCCAGCACGACATTCACGCCGATATGATAGAATATATGATAGACAATGATTTGCAACAAGTTTAACCTCAGTTTTATAAACTACTTTGTTTGACAGTCACCATTCCTGTCACGTCGGCATCGGTGGAGAGATCATTTTCTACTCTCAAACGAATTAAAACTTACATGCGGAATACAATGGGCCAAAATCGTTTATACAATGTTAGTTTGATATCTATTGAAAAAGATTTAGTAAAACACTTAAAACAAAATGATACATTTTATGATAATATAATTGATCATGTTTCGCAAACTAAAGACCGTAGAATTCCGTTGATATATAAAAAAAAACGAAATATGAAAAATTTCAAAAAAAAAGAGAAAATATCAAAAAAAAATTTGCCAAGAGAAACTCTACACCTCCACGTTGGTTCTTGCTTGACAACAATTAATTTTGTCACTGAAGTAGCTGGTACGGTCGCTGTGCAAAGGTTAAATTAATTGGCTGAATAGAGTATATTTTTACAAAAACGTTTTATGTCCAGCGTCCTCTCTTAAAAAGTTCACGAGCCGCCACTGGTAACATGTAAACTCAGTCTTGATAAAATTACAGGACAGTCAACCAGGTTATGGATGACCTTATCAAGAAATAAAATACTATGAATTTTCCTACTTTTATATAACTGTATAACTCTTTATCTACATCTAATAGAGCCTGGTGGGAAAATCCAATAGATGGATAATTACCATTCCACACAATTGGAGCATATACGAGCTTATAACGAACAAATGAATTATATTGTGACGTGCTTTGTCACTTTGGCGTTGAATACTTACTTCGGAATGATCTTTATCTCTCGGGCGCCAGATTTTTGGTAAAGGTTAACTCCTCATTGAGGACTCCTGCTAGGGCCCTCTTAACAAAGCCGTCACAGTGCTGTCTAAAGACTGCCTTGTCCCAGGATAGCGTCAGTGAAGAAATATAACCAGGGGCCGTATTTGACAGGGCAACATGATTTGCATTGAATTACAGGCTTTAATTGTAACTAAATGCGAGAACGGTTATACTGTCTTTTATAAGTTGATGTTAGCAGAGGTTTCATTCAGTTCCTTGCAATAAGACAACTTTTTCAACCATTGACTTTATTACAAAAAAAACACAATGATAACACTGGTGAATGAATATTATGTAATCATTAATCTTTCGGAGGGAATTCAAGGAAACTCTCTAAGTTCTTTACGGCAAGCGGTTATAGCAAACTAATAAGTTATTTGCAGATATTTTATCAAGCAAGCAAGCAAGCAACTAATATAAATTCGTGCGGTATTTTCTATTAGGTACTAATCAAAGCGGTTAAAAAGCAGTGCAGGTGAAACGGGTGCAAACGGTTCCCGTCCGGCTATCAACACTCGCCCCCGCATCCGCAGATCATCTGTAGTTATTTATGGTTCAAATAATTACAAAATATGATTATGCACTTCAATTGATTCTGCTCTAATCTGAGTTAGTACACGGAATCCCTTTACACGGTAATTGCAAAGTAGTGTCAGCTCTTTCAACTTCATTCATACAAAGGATGTCTATAGCTCTTACTTTTGGAGATCACAGTGTGCAAAAACTATAGATATCTCAATCAACAGTACTCCGTTATTTCAGGAGATCTCAGTGTACAACTGAGTACTGTGATCCACAAACACACTTTGACCTGCAGTTCCTACTTCCGGAGATCACAGTGTGCAAAAACTGCCGGTAGCTCATCTACACCCTTCCGTTATTTCCGGAGATCACAGTGTACAACTGAAGGGTGTGATCCTGTTTCACCTTTTTCACACTCTGACACCATACAATTACTAACAGTTCAATCAATATAATTATTATCGGTAAACGAGGTATAGATAGAGCCAGAATAAATCTACTTCGGATAATTTAAACAATTTATCTAATTATTTCTACAGACAATGCCACGGCGCAGTCACAAGTAATGAATCCAGAACAGTTTCCGCTAAAATAAGCAAGCGGTGATATACAGGTATTATGCGGTTCTAAATCTCACCTTAATTGAATCTGGAATAATAATCACTTTCGGTAGTACCTCGGTTACTTACTTCTTGGAGTTCAAATTACCAGTTAGAAGTCGGAGTCGAAGGTAGAAATCGAAGTCAAAGGTAGAAGTCGAAGTCGAAGGTAGAAGTCTCATTCTTAGGCTGCGATCTGGTTTAAATACCTTATTTCCTCCGGGTATCATGGAAAGGGATTATTATGTGGAGGGATATTCCCTCTACCGCGACTCACATACATCACTATAATTAACATATTCGGCGCATCTTCCGAATCATGCTAGAACAGGGTACAGGATTTTGACCCTAATTAAATAACTAATCTAACGAATCGATTAATTCGAGCGTTAAATGAATCAATCCTGGATTATTCGAAATATGAACTAGATAATTTCGGTGCTAAACAACATAAGTACTTTACAATAATATGATTTTTTCGGAATCATTCAATAATATTTCATTTTGCAAGTTTTGAAATGATATTATGAAATATTCATTCTGACTTTACGAACAATTTCTCCTGTTCCTTATTTGATAATCTACAATATTTTTGAGCTTCGTTACATTCCCCCCTTTCTTCGGTAAAAAATGAAAGGATGCAATCCTTTCATTTTCAATTCCCTTCGGGAATTCGCAGAAATTAACAAAATTAAAACCTATTATTAAACTAACTAAAAATAAATTTAAACAACTCAAAAAAAAAACTCTTCATTCGCCTCTTCCTGGTATCTCCATCGATGTGACGACTCCACCTCATCAATGAAAGGACCTTAACTGAATATAAAAACTTCTTGAAACGAAACAAAAAAAAACTCCCACGACGGCGACGGATAAATGATCATCCTAAAAAAATATTTCTCACCCGGACACTTCCGTCAGTGAATTGCCGGTTCATAAAAAAGACTATATAAGAGGGATCGGTGCTTAACGGTTTTCGGATTGGAAACTATTTTAGAAGAATCCTCGGAGGCATTTACATGTTCTGCAACGGGTACATCTCGGTTTCGGAGGTACGACAATTGCAGGTGTGTAGCCGGTCACTAGCTTACCGGTAACAATATCATGGGGGGCCGGTACTTGGGAAGTTTGTCTTTTCCTGGGGTAGGGACATTCACAATCCCTGGACATAACACCAATTTGTCCGCATCTCGAACAAAATAGTCTCGCGGTTTTGGTACACCCTTCCCGTCTGTGTCCAGGATAACCACAGCGCCAACACAGCTCCCATAGTTTCACGGGCAAATAGATTGGCGGCATCTGTTCCTGTTGTTGAGACGAAGATGGTGGCTCGGGGTTGTCGGTTCAGTCTTCATCAGAGGTATATCCACATTTGGGTTAGGGGCGTCGGCTATCTTGAATCCTTCATCCACATCCTTTGAATCGATTTCAATTATATTGACTTCTTCATCCATGAAATCTTCGGCTATTAGTTCTATTGAATCCGTGAGGGAGTAAGACATGATATGGCCTGTAAAAATTTAGTCAAATTGAGAAACTTAACTAACATTCTGCGGTTCGTCAGCTAGGTTACACGTTATTTAAGCGAATATATTTTCTCATGTCTCCCCAGAGAATCTAACCACACCTAGGTGTTCAAGAATGGAGCTGACTGTTACACGGTTCTTGACATTGAAAACGGTCTTTTCCTTTTTAAATTTAAATTTTAACCAAACGCACAATTTATCTGAAGTTTATTTGTTTGCCGGAATTTGCAGCCACATGGTCTTTCCACCGGGCAACCAGACGGGTCTACGGAAACGTCGCTGTCCTTCGCGTCGATGTTGATTCATCTGGCCTATTATTCTGGCCGACCATTTTTCGGGGTCTTCCTCTTGTACCACCCATCGAAAATCACTCTCTTTTGACGGTGTCCCCTCATCGTTCGACTTTAGCCAGGGATGTTCGATAGCGTCTTCCACCCTTATCCTACGGGTGGGATCCCGGCTAAAGAAGAGGGCAAGGTACTCTGCCAGCTGTAGAGTGATTCGGCAGTTGAATCCTCCAAGATTGACAGCCCCTTCTTTAATGGCTGCTATTATTCCGGATACTTCGCCCTCGGGGAACGGTAAGTGTCCTTGTATCAATTGATACATGAGGACCCCGCAGGACCACATGTCTACTTGTGTCCCGTATGGTTTTTTTGTAAATATCTCCGGTGCTAGATAGTCCGTTGTGCCAGCGATTCCTTCCCAAGTCGGGGGATTCTTAAATTTCACCGCCAGCCCAAAATCGGAGAGTTTGTATTGGGGGTTGCCATCGGTTCCAAATACCAATACATTCTCCGGTTTCACATCTCGGTGGGCAATTGATTTTGACTTGCAATACTCCAATGCTGCCAAAACGTCTATCATAAGACCTCTCACGGTCGAGGGTGTCAAATAATTCTGTTTCCCCAGCATGTCAAACACGCTTCCTAGGGGTGCCAACTCCATCACTAAGTAGTGATTTTCACGTCCTATATGTTGTTCCAGCAGCATAACAATGTTACGATGCTGCAGCTGGGTTTGAATTGCAAACTCTATAGCTGCGCTCGGGTGCGGCTCTTTTATTAGCATCTTCCCGCTGAAAATCTTCACCGCGAAATTCTCATGTTGGCGGTTAGAACACAGGTGAACCACCGCTTGTCCGCCACATCCTAGGCGAGGGCCCACACTATAGATCTGGTCGAATCGAGGCATTCTCAGAGTCGGCATCGGTGCTACAAACTTTTCCCGTAACTGGGTTACCTGGACCCGTTTCATGCGCTCTTTTTCCTCATGAGCGGTGCGATCATCTATGATGCATCTAAGCGGCGGCGGCAGGGCTCCACGTGGAGGTTCTCCATTACACCGTTTCATATTTCCTGTATTAAATGAAATTATTTAGGCGGGTGAATTAAACGGCTTTAAATCCTTTATGTGTACCCGCTTTACCTGCTTTCCATTTTCATGTCTTAAGTCGTATATGACAGGAGAAATTACTTTGATAATGGTAAACGGACCGGTATATTTTGGAGCCAATTTAGCGGCAAAATGACGGGCACTCGAAGATAAATGGTGTTCAAGTTTCATGACTTTATCCCCCAAATGACAACGCCAATCTCGATGACCGAGATTGTAATGACGGCTTTGTTGAGTGATACGCACCAATTGGAAGGTTTCGCATAACTTGTCTAATCTCGACCGGTGAGTTGTAAGCGGCTCGGGGTTAGGGTCTTTCGGAATATTCTCGATGGAGTCCATATTAGCAACAAGGGAACGGGCTATCGAATTCGGTATTCCAGGTTCTCGGCCAAAATTAAGAAAAGCAGGTGAAAAACCGGTGGACTGATGTTGCGTGGTATTAAAAGCAAATATGAAATCGGGTAGAAATCGGTCCCATTTACGGTGATCCGCATTGCAGAACTGGGCAATCATAGTTTTTAGAGTACGGTTTGTCCTTTCAACAGGATTACATTTTGGGGTATAGGTCGGAGTGAAACGGTGTTTGATTCCGAATTCTTTCAAGAGAGCCTTGGAGATTTTACTGTCATACTGGCTGCCATTGTCGCTGACTACTGTTTCTGGACAACCAAAACGGGTAATAATCTCTTCGTAGAATGCATGTGTTACGGCTTGCGCGGTAGCTTTTCGTAACGGTTTACATTGAATCCATTTTGTAAATTTGTCTTGCACTACAAGTAGAAAATTATTTCCCTTGGAAGATCTTGGTAGTGGTCCTACCAAATCGGTGCTAACTATCTTCCACGGAAACTGATTTAGGGTCGGTTGCATTAATCCAGGCTTTTGTTGTTGTGACATCTTGAAAGCCTGACATTGTGTTCATCCACGTACGTATTTTGCTATTTCGCGGAACATCCCCGGCCAATAATATTTGTGGGATATTCGCGCAATTGTTTTAGCAATTCCCAAGTGTCCTGCGGTCGGATTGTCATGATTTTCCTTCAGAATATCAAGACCTAGCGGTTTGGGAACACATAGTTTCCACGGATCTTTCATTTCCGGTTCCGACAAATCGTTGGAATCCCAAAAGTGGCGATACAACCGGTTGTTTCGGATACAATAATCCGGGTAAGCGGCGGGATTTTTCTCTATTTCTGTTTTCTTGGAATTATACCAAATACACTCGACGGGATCATTCAGTACATACAATTCTTGATTTTTCATGGATTCGTCTCCATACGGCAAAGGATCTCGAGACAAAGCGTCGGCAACTCGATTTAATACTCCTTTTCGGTACTTAATTTCAAAGTCGTATTGTTGCAAGAAAATGCTCCATCGGGCTAATCTTCCACTAGGACTTTTAATAGAATGCAGCCATTTTAGTGATTGATGGTCGCTCAAAACGGTAAATCGATAACCTTCCAGGTACGGTCTCATTTCATCAATGCCCCACACAATGGCCAAACATTCCTTTTCGGTTACAGAGTAATTCTTTTCGGCGGCTGTTAATGTTCGGCTAGCGTAGGCAATGATTCGGTCGGCTCCTTCTATATTCTGGGTCAATGCCGCAGCAATTCCCACATCTGAAGCATCGGTTTGTAGAATAAATGGCCGGTTGAAATCGGGACAAGCTAACACGGGGGCACTGGTCAACATATCTTTCAATTTGTTGAACGCGACTTGTTGCTCCTCTCCCCAACTCCAACGTCGATGCTTCTTCAATAAGGCGGTCAACGGACTGATAATTTTAGAAAATTACGGTATAAAACGGCGGTACCACGAAGCTATTCCTAAGAAACGACGGACTGCCCTTACTGTAGACGGGCTTGGAATCTGCTTGATAGCTTCGATCTTTTCAGGGTCGGTATGAATACCCTCGGCGGTGACTACATGACCTAAATATTTTATGGACGTACGGCAGAATTGACATTTGTCTGGATTGATTTTCAAGTTAGCCTCTCTCAGACGGCGGAAGACCTCTCTCAAATTGGTGAGGTGCTCCTCAAAAGTTTCTCCCAAAACGATAATATCGTCTAGATATGGAAAAGCGTGAGGATCCATATCCGGTCCGATGATGGTATCCATCAATCGCTGAAACGTGGCAGGCGCGGAATGCAATCCAAATGCCATGACTTTAAATTGAAATAAACCACGGTCTGGTACGGTAAATGCCGTAATGGGTTTACTTTCCGGTGCCAGAGGTATTTGCCAATACCCTTGTTTCAAATCAATGCTCGTTATGTATCGAGCCCGGCGGAGTTTATCCAGAATAGCACTTATGTACGGAAGAGGATATGCATCTTCCACGGAAACTTTATTAATCATTCGGAAATCAATGCAAAACCTTGGTTTACCATCCTTCTTCTTAACCACTACAACGGGGGAACTCCACGGACTGCTTGACGGCTCAATTACATTATCTGCTAGCATTCGGTCTATTTCTTCATTTATGATCGCTTGCATCCTAGGGTTTTGTGGACGATAGCGCTGTTTAATCGGATCTTTCTGAGTCAGCTTAATTTCATGTTGGACTAGCGGTTTTGTTCCTTGTATATGCTCAAAACATGCTAATTCGGTTTCCAGGAATCGACCTAATTTATTTTGTTCGGTTACGGACAATGCCGCTAGGTGTGTGTCTACTTCATCCCAGAAGCGCACACGTTTGGCCGGTTTCGTTTTGGATTCAACTGCATTCGGAGATTCCTTGATATTATGCGATATCAAATTATCATTGAAGTATACACAAGCGGACGGTAAATGTAGGGAAAATAACCCTGAGCTAAGAATGTCCATTCCTGATACAATCTCAGGTAATAATGACGGTAGATGTACAAATTCTGCTTCAATCTCACCACACCCCAAGTTTAATGAGATTCGGTAGGCGGTAGTACTAGACACCAACTTGCCATTGGCCATTCTAGTACCTACTGCCTTGGTAGGAATGAGCGGCACATCGTAATCATGACATAAACTAACGACAGTGTCATTAATAAAAGAACGGGTGGCTCCGGTATCCACGAGAGCCGAGAACTCTCTTTCCAATACACGTACGTTTATGAACGGACGGTTTTCAGCCAAATTCATATCAGCGGTATTTTTAAAAATAATTTTGTCAGACTTTACGCTCGAGGCAGAAACATTTCCTTCCCCTATTTCATGTACTTCGGTTTCAGTAAGAATTTTTACTTTATTTTGACTAAATACCGATGGAATAATTTGCGAAACAGCAGAGTCATCTGCATCCAAACTTCCAAGAGTATTCGGTGGGTTCGGTTTATCCATGGCATCAGAGGTATTACTTTTGACTAAGGTCTCTTTAACGGCGGTGAATGGACAATTGATTGGTTCGACGGGTAGTGCTTTCAGACTTACGGCGGTGACTTTACGTTTTCCATTTTTATTTAGGAAGTCCTTATTCATTGGTCGGTTCGCGATGGTGGTGAGGTGAGCGGTTTTCACCACCTTCCTTGAGGCCTGCTCCACGGGAATCTGCTTAGGCCTCGCTACCTCGCAGTCCCGCGGGCGTTTCCCTGACCTTGGCATAAGCAATCTCTTGACATAACTCCGGGCGGCCACATCTTGAACAAAACAACTTCGGCGGATTCCGACAGTTGGTTCTGCTGTGTCCTGTTTCCCCGCATCTCCAACAGGAGATAGGTTGCGTGGCGGTCGGTTTCGGACGGGTTGGGCACTGCGTCTTGTAATGGCCCCGGAGGCCACAATCCCAGCAAGTCGGCTCAGGGATATTCGGTATCCCGGACTTGACTGGCGATTTCGGTTCTGACCCAGACTGCTTACCCTGTGACTCCACATTCCTCATGATCGGATTTGGCATTTGTGCCCTTACTGGCTCCGGCAATACTCTTTTTTGCATGAGTCTCTGCTCAGCCTGCAGATTCTCAAACTCCTTGGCCTGTGAAATTAACGACGGCACGTCGTTAAAAGTCCCTAGTCGGATGAATTGCCTATACTCCGGCAATAAATTTCGGTGCAACCAGAACAATTCGCGTTCTGTGGTCATCGCTCCATGTCTCCTGATCAGCGTCTGCATATCGACAACATATGCAGCGGCGGTTTCATTCAGGCGTTGATGCCTGCGGCTGATCTGTACCTCCAGATCAATGTGGTAATTTGCATCTATGAAAAATATTACGAAATCCCTCTGGAAATCTGCAAATGTTGTCCAACGGTGTCGGTTATTGCGATGCCACAATAACGCTGTTCCCTCCAACACTTCCGGTATAGACAGCAACAATGCGTCCTTCGGTGTGTTCAGCTGCATGGCTATCTCATCCAGTCTTTCCAGGAACGTAGCGGGGTCTGACGTTCCATCAAATTTTATTCGGTATTGATACAATCTCGGAGCACTGTTCGGATTTTGAAAATTAAATCCCGGTACTTGCTGAATAGAGGGAATCGGTATGGAAAATTGCGGAACTGTAGGTACTTGCGGAATCATAGGTGTTTGAGGAACGGTCGGTATTTGCGGAATGGTCGGTAATTTCGGAACGGTTGGCAATTGCGGAATGGTCGGTGCTTGCATCCATGGCGGTATCACATTTGACGACGGGGTCCTACAACTTGGATCGTTCATAGGATTCGGCGGGGAAGAATAATTCGAAGTTGGCATTGACGGTGACGTCATTACTACGGTACTTGTAAATGTCACTGTGTTTGTAGTGGCTGTGGTTGCCCAATACGATGGCTGTACTATCGGTGTGCTCCTTATTGCTGGTCTTGATTGAACAATAGAAGGACTAAACGTCGGTGTTGTGTTTAGTGCCACTTCGGTTGTCAATGCCCTGGTTAGTGATGCCATGGTACTGGCAATCTTTTCCAACATTCCACGCGGAGGGCGTATTATTCCTTTACGGACACCCTTTACGCACCTCCGGCGTAAGTCCTCGGCGGTTCCATTATGGTCAATATCATGATTGGCCAGCACTTCCTGAAGTTGTGCTTTCTTCAATAAGTAAATCCAGTTGACTTTCGAATCAACTTCGGTAGTTTCAGTCTGGCTATCCTCGCTATTAGAGCAGAATTGCGCCATTTCGTCAAATTGAGCTATCATTTCTTCAATATTGGTAGGCGTAGGCTGCGGCGCCTTGGGTATAGCACCAGTGCACGCTGGGAACTCCATTTTATCCAATCAATCTCAAAATCAAAGTTTTCAACCCCAAAATAAATTATTTTTGCTCAGGGGTATGTAACGGAAGAGGGTGCGGTAACCAAAACCAGTCCACACCTTCCTTCTAACAAGGCAGAAGCAATCAAATCACTTGCCCCAATTTGGGCAACGTAGCTTCGATTTGGGGAGGTAACTCCAAAACGGTTGGGCCAATCCGCCCAAAAATGTTACCAATGGCTTCCTCGGTATCGATTTAGTCGGAAAGGAACTATGAATTGCCCATTCCGGGTTACGATTGACTGGGAAAATCAAAGGGCAAAATATGTGCGGAAATCAAAATTTGGGCAAAACATTGAGGTGTAGTTAACAATTCTACACCTCACGGAACAATCAATTTTTAATTCAGATTCACGGTTAAAAACTTGATATTTCCCCTGAAACGGGGGGACGAATCGAAAAACAAATTTCACCAAACTACCTCGGTGAACACGGGGAACAAGTTTCTGTTGAAACTTTTTCAAACTTTCAAAATTTAAAAACAAACTCCCAGGGATGATTCGGAAACGTGTTCAAAACGTCGGGGTCTTGAAGCTTGTTTTTCTCTCTAACTAATTTCCAAATTTCATTCCAATCGGATAACCGGTTCGATTACAATAAATAATTCAACTTTACACTTTTCGGAATAAAAAACACAAAATTCCCCCTCGGTCTAATTCCAAAAGTTCCTGCTCGCGGGCGCCATTTTGTGACGTGCTTTGTCACTTTGGCGTTGAATACTTACTTCGGAATGATCTTTATCTCTCGGGCGCCAGATTTTTGTTAAAGGTTAACTCCTCATTGAGGACTCCTGCTAGGGCCCTCTTAACAAAGCCGTCACAGTGCTGTCTAAAGACTGCCTTGTCCCAGGATAGCGTCAGTGAAGAAATATAACCAGGGGCCGTATTTGACAGGGCAACATGATTTGCATTGAATTACAGGCTTTAATTGTAACTAAATGCGAGAACGGTTATACTGTCTTTTATAAGTTGATGTTAGCAGAGGTTTCATTCAGTTCCTTGCAATAAGACAACTTTTTCAACTATTGACTTTATCACAAAAAAAACACAATGATAACACTGGTGAATGAATATTATGTAATCATTAATCTTTCGGAGGGAATGCAAGGAAACTCTCTAAGTTCTTTACGGCAAGCGGTTATAGCAAACTAATAAGTTATTTACAGATATTTTATCAAGCAAGCAAGCAACTAATATAAATTCGTGCGGTATTTTCTATTAGGTACTAATCAAAGCGGTTAAAAAGCAGTGCAGGTGAAACGGGTGCAAACGGTTCCCGTCCGGCTATCAACACTCGCCCCCGCAACCGCAGATCATCTGTAGTTATTTATGGTTCAAATAATTACAAAATATGATTATGCACTTCAATTGATTCTGCTCTAATCTGAGTTAGTACACGGAATCCCTTTACACGGTAATTGCAAAGTAGTGTCAGCTCTTTCAACTTCATTCATACAAAGGATGTCTATAGCTCTTACTTTTGGAGATCACAGTGTGCAAAAACTATAGATATCTCAATCAACAGTACTCCGTTATTTCAGGAGATCTCAGTGTACAACTGAGTACTGTGATCCACAAACACACTTTGACCTGCAGTTCCTACTTCCGGAGATCACAGTGTGCAAAAACTGCCGGTAGCTCATCTACACCCTTCCGTTATTTCCGGAGATCACAGTGTACAACTGAAGGGTGTGATCCTGTTTCACCTTTTTCACACTCTGACACCATACAATTACTAACAGTTCAATCAATATAATTATTATCGGTAAACGAGGTATAGATAGAGCCAGAATAAATCTACTTCGAATAATTTAAACAATTTATGTGATTATTTCTACAGACAATGCCACGGCGCAGTCACAAGTAATGAATCCAGAACAGTTTCCGCTAAAATAAGCAAGCGGTGATATACAGGTATTATGCGGTTCTAAATCTCACCTTAATTGAATCTGGAATAATGATCACTTTCGGTAGTACCTCGGTTACTTACTTCTTGGAGTTCAAATTACCAGTTAGAAGTCGGAGTCGAAGGTAGAAATCGAAGTCAAAGGTAGAAGTCGAAGTCGAAGGTAGAAGTCTCATTCTTAGGCTGCGATTTGGTTTAAATACCTTATTTCCTCCGGGTATCATGGAAAGGGATTATTATGTGGAGGGATATTCCCTCTACCGCGACTCACATACATCACTATAATTAACATATTCGGCGCATCTTCCGAATCATGCTAGAACAGGGTACAGGATTTTGACCCTAATTAACTAACTAATCTAACGAATCGATTAATTCGAGCGTTAAATGAATCAATCCTGGATTATTCGAAATATGAACTAGATAATTTCGGTGCTAAACAACATAAGTACTTTACAATAATATGATTATTCGGAATCATTCAATAATATTTCATTTTGCAAGTTTTGAAATGATATTATGAAATATTCATTCTGACTTTACGAACAATTTCTCCTGTTCCTTATTTGATAATCTACAATATTTTTGAGCTTCGTTACAATATAATATTGTTATCGAGTCACTATTGTTAGATAGGCGGCAATTCCGGATGATAAAACCCAGCATTCTGTTGGCGCTAGAAACAATTGATTCAATGTGAGACGCAATTGACAGTTTCACGTCAAACAAAATTCCCAGGACTCTAAAACTATAGGAACGAGCAAGAGCTGTCAAAAAGTTTGTAATTGTAAAAAATAGGCGTAATTTTCTTGGAGAAAGTCATTACAGTGCACTTACTTATACTAAGCTCTGGATGATTTATTACACACCAAGTACTGAGTGCATCCAAATCATGCTGCAGTGACATACAACATAAAAAATGCTTTACTGCCGACTAAAGTTTTACATCGCCTGCGTGAAGAAGAAAATAACAGGTAAATAAAGGAGAAATGTCATTGATACACAAATTGAATAGGAGTGGTCCAAATACTGACCTTTGAGGTATACCTGAGGTGTCATGAGATGAATTCAAATCTAAAGCTAGACATTATATTCAATAGAATACTGTGATCCATTTTATCAAATGCGTTAGCAAAATCGAGGTAGATAAAATCAACCTGGCCACTCTCATCAATAACATCCGCCAAGTATTGACTGTAGCAACCTAAGTTAGTAACAGTTGATCTGCCAGGCATGAAACCAGCTGCTCAGGGGATATCTACAGTTTTACATGATTGAAAGTAGCATCATATAAGATATATTCAAATATTTTGCAGAAGTTATTGATGATGGTAATTGAGTGATAATTAGTAACCACATGTCTATTACCTTTTTTTAAAAGTGGTACTAATTTTGAAACTTTCGACAGATCCGGAAAAGTATGCGATTTTAAGGCTAATGAATATATAAATGCCAGTGGAGCTGCGAATATATTGCGACATTAACATTGCTTGTATGATATAATATATCAATGGGAGGGCGCACTCAACAAAAATGATGTTTAAAGAATATGCCGAGATTGTTGCACTATTATTTATCATCATGGTATTCGAAATGAAAAAATGCTCAAGTTGAATCTTTCCAGATTCCATTATCGTTTCAGACTTCAATATCGAAGCTTGTAATGAAGCATTCTTCATTACTTACAAATAAATTTGAATATCGCAGTAAAATCGAATTACATAGGCAAAGTTAAGAGATCAAACTTCGTGCACATCTATGTATAAAAACTGGTGAACAGAATTCGCCAGCCGGTCACCTGTTCACGTTACGTCACACGCCGCGATCTGTATAAAAGCCAGCCCATTTCATAGCGGAAGGGGACTGACTTGCCAGACCAGCACCGAGATTGACCTGCCGTAATCTAAACAACCCGAAGCCGTTGCTATTGTGCAAATCCGAGAAATAGAGAGTGAGTATTAATTGCCGTTTAAAATCCATTCAAGTCATTGAATTAACATTCCAGTATATAAGTCCGATTTCAAATTCGAACTTTATTTATAAATTCAATAGTCTACAAAACAATCCTGATAGCTTGGACGAATACGATCCAGCTTCTGCGAATTGTTTTTCTAGAGACTAAGTTAGGATATTGTCCGAGACCGATTTGTAGAATTGTTAATAAAGTCACAGCCGAAACCGCTGGAAAAATCAAGCCTTATAGCTTGGACGAATACGATCCAGCTTCTGCGAATTGATTTCAGGGGCTACGTGGTGATTCTCTCCGAGACCGACTTGTGAAATTATTAAGTCAGTCATAGCCGATAGCTGACAAATCAACCTAGTCCGTTATACCCCGTTCCGTAAGAAATTACGTCTGAAATACAGGTCAGAGCGAATACACGACCCACGCTCCGTCGAAGTTAACAGTGTACTAAATATTTAGATTGTCGCGATTCATTTCATTTCTAGACCTAGGGACAAAAACTTGTCTACCATCTCACGCAGATGGTGGAGACTCCCGACGATAGGAAAACATCTAATTAGCGCGTTATTTTATACACGGAAAACGAACACATTAAAACGGCCTGTTCCTAGCAACATTTTGTAAATAGATTGTACATAGCTGGTGTAAATGTAAATAGAGATAATTAATAAACTTAGTTAAGCAAGAAATATCTGTTTTATTTGGCAATCCACACGAAAGAGAAACAGCAATTTTAAAACCTATATAAAAAGGGAACCTGGACCCTCAAGAAACCCGAGCAGGTCAGTTACTGTCATAAGAGGACAGTAAGTGACAACCTCCCCACTTGTAATTAACCATTCAAGCGAAGGAGGTTAAAAGCTGCTATCCCTAACAATCCAATTAGTTCCCCTTATGATAGTTTTCTGGAGTCATTATATTTGACAATAGAACGGATTTTTGGGGAAAACGAGTAGATGCACGAATTAATTTTGGAAACACTGCCACAATTGTTTTTTCATAATGAGTTAGCTAACATTATCGTTGTTTTTGAATATTTGCCGAGTCCCTCAACATGGTCCCACTGATGCTGGCAAAGCCTAAACCCTCTTCAGCAATTATCCATTAGACTCATGGTGTGCATGTGATTTCTTAATTGACATCCCATACTGATGGCTGTGATCAGAGGCAGGTTCTTCATTGACATCTGCCTTGAAATAATTGATATGTCTTGTTCTCTCACCCAAGTTCAGCTTGATGTTTGGGTTGGGATGTTGTGGGTCAATGATATTAGTTTTTAGTTAACATTTTTCCTGATTGAACTAGTGTCCGTGAGGATTTCAATGTCTTCACCACCGATTGTTTAGCTCAGAATGTCCTTTGTCCCATGATTTACAACAAAGTACTATTCAGATTACTCGAGTAAATATCCACACTAGGTTACATACCTATCTTAGAGCCAACAGTTGAGATGTGAACGGGCTTTTTTCGTACTTCCCGTATCGCTTCATATTTCGTATGACGCAATGGAGACGTGGTCAGGTGGTACATTATCCGTGTCCCTCTTGAGATGTCTTTTTGACCACCTCATAGATCTTTCGATCAATTCTGCTGATTTTCTGTGGTTGTGAGCATGTGTAACGGGTTAGCCATTTCGTGTTTTGTAAAGAACTCTGTAATGAAAAGATCAGTTTTCTTTTCGGATAGGAATCTGGTCCGATGATATCTCAGTGACACCTTTACGTTCAATAGCATCGATTACTGAATTTAGTTCCCGCGTGCTCGATAGCGCGAATATCGCGAAGTGGGGTCTGATAACGGAAGTCGATGAGAATTCATTGTGGTGCGAACCTCCAGCTGGTTAAGTCGAGATTTTATAATTCATTCACTTCACATACATTTTCTTAATTTTTGCTACCGAAATATAATTCACATCAGGCTACATATTATTTGATTTGGTTTTGTAATTATATTACTAGAGGTTCAGTACCTGAATGTGATAATATTTCGGTGGAAGTATTGCTCGACTTACCTAGGTTTTCACCCAATCAATTTGCTGATAGCATAATTCAGAGATAATCATTTCCATCGCTGTAATTTTTGTATGTAGACAATCTAACGGGACGTAGGCAGATTTCAATGATAATATTTCTAGATTCCCTTTGTGTTCAATCCCACAATGGCACATGGTAGTTTAGAGTGATTCTTTTTAATCGCCATTTTGTAAACCTGATACAAGTGTATGCAGAGCTGTCTTTTGACTGTAACGTGCTATAGATAGTATTAGGGATTATCATAAAATAATTATTCAATTACTGCTTATTGGATATTTAATTATCAGGACTGCTGCACTCGTCTGGGTTGTAGTGTAGATTACAACATCGATTTAATATGCAATTCAATTCAAGTATCCAGATTTGTGCTAATTGGCAGATTCCAAAATTTTGATTATTATTATCTCAGTCACAATTTGAGTATTTACCTTTCAGTCACATTTTAATGTTTTGACTATTTAAGCATCAATTGTAATAGTTTAATTCTTTCAGATTAACATTGATTGTAGTATAAATTGATATCTCTTCAAGATTTCTATTTTATAATAGTGTTTTCTACAATTTGAGGAGATAACATAATCAGTTGTGGAATCTCATAGTTATTCCGACTGACGGTGTTGTTTGTCCCTTCGAACTCAAGTCAGGTACTGTTCGTTCTTTGAAATTACAGGGTTCGAACGTCTGAGGTGCCTCATTCCTTCTTTCTGAGACGGTTTAGTGAATTTCCTTACAGGACCGACTTCCAGTTCCATCAAGTTCCAAGGAGGGTAACATTTTCTTGTTTGGATGACCATATTTCATTCTCTGATTTTGTTATTCAACCGAGTTGTATTCCACTAATTTTTATAGAACCCATTCGAGGTCCATTTTAATTCCTCTTAATTGATAATTTCTTTTTCAATTAAATAATTGATTTCAAACTTTCATTTATATATACATTTTTTGTATTTAAGTAGTATTCCAAGAATTTAACTTAATATTTGTTTATTTAAAAAATCAATTTTAATTTATGTTACAAATTGATTTAATTCTCTAATTGTTCATTTCAAAATTTAAGTTTAATTTATGTTACAATTTAAATACAAGAATGATGGTTTGATGTATCGGCCTCCAATAGAGTGCCGTCGTCGTATTGAACTTTCGCATGATTTTGTAGTCTTCAGTAAGGAAGACATCATGCTAATCGGATGATATAACTTGGCCAAAAGTCTATTCGACTTGGTTTCGGCATGGATATCACATCAACCCATCTTCCTCCTCCAGTATGTCCTAAATATTCTTCCCAGGTGAGCCATCCAATTTCCAGACCCCTATGTTAGAATTTCTGGTGAGATTCCGCCAGAATTCAGAATTTTATATGGATATGAGTTTTCATGGCCTAGGTAATTCGAGCGTTTCCTGAGATCTGACCGGTTACTTCTCAATTCAGTTGAGTTTGGAGCATTTTCTTTTTTTATTTCCGGATAACTCTTTATTTTTCAAAGTTGTTGGTGGTGCTATTATTTCCAATTTAGAGTGAATTCGTGAGTTAACAAGTTGTGATTATATATAGAATAATATGATGTTATTGTTCATGTCCAATATTTCAAGGAACCACAGTGTCAAAAGCTGTAGTCATATTTGATATTTTGATATGGTTGTGCAATCAACGAACGATGTCTTCGATAGTGAACACACGTGGAATAGTGTGCTCAATTTGTGTGAGCAAAATTCATCGTTTTGATGATACATGTACAATTGTACATGCACATTTTAAGTGTGTAAATATTCAAGATTATCATAACTTCTGTGAAAACAAAGTAGTTAAATTATGGAAATCAGTGAAGTGCAATAACTTTTCAAGTGGAACATCAAGTCCAAATTGTAACTGTAATCTTGGAATGAAAATAATATAATTTGAAAATGCAATATTGAAGGGAATGATAAATTTACTCGAGAAAAGTGTAATTACATGTTAATAAATAACACTAAATGAAATCAATAATTTGAAATCTTTAATTATGCAACAAAATAATCAAATCAATTTTATTCCACCAGATGTGATTGATAGAAAGTGAGTAATGAAATATTATCAGAAAAAAGGACAATTTAAACAAATGAAGATAAAAAGCGTTGAACACAGGAACATATCAATGTATCATAAATGATAAAAGGAATTAATTATTCACAGACAGAAAGGAATTGACCTTGTCAGAATATGCTAATATTATGGAAGATACTATGAATCTGGAGAATGATTCCGATTCAAATAATCAGGAACAAATAAGAATGTTAAATACAAGAAATTGAACAAAAGGCCTGATTCAAGTGGAGACAAATCAAACGTAAATGCTTTCTAAATCAATGCCAATACAACGCAAATCAGAACCATTGTTCGGAACATGTTCCACTATTACATTGAAAGGAGTACCAAAAGTGAATATATCTCATGTACAAGGTTGGACACCTTAAAGATACCAGAAGATATCATAAATTACTTAAAACCGGCAGTACAATTGCTTATTTGTAAAAATTGAAGGTTTCAATTTAAACGAAGAATGTTTCTTTGTTTTAATTAACTTCAGTTAACTTCACATGAATATTCAGTGTATTAGAAACAAAGGAAATGAAATTGGAGCTTTCATGAAAGCAAAAAACATTAAAAGTGAAATTTTTTGTTTGTCAGAACATTGACTCAATAATGACGAGGCGTTCCAATTTACTTTCAATGGTTGGATTACAGCCGCTTTTTTCTCTCATTCACAATACAAACATGAAGGAGTAATGATTTTATCAAGACGTGATGACTTTTCATGTCTAGATAATATTATGGAAATTTCTGTTCGAGAACATTGTGAAGTTCCAGCAATAAAATATTCTACAGCTTATAGTGTCTTATGAAGTAATCATCTGTGGAGATTTCAAAGTAACTTTTAATGTTCTATCACATAAAAAACCTGAAGCTCTGTGTAATTTCATGGGAATTTTTTGCCTTTAAGCAAACGATTCAACAGGCCACTAGGGAAAAAACTGCCTGGATGATATTTTTATCAATCTTTCTTTAAATAATTAAATTGGTAAAATCATAAGTTCGGAATTATCGAACCACGAGGCTTGAACATTTCATGTAAGTCGGGACTCAGTTCAACTTTCATATAATACCCTTGGAAGAAAAAGGTTTTTCTCATATGTATAATATCTTGTGGACTTTAGATTGTAATTCCTCATGAGATGAAAACTTGGATGGACATGAAGGTTTTCAAAAGTTTTAAAAAAGTTTTAATAATGCAAATAACAATAAAAGTAAGGACTGTGATGGTAAATGTTAACACCTCAGCTACGAGAACTTCAAAATCAGTTGCAGATCATAATTGATACGTATAGACTAAATACCCTATGTTTGGAAAATTTACCTGATAAAATCAAAACTAATTACAAGGTAAAACTAAAAGAAACTGAAATAAAGGAAACTGATCAAATAATAATAAGATCTAATAATCCAAAGAGAACTATGTGGAGTCTGATTAATGAAAAAAGAAGTCTCACTAAAATTAGCAGAAAGTATCAATGCTTATTTTCATCAATTGAACAAAAAATATCTCGATCTAATCCGAGAAGTCATTTAGACCCGATAAGTTTCCTACAAGATAATTTTCTGACACATAATTCTTTTTCATTTTACACAGTTTCATCTATTCAGATCAGAGAAATAATAATGGGATTCAAAAATAGTAGCTCCAAACATTTTTTTGGCCTTTCAGTTATACTATTAAAAATAAATATTGACCACATTGTATCACCGATCACAAAGTTGGTCAAAGAATGTATTAAGGATGTTATTTTCTCAAGCTCTTTGAGAATATCAAAGGTAATACAATACAATACAATACAATAAATCTGGTGCCATAAATGAAATTGAAAACTACAGGCCGACATCATTAGTTATTCAAAAGAATTTTGGAAAATGCATTAAGCATACAAATTGTTGATCACTTCGAATGTAACAGTTTATCTGCCACACAACAATTCGGTTACACACAGGAACGTAATACAACAGAAGTAGTTATTGAATAGCGTTTAACCAGGTATACATTCGCTGTCACTATTTATAGACCTAACAAAGGCAATTGACTGTATTGTCCATGCTATAATTTCCGAAAAACTTGAGAAATATAAATTTGATATTGTAAGTGTCTGAATGTACTATTTGCTGATGATGTAACAGCGTGAAAATTCTGGACAGGTTCTAGATCATGTGGCGAAACAGAGTAGAATAAGCATGAATAGAGCCGTGGAATGGTTTTGAGGAAATGGTCCTTGTGTGAATGATAAAAAACGGTAAAAATACTCTTTTCTCTAGAAGCAACAAATGGTTTTGATGAACATACAAAAATTTTAGGTGTACATATAGATGATAGACTTACTTGGAATGTTCATACAGATAAACCTATGACAAAATTGAGTGGATGTATTTTTGTTTTGAAAACATTATCTTAGTCGCTATCTTCTTATGTGATAAAGTGACTGGCATATTTTTCTTCGATTGAAAGCCAGTTACGCTGCGCTATTTTAGTTTGGGGTAATTGTTCTAAAAAAAATTAGATTTTCAAATTACAAAGGAGAGCGATAAGGATAGTTGCGAGTATTGGTTATAGGGACTGCTGTAGAAAAGCATTCAAGGGATTAGGTATATTAACAAATCTGGACATATATGAATATCTTAAGTATATACATAATTGCAGAGATGAGTACTCCTTGAGTGAGGATTTTCATGATAACAATACTCGTAATGAGAGTAAAATTTTCAACGTTTCAATAAACGAAGTGCCCTCGTAACTTATAAATTACTGTATTCCTCTGGTTAAAAAGAAATAACACCGACGAGGCTGAGATTCTAATGCATCAAAGTTTTGTGCATCCTATGTAGAAAAAGTTGGAGCTAATAGGAGATGAGGAAATTCTTATTCAAATCACCACCGACTGCCAGAATCTCAGGCCACCTCTGACGTTTTATTTCTTTTGGCACAAAACCAGTATAAAAAGAGAACGGATTTCACACAAAAGGGATTGAAGAATCAGCCGTCCGACCGCTAAGTCGCTATTCCGATATTATTACCGACCGTTCAAATTAATTCAACTCTGTTAATTTCCAAAAATTTATTTTTATTTTCCATTATGAACTCCGTCCGCGCTCCGTAGGATCCACTCATATACTTTGACCAAGTCCGGAGGTGAATATTCAACAACTAACTCCAGTTTCAACTGTGTTGAAGAAAAGACCTGATATCCTTACGACCAACTACCAATCCCGGAAACCGAATAATTTATCATTTGTGTTGGGGAAAAACCGACCGTTTGCCCACAGGGGCTCATTTACCAAAAACCGAATAATTCGTTATTTGTGTTGAGGGAAAAAACCTGACATCCCTACGACTAACTACCAATCCCCAAAACCGAATAATTTATTATTTGTGTTGAGGAAAACCAACCGTTTGCCCACAGGAGCTCATTTACCAAAAACGGAATAATTTATCATTTGTGTTGAGGAAAAGACCTGACATTCCAACGACTAAATTCAAATCCCGGAAACCGAATAATTTATTATTTGTGTTGGGTAAAAACAGACCGTTTGCGCACAGGATCTCATTTACCAAAAACCGAATAAGTTATTATTTGTGTTGAGGAAAAAGACCTGACATTCCTACGACTAACTACATGTAACGGAAACCGAACAATTTATTATTTGTGTAGAGGAATCGACCCGATCCGTAAAGAATCTGGATATTATTAGCGAACTCCTAAATTACCATGATTCGAAGTTAATCTACCACTTGTGTCGACAGCGCGACAGATACTAAAGAACCATTAACTTGTTTCGTCTGGTTTCTTATTGCGGGTGAACGTTCCAAACGTACACTACTTGGCATCTCCGTTTTTTTTTCTCGAAGATCATCTGGTCGAAGTAAACAACTGTCACGCGAATAGTAATTCTGATTTGAATATGATTCTAGAACTTCCGATTGCTTAATTGTTACGAACTAGCCCGACTAGGTCAAATACTTGACTTTATTATTTAAGGTGATTCTATGAAATTATTGTTCATTTAAAAAAACTAGGTGTAAATATTTATTTTCTTTTGTACATATATTTTGTAGAATCCATCGTTTCCTTCAGTAAACTGTATATATATAAACATCTGTGTTTTACTGGTGAGGAATCAATCAATTCATATCTGTCAGATTTCATTCAACGGGAAAAATACGACCCTGGACCACTCATCCCGGTGGTGACCCCTTTCTACTTTTCCGTGAACACGAAAACTTATCTTTTCCCGAGGAAGGTGGTCACAATATTCTACTGAATTGCTCGAACTATCAGAGAATTACCATCGGAAAAATTTAAGAAATCTATTAAAAATATTCGTTTAAATAAAACATTTTGTTACAAAGCCATTTTTCAAGTTTTTAACTCTTCTAGTTTATATTATTACTGTTTTAAAATTTGAGACTATGATCTCACGATGATTTTCCTGATAATGAGTGTAAACATATCATGTACATAAATTGAATGAATTGATCTATTTAGCTATCTATCTATTTCAATGAATTTGAGAGTAAAATGTGAATATTTCTCTAGCTGCTTTCAATTAACAAACAGAACCATGCGTTTCTAACATATAACATATGTAAACTAATCAACAAAATTATTATAGTTGCGATTTCACAACAATACGTGAAATCTGACCCAGGTCCAATCGACCGCGTGTTTAACAATTTTAGTGCGAATTTCTCCAGCTCTACTTACAGTCTTAAATACAATACGAAAGAGAGTGAAACATAATTTATTTGCTTTCAATGGAATTGTCAAGATAGACCAGCCTTTGAAAATGGTAACAAGTGAAAAAAAATAATAGTAGGATGAAACCCATTGGAAAAGGAAGATATAACAAAAATTAAAGGAAAAATAATTTACGGGAGATCTGAGGTCGGGAAGTGGAAGGGGGTGAGTTTTTGAGGGTAAAAAACGGTTTATCTCGATTTCCGGCAATACTACAAGTCCTATGGAAAAAAGTTTCAAGGCAAAGTTGTAGGTAATAAAAGATCTCCAACTTTTGTATTCACATTTTTTTCACATAACCTCAAAATTTACGTGAAAAATTCGAATAACCAAGTTTTTGGTTTTTTATTTTTCTTTCGGAAAAATTTTTTTTTTACGAAACTTGGTGGAAGCCTGACTTTATTTGTTCCAAACACACTGCAATTTTTGTGATTAAAAATATTAATTTTTTCACCTTATTTTGACTTAATATCGAAAAAGCACCCTAATTTTCAATCGGAAATTCTTGCGTCAAAATATCTGCTTTTTAAAAAAGTCAATGAGCTTTTAGTTTGTTAAAATCTCTACTTCTGATGGTGTGAAAAAAAATATAATTACTATGGTAAATGAAAAAACTCGATTCCGAAAATCACCTGGTAATGTATTTTTTTTACATCATCAGAAAGTAGAGATTTCAGCGAACAAAAAGCCTACCGAATTTTTGAAAAAAGCAGATATTTTGATACGAGAATTTTCGATTGAAAACTAGGGTGCTTTTTCGACATTAAATCAAAATAAGGTGAAAAAATGAATATTTCAAATCGAAAAAATTACAGTGTATTTGGGATACAGAAAGGTAAGCTTTCACCAAATTTCGTGATAATAAATTCTTTTTTGTAAAAGATGAAAATAAAAAATCAAAAACTTGGTTGTTTAAATTTTTCACATCAATTTTTGGGTTATGTGAAAAAAGTGTGGTCACAAAAGTTGTAGATCTTTTCATTACCTACAACTTTGTCATTTAACTTTTTTCAATAGGACTTGTAGTTTTGCCGGAAATCGAGATAAGCCGTTTTTTACCCTTAAAAACTCACCCCCTTCCACTTCCCGACCTCAGATCGCCCGTGAATTATTTTCCCTCCTATTTTTGTTATATTCTCTTCCTTTTCAAATGGGTTTCATCCTACTATTTTTTTTTTGTTCCAAAAATTATCGACCCTGGTCTAAGAGTAATATTACAAGGGTTGTGTCAGGTTCATTGATTTGCGTAAGTTGAGCATAAATGAAATGGCGAACCATACTGTCACTTTTGTGACCTGTCGATCGATGTAATTTTTTGGTCTGTTGTACTCGTTCTCCAGTAATAAAATATAACGTGATGGCGAGTCAAAAAAACGAGCACTGAGATTATCGAAAGTAAATTCAGAAATCGTTCTTGGATTTGAAAATTGTTATAATCAGGTATTTTGAGTGTTTGTTTCAAGAAATTATAATGCTTTCTTCAACCTCAACATATGGAGAATTATATAGAATAATGATATTGAAATGAAGCTGAAAGTTGATTTCCCATGTTTTTATCTAAATCTTCCAGGTGTAGGATCAGATTTATTTGAATAAGCTATCACGGTAACTAAAAAATTGAAGCATTTTGTGACCGGAATGAATACTTTCTTTCGCCATTCACTTGCTTTTCTTTATTCAGTAAGTAAATTCCATACTGAAATATGAACCTCTCTTGGATCTATTGAATTTGGATTCGACTGGAATATTTGTTGGAATCAGATATAACACTTTTGTTTACTGTTTGGCAAAACCAATGAACACGCAATAGTAGCAACTATTTGCATGGTGCTCAATAGTCACCGACTAATCAGCTAGTTTGTAGTCATAAATATGACACAACCTCGAATAAATAGCTACTATTTTGATTGTTGCTAAATTCTCTTTTACTTATTAATTTGACTAGACATAATTCTGGCATCAATAATCAGAATGTTAATGCCAAAACTATATTTCGTTGGATTATCATAAAATACCGTCAAAATTTAGATGCAATCAAAATAGTCGACTATGTATCAAAGTCCTGTCTTGAACGCAAGCTAGCTAACCTTTGTTATTATAGTGATTGTCAATTTTCCGTAGTCATGTTCCGGAACGTATTTTTAACGTTGATCATTCATTCTTTGGAAAACGACCTGGAGTGGAAATTTTAGATTTAGCACATTTTAGGCAATTCTTGGGAGCAGCTAACGGTTATTTGTTTTTGACGTTTCCGAGATATTGTCTTTTGCGCCTGGGCCTCTTGGCCCTTTCCTCCGTCAAAACATTTCTCTGAGAATATCCACTGTTTTCTGAATCGCTTCAATTTACAAGCCTGATATTTTCATTTGTAGTTTTAGATTCTACTTATGTGTCTGAGTTAGAAAATTTTGAGCTTATATCTGAAATTGTCGGCAAAATTATATAGCCTGTATCACTATTTTTATTTCCTATATTATTCTCAACATTTCTATCGGCATCTTCTATAAGGCTCAAGAGCAGAAAGTGTGTGGCTGCTGGTATTTCCGAAGGAATTGAGGAATATCATATTTTCATCATTAGGGATGTCAAGTACATTATTTTCTATGTTGACTTGTACATCAGATACGGTAGATGACTGATAGTAGACTACATCGATATTTCTCGTAATGGCTATATCTTCTGATCCACTAGAAGAGATCTCACCTTCGCAATAGCTGTCTGAATGATTGTTCCCGTTATAATCAGTGAGAGTGGATATTTCACTATACATTTAAGTTGCAGCGGTTTGTTGCAATGGAGAGAATATTATAGGAGTATTCCATAAATCAGCAGTTGGAGAGTCATGAAAACCGATGTATCTGTTCTTGGCCCACTTTCCTCTTCATTGTGGTGAGTTTTCAGTATTTGTGCTGCCAGAGCCCTCAATTTCATTTTCCTCACAGACTGCATCTTCCGTTTTCTCTAAGTAATCTATATTCTCTTTTGCAAAGCAGTGATTAATATTCTTGATGCCCGTGATTGAAGACCTGGAACAGAGAGGACATTGAGTAGGTAGAAATTATGATATGATAACTCAAAACTAATGTTTGTACGTAAGTTATTTTAGCTATGTACTCACTCCTATTTCCTTTAGTTCTGAAGAAGTTCCACTTGAATGTAACGTACCTGGACAGAAATTAATAATGAATAGTTTCTTGTTCATAATTATCAATGGATTAGGATGTAGGAGGCTAGAATACATTCAAAAGCGGAATATTGTCTCTCGGTAACAACTCCTAACTCCAAGATACATTAAAAAGCAAATTAACAGTGAAACAGCCAACAGTAGGAGAAAATACAAGCAAATAAATATTATTCGATGCTTACCTGAAATGTTTATCATAATTTTCATCACAATATAGCTTTTGTCACACAAAAACTGATGCTGAATATATTTGCCGGCAAGATGCTATGGATAACCTCACTTGTTGAGGGAGATGACAATTTTACGATTTTCAGATTTACGACTGGAGATACGAGATTTACGTTACACGTTTTACAGACGTCCAGGATTGTTTTGAAGATACAAGCTTTTTTAAGTAGATTATTTGAACGATCGAGTACCCGTTGGCTCCAAAATACCAATATAAGTAGAACCTGGAACTAGGTGGTTTTATAATTAGGGTGATCATATCACTGTTAAAGCGGCGACAAATCTTGCTCATTGGAACAGAAAATTGTAACATATTAATAAAAGAAGAGTGATGCTAGTGAAAACTGATGAAGCCACAGAGAAAATGTATAAGCCTATATAAGCATTTGAAAAAGTTGAATAAGCCGTAGACATGAATTACTCACGGTATTCATACAACCGATGAGGGTATTAAAAATTGCTTGAACAATTTTGATACCCTTATCGATCAAAACTGTCCAAGTCGCCTGGTACTATGATTCCTATCGGTTCCATTATCCAGGGCACTTGATTAAATATTCACTCATAAAACTTACGAACTGAGAAAGACCGAAATGGCAGTAACTACAAATTATAATAAAACTTTTGTGAGATGAAATGTTCAGAAAAAACGGAACCTAATCGAAAGATTTTGTAGACGTAGTAGGAGGATCAGGATTGGAAAGATATTTTCACGATGGAATGGAATATAAATATATCAGAAACATGAATGAACTGTTGAACATACTGTATTACATTGTTGCGCGAGAATAAGCTGGTAATAACAATTTCTCTTATGTAAAATCGGGCGTTATTAATTCATTTATAGTAAGATAATTGGAACATCTTATTGATATCAAAAAAGGCATTGCATATCTGACACCGTTTGAATCAGGTTTACCAAAAACAATAGTTACTGGTTCTGGATTATTCATTGATCTATCAAATGAATTATCTTTTGAATTACATGTTCTCTTGAATAATATCTCAAGACAAGGTATCAAATTCGATGCAGGTTTTGCCAGGGGCAATAAGCGAATGAATAAATCTGACGGAGCTCCATTACAATATGACACATTTCAAAAACATCGTTAAGATGAATAAGATAGCACTGAGCAAAGTTTTCCATAGTGAGCCATAACTATATATGGCTCACAATGCTGTTCTGGGAAGAAAGGCAGCTGCTTGGGCTCCTGGGAATGCTATGAATTTGAAGCGACATCTCGGAATGTGTATCAATTCGAAATTTTGACATAATGTGGACATCGAGTCATAAAACATGTGCTCTGACCATACGGGAAGAATGTATAAACATAGACAGAACTTGACGACACATCAATTGAAAGTTGAAGCTAGATCTAACGTTGCTTAAGCATTTTTCGAATCTCAGAAACGGTTCACAAGGAATTCAATTATGTCTTGATGATATCTGTAGACTAGAAAAAGTCTTAAAAACAAAGAATGGTTCACGCTTGACTTTGACATTCGATGAAATGAAAAATTATGAAGGAGGTGGCTTTCTACCATTGTTATTTGTGCAGGCCTAGTTGGTTCACAAGCAAACACTGTTCTGAATGAGACGAGTAGAGTTAGAGATCTTGCAGAAATGAAAAGACATCATCAAGCATTAGAGGGAAAAGTAATTGTGTAGAAGGAGTGAAGAATGATAAAAAAAAGGGAATCCTTTGTCTAATTTCGATATCATTACCAAAAAGTACAAAAGAAAAGAATGTATTATCATCAAACTATAGAACTCTGATCAGAAAATTAGTTATTGAACAGCTTGGTACGAGAAAGGAAATTTCAGATATTATTTTGATCCGTACGGTGACTCAAATCCTCCTACTGAATTAGTGACATATCTCGGTGTGAGTAATTCATCTTATCAGAGACATAATTCGAAATATAGGTGATCCTCCAGTATGTGGTCACCTTTTCTTGCAAGTACTCAAACAGTTATTGAATGAAGAAGAATACGAAACTTCCTTGAGAAATATACATTCATTCACACACATTGAAGTTTGAAAGCATAACATGATGAATCTAGTTTTATGAAGTACTGTTAAAGGAACATTGAGTTACTTCTTAGCGTTTTCACTATGTATTCAGGAGTTCAATCAACTTTCCAGCAAGCTGGTATATTCAGTATTATTGGCAACTTGTCAGATTTATGACTGGGATTATTTGAAGATGTTGCTGTACCAGTTTACAAAGGAGGATCTGAAATTACCCTCAAACGCAATACTGACGAGGACGCTTTGTTCAGATGTAAAATCAAAAAGGATGATATTTTTCATGATACAGTCTTTTGGAGTATCGTATGGCTGTGATATAACTCTACCGGCTACATGTGAAATAATTATAAGCGACTACAATATTATCGATTATGAAGTCAACACAATTCAATTGATGAATGAACTTCAAAAACTCAGTTCCAAAATCGATTATATACTCAGATTTGAAACTTGGCAGATTTTCCATCAAACTTGGCAGTACATTTGTCTGAAAATATATCAGGAAGAACTTTGAATTTTGATATAACAAACATATATCGTAACGTAAACAGTAATCTATTTGCGATGGTAACATTCCAAACAAATAAATCAGAAAATCAAGAAAAATCCTTTTACCTTCGATCAATGTGATAAACATATGGTTTGGAATAATGAGAAGGCTTATCCTGGAGAACCACTCGATTCGGATTGGAATGAAAGGAATTCAGAGATTAGCTTAAGATATGTCGATGGATTCCAAACCCAAATTTTTTAAAACTAATTATGAAGTATCTTTTGTTTATGCAAACCCCGATGCATTTTAAAATGTTAGACCAGTGCTTATTATAGATCTAGCATGACAATCATGGACCAACAGAAATGATAACGTTGTACTCCATGTTGACTAATAAACATATAGATCCACCGACTACTAAGGTATACTATGTTACGTTATAATACCACCTTACAACTCCAAGATGAAGAGCCTTAAATCGATGCTACCTTAGTTGCAATTCACTCTATTCATATGGATGGTCACATCATATGAATGAGGGCGATTGAATTATTCAAATATTCTATAGATCAAATAAATGCACTTCTTACAAAAGATGGTACACTCCAGTCATTAGTTTTATTATGCAGCTGGAAATATCTATAATAAAGAGTTGTGTTACTTTTCCAGGAATTCCTTAGGAGATGTATGACATTATTAGCACCCTTTATCGCCCAACGAAGCGGTTCACACTCAATGGTGTTCACCAGACATGACAAATTCACAATTGAATAATTCTCTCATAAAAATTAACAATATAAAAAATATGCTGTATGTCGAATTTGGAATAAAGTAGTAGATGCATTCTGATTGAACAACAAACGATAAAGTTGCTCCGATGCGGAAATTTTATAACTGAGCTAGAATAATGTATTGAATTCTAGACTTCCGCGGATAGCTAACTTTGAATATTCTTGGCTACCGGATAGATTTCGCGTTATATAAACCCAACTTGATGATGATGATGTACCTGAATGCTTCCGGAATTCAAGTTTGAAGTGAAGAAATCGTTAACATCCATGTATGATTCAAATCTCAGTTTCTTTTTTCAGGAAACTACCGAGAACATCGTACGTCAGCCATATCGAGGAATACGAAAGCTCAATCAGCAGACATAATAGATTATCCCTACCACGCTACTGTAATACTACCCTGGGATAAAATTTGTGGAGGAGCTATATTGAATACACGATTCATTTTAACAACTGCACTATGTACGTTTTGGTGAGTGGAGAGAAACTCAATAGCTTGAATATTTTACATCTCGGGACTCCGAATAATTCAATGATCAAAGTATGTTTTATGAAGTATGCAATGATAATCACGTCTAATCTAGGTAAGGTTAGAGTAGTTATGAACCGATCCTATACAATCATCTTCCGATCATGGTGAGGTCCTTTTCAAGGATTAGGTTCCGCAAATACATAGAAGCATTTCTCATCGAAAAATGTTATTACACATTATACTGATATCTAACTAAACCTTCAAATGTTTGTATAAATTCAGGATAATCTCACATCTGACTTTTTTCAATTTTTTCAGTATATTTGTATTTTCAAGTCCTTATTTAAGCATTTTGATCGATTTGTTTTGTACTCATATAATTATTTTTGTCTCTGTTCCGTATACATTCGAACTTTTGTCACGTTTATGTGTATTGTTATCTTATTCATTTGATTTTTATTTGTTCTAGTCGCGTTCAACAACATTATCTTATTTGAACTGTGTTCATTTGATTGTTATGGGACCTAATACATATTATCGTTATTATTATTACTTGTTCAGATTCTCAAAACAACCAAATATGAGATAAAGTTACGATGTAGACTTCAACTACAGACTTAACATTGGACTTCTACCTGTTTGACATATACACAAATATACAGCTACACAACTACACACTTACACGCCCACAGGCTATAACATTTACACCCCCTCCCATACCACACATGTATTGTTGTTTAACCTTTACAGTGAAACAAGTATCCTTGTGTAATCTAATTTTATTTAGACGAATGCTTCTTAATGATTATTTTACTGTTTATAAGTTTGCTTATCTTTGTGGTATCCTACAATATTTGCTATTGACAAAGTGTTATATTGCATTCATAGATATTTATGTTAAACTCGACTGAATTTCATAGACAGATATAATTTCAGGGTGACCCCTGAAGATATCCGAGTCCGAATCGGATCTACTGAAATAGATAGGGGTGGTATATTACTACAAAATCAAGCTACATACAAGCATCCCACATTTGATATAGAAAATAACTGGGAATATGATGCAAGCGTGCTGCAATTAGCAACGGAGATTTTTTTTCAAAACTGTATAGCTCCAATTCACCTGGCAGACGTAAATATGCCATTAGAAAGCGGAAGGATGGCTTCTGTTACCGGATTTGGGAGTCCATCATTTTATGGACCCTATTCGCGAGAACTCAAGAAGTTGGACTTGCAGATTCTTACCAATGAAAAGTGCAAAGGTTTCCACAGTGAAGATGTGGTAACAGGTCGAATGTTTTGTGCTGGATCCTGCAGTGCACATGATGAATGCATTGTGAGAATATTGATTTTATTATCCAGATGTTTGAGGTTAGACTTGTAAATTTGTCACCCGCTTGTTCCCTAAAAGAGAACATTATTCCAAATATGCAATCAGAAAGATTTTTTCCGATTTATAATAATTTTATTCCATTGGCTTTCTAGGGAGAACTTACAGTTCAACAAATAGATTTTTTTCTATACAATTGATTGTTGAAGCCGTTACTTTATGATAATTTGTCATATTGTAGAACTAAATAAACAACGCTGTTTGCTGTTGTCGTTTGATAATGTGACAGTTCAACTATGGAGACTAAAGTAACGATTTTGAACATTGAATTAGTGGTAAAAAACATTTTGACTCCCCAAATTTTTTTAAATTGGCTCGCTATAATTAAAAAAAATGGGAGAAAGATTTGTTAATATAGATAACATCAAAACATAGTTTTAAAAATTTCTTTGAAATCTCTATGTAACTGTTCTCTTACCACGAAAATGAAATCTTATGAAAATCGATTTTGTCCTAGCAAAAACATTAATTTTTAAATAATTGTTGATTTTGATTAACGTTTCCTATAGAAGTTAGGAAATCTGTATTAAATTAATAGTATTCGAGGACGTGACGATATGTAAACTCACAAGAACAGTTCAGGCCGGTGACCCTTAACTCAGACAGTCTCACAAGTAATTTTTTTATCCAACACTAACTCAGATGGTCATCAGCGATAAGTCCTAACGTACCCATGATCTCAGATGATCTTTATACTAACTGTAGATGGAACTTTACCATATACAGAGTGTTTAACAAAATTGTCAAATATTTTTGGTTGTTGATTATAAAAAGACGAACTTTATGATATCAAATCAATTCATTGATTTTGTAACTTACACATTTTAAAAAGTATTTGATTTTAATATGTACTTACTACATATACAGCTTTATTATATACAGAGTGTTTAACAAAATTGTCAAATATTTTTGATTGTTGATTTTAAAAAGACGAACTCTTTGATTTCGAATCAATTTATTGATTTTGAAACTTATACATTTTAAATAGTCTTCAATTTCAACTTGTTTATCTTCCAACAGATGAATTGTTATATGAAAGTTTTGATATTTCCCTACATTCAATATTTTCCAAAGAATTTAACAGGAAACATACAACAATTTGAATTCTTTTTATATCATCGAGATATTGAGATACGTTTGGTTGAAAATAAGTGCACTAATTAATACATTTATCATGAAAACTCTCGCATGCATTTGTCTCTCTGCAAACTTAATGCATTTTTAACTCAAATGTCTACAGGAAATATCGCGTTGTCGTCCATCTAGTCTACCATGTAGTCGCAATTGCGCAATTGTATTCTTTAATTCCGTATGTGCAGCTAGCTCAAAATCGAGAATAATTGACTGTGATCGAGAAGTCAGTCCGTTTTCTTGACTTGTCCGCAAAATATGATGTAAAAGGCAGTGGTAAGTTTTTTTGTGTTTTATTTGGCAAAAGACCAAATAATAACGGTATATAAACGTCTTTCTTGTGAATATGTACTGTGTAATTCTGAACAAAAATGTTGGACAATAATTGAATTTTTCATCGATAAGAATGTTATCGCTGCTGCATGAGTTAAATAAATTAGTTCATGTTGAAAAAATAACATATTGTTGATTTGATCATTTACAAGCAAAAATAATTCGTCCTTCGCTGTTCCAATCTCAATTTCGTTGAGTAAAATTTGTATATCTCCTTGTGTTTGTAAGGTTTACGTGTAAGTTTCCCGGTTAAAAGAGATAATAACTAATCTGATTAAACCGTTTAATGCCCAACTTGCTTATGATGGTATATCTCAGGGTCTATCGTAATGAAACGTGCCCTTCGATTCCCGATTGACGGTTGTGACCAAAGCGCCAACAGTTTTACTCATAAAATGTGAAAAACAACCTCAATCATAAATCTCCGGCATTAGAATGGTGTTGGGTAGATGGTGTTAAACAGAGGAATCAAAAGAAATGGTTCAACTTAACAAAACATGGTATTATTGCAAAACAACAAACAACCGTCGTCACAGTATGCGTTACCTTCAACAAATTTAATCAAAAAATCAACCATAACGGATGACAAGAAGATATTGATTCTAATCAAAAATTACAGGGAGTGGAGTTCGAGACAAACAATCGAATTTTGCCAAAAATACTATATCAATTCGCTCTGGTCAAATTAGTTAAAGTCTGATAATCAAAGAATAGATAATTCAAAATCAGATAATAAGATTTCACTAGTACGAAATGAATAATTCAACTTCATAAAATAATATTTTACAATACGAAATAGATGATTCAAATTCAGATAACATATTCATGGATCAGTTACGACGATAGAGATCTTGACAAATTTAATTTTAAAAACAGTGAAACACCCAAATTGATTCATAAAGGATTAGGATAACAATATAATCAATCATCAATTGAACAGATTAATAAAGGATCAAGACAACATTATTAATCAGGTACAAATGCGCTGTTATCTTGAAAAATACTAATGCAAGGTCAGATAATAAACATTATCAGGTAATTGAAAATCAGATATTATAAAATATTACAATTTACGAATCAGATATTTCAAAGAAGTCAAATGGAACAGATGATATTCGGAAAAGAGAGGAAAATGAATGTTAAGGAAAATTACTCGGTAATCAAGAATTAGAACCTCAATCCTATAAACTGTAAAAAGGATTCAACAAATTTACGATCCCAACCTGATGAGGAAAAACCATACCTATTCTTTAACTCACAATTATCGGGATCGAAGCAAATATTTACTAACCACTATGAACGTACTTGCTTCCTCAACCAGCATGTTTGGTTACTAAGAATAACCTTAACCTTCCTCGACCACGAAGAGCACAAATTACAGATTGGAAAAGAAATCACAAAATAACGAATCTGGTTCGATATCTGATCAAAGTCAAATTAATATAAAGAGAATGAAACTAAAATATGAAGTTAAATTAGGAACAAGATGATGAAAAATGAGATGAAATGAGTGTTTGTGGTGGGACTATCCGCAGGCATGTCGTCCATTAACAGAAGATTTCCCAAAATATCCAGTCAATCGACAACTATACATCAAACCAAACATAATTATAACAATATTCAAACAACAATAAAGCTGTCGATGACTGGATTTTTGGGCGATGAAGAAAAATGCATAAAATGGCAGAAAATTAATATTTACGACATACCTGCTTTAACGGACCCACACACAATGACGAATTCATTTCCCTACTTGAAAATCATCACTCACGACCATATGACACCTATACTGTGCAATTAAGCAAATCGATAACATATGGTGATGACTGCAGGTGCTGCTATCATATCATAGATGCCAGGACCTGCCTCATCCGGAACTTAATTATTCAAATTAATTAAGAATTCAAACAATATTGGAATTAAACCCTGTAACGGGGTTCACACCGTTACATGTTTGAGGTAGTTTTGCAAGTAATTGAAGACGTTGACGCCCAATAGAGTTCCTTATGTATGTATGGGCAGTGTATTGATTAGTTCAGGAGAATTTTCAACTTCTCCGTGAATAATGTTGAAGGTTGAGTGTTGAGTTCTTCTGTTGCTTTTCTTTTGCAAATATTCATTCACTTTTTATGGATTCAATTTTGGAGTTACCGCGCTAGAATGAATATGTTATCCTGTTTGTCTCGGAAATTTTAAATTGAATCCAATACTGTATACTTTGGCGATGCAGTTAGTTGTTGAGCAAGTCTATTTTGTTCATTCGGTTTAGTAATTACTTGTAACTAAATACCTACTAAAGAAAGAAAGTTTCCAATAAGGGATTCGAGAATTTTGGGTCTTCTAGAATCGGCTAGGTAGGAACTTAATACGAAATGAAGAAATTTTACAAATACCATCACAGATATTCAGTCGTTAGACATTTCAGTACACTGTATAAGAAGAATGAATCTATTTTCTTCAATATATTTTACATTTACATTCAACCATATGAGTTCATTTGCGAGATTAGAGCTCCCGCACTGTTAAAATCTTATCAGGTTCTTCACAGTCTCAGTTTATGTCCGTACTTCTTTGAGGTATACCTATATATTATTCCTATATTCTCAAATATTATCGATAAAATGAAATTTCTACTTTCTTTATTATCTTAGCCATTTACGTGGGTATAGTTTCGACAACCAGCGTATCATCTTCAAAACGGTACAAATGTACCTATGAATAGACATAGGAGATCTTGAGATATTTATAGTAGAATATAAGCTAAGAACAACGAATGGAGTTAGTTTGATCACAAGGAAATACATGACTGTGATAGAATAAGATAATAGGGTAAAGTTACCAAGGTAATTAAGTAATGTTATGCAGAGATATAGGATTACGGGGAAAATTTGTTATCAATTCATCGCATACTGTAGTACTTGTCTGAAATTGATTTTACCGTCACATCGTAGATGTCTCAGGCAATTAGGCAAGGTTATATCTGACCATGCCTGCCATCGAATGAGAAGTAAAGGCACCATGTGCTTTACGAAGACAGCGAGCATTACTGGTAGTATTCGGCAGAATCCCCATTGCATTGAGGAGAATATGAGATTATTCATTCTCGGCTCCCTCCTACTAGTCAATTGAGAATGGTTGCAATCCATTGTTGATGGCTTCAAGCTAATGATATCCAATTTTCTACCAAATTTTCCGAAGGAGAATGGAAGTGAAGGCTCTATATATTATTGGATTGTATTCTGCTGATTTGTGGCTGCAGGGAGGACAATATAGAAGAGATTAGCGATAGTTTTATCTGTGAATGTGAACTGAGAAAGTAAATTCTGGGAAATTCATTTTGATATCTCACCAAAGTCTCCAAAGTGGAATTAAATGGATGACTATCATTAAAGCATGATAAGCCACCAATCAGTTGACATTGTATACCTTTGCCTTGAAGAACATATATATTTTTATAGAATAAAATACTATTCAGTTCAGGAAAGTTAGACAAAAATCGATCAGATCTTATGAGTTTTTTCGAGGTCGGGTCATGGAATTTTATGACTGATTTTTTGAGGAAAATGTGATTTTACAAACTTTTATTCGGAACTTTGAATAAAAAAAAAATGCATATTTTCCTTATTAGAACTTATTAGTTTGCTTTTATTGTATAGCGTATATTAACCAAATCTGAAATACTGTTTGGCTCACATTATTGCCTACCACCGGTTCCAATGTGAAACCAGCCGCTCTTTTCCCTTACTTCCAACCAAGTCAACACCAACACATTCACCGCAAGCTATAACCCCACGTTCCAAACTTCTGATTTCTGAAGCTATAACGTTTCTGTCAACTCCAGATATATGCTTTCAGGTGGAAGAATAACTTTAAAAACCTATCTCACCACTGATCCACTACTTGTAACAGTCTGCTGAGTATTATTATTTCAGGTAACGTTAATATCTCATCAAAAAGTTATATGAATTGAGAATCGTTTGGTGGAACCTGCTCGGGTATCGAAGATCTCGGTTGATTTGCGTACCCCTAGGGTTCTTCTGAACTGCCACCACTAGGTGTATAATTCAGCCCACATAGAAGCTGTTCCTGACTACGTTGCCTTGATCCCTTCCCAGGGACCGCCTCTAATCACTCACAATTTATATTTATTCTACCGAATATTCTGAAGGTCGTATTTGCTGGCAGGTGATTAGGAATCACTAGTTAAACTCGCTGATCAAATTAAATGATAAATATATATTGGAAGTTAACAAAATGTGATATATATCAACACAACAACCAGATAAGTCCCAAAATCTGATTATGGGAATGATAGCATATGACTGGTCCTATTCAGTTTCACCCAAAGTGGGTACCTGAGAGACGGTTATCAGTGTCGCTAGTTCTTCCTCTTTCGCTCAGGTTCTCTTAAGAAAGTTGTAATCAGTGAGAGCTATTTATCACAAACGTCAAACAGTGATCGTTTTCACGCCCAACCACGCCGATGATTGATAGATCATATTTAGATTTCCTCTCCCACTCTCTCTCTCTCTCTCTCTCTCTCTCTCTCTCTCTCTCTCTCTCTCTCTCTCTCTCTCTCGCTCTATCTCTCTCCTCTCTCTTTCTATTTGTCTCTGACAACCTTGGGCAAACCTAACGACCTGATACTGTATCATATCTCCTAAGTGATCTCTGATAAGCGAAATTACAATGGAACACACAAACTAGCCTGAATGGCTGGAAGGAACATATATCAACAAAATAATATTGCCGGGCGCAGCTTGATGTGAAGGTTAAATAACCACAATTATATTCTCGACTCAGAGGTTGAAGTGAATAAAACAATTGTTCTCTGGCAATCAAAATGCACTTACCTTTCCGATCTGATATCACAATTCCCTCTCGAATTTCTCGCAGAAGTGAGGCACAGAAAATTCACACACTCGAGTTCTACGTCGTATTGAATTATTGGTGTTATGAAACTGTCACGAAATGATTTGAGAGAGCGAACACTTTCCGCGAAACGCGAAAGACGCGCCTAAGTTTAGCGCTGTTTTATACCTAGGAATAAATATCTCCTGTTGCACAAATATTACATTCAATTTTGCTACACAACTGAATTCTGACTAGAAGCCAATTCAATGCTCCAAACTACTCCTACGCATGCTATCTACAGCTCCGGCTTCTCTCTTTCACGATACCACAAACAAAATTTAACGTAGGTTGCCCTCTTTTGGAGTCAGTCGAATTTAAATAATTTCTTCGTTGACTTATATGAACCGGAGAACTTGATAAATTAATTTAATCTCAACAAAAATCAACCTGCAATAATGTTCTACTTGAATTGATATACTGGGAAATTACTTCATAGACATATTACCTCAACCACAATGAAAACGAAAATTAAGAATATTTCAGTCACTTTGAGTGTGGAATCTAGGTAGAATATATAAGACTTGAATTAATGCAAGTAATGGATCATTCCCAATAGTAATGATTCCTCGGAGTATTACGTTATATCACATAGGTTATAGAACACTATTATTGTGCTTACAGTTTCAACAATAACTAGCGCTTCATCTTCAGAACGATACAAAAGTGAAATATTCGTTGCTGGTTCAGATATGTAGGTGATGTTTTATCGTTCTTCAAAGGAAAATAATTCTGCAAATTTGAATCAAGTCAAAACTTAGCATGAGCAGAGTGGAATTTCTGAATCAAGCACGCAATTCACTTACTTGTATCTGCCTAGCTTATATGCTCATTGAAATTACGTAAGTACCTCTATTCTATTTACGCCATATCCCAATTATGCAATACCAGGCATGTATTTCCCCATATTCGAAATGCAGCCCTAGCTTTTATTTCACCATAAACATTTTAAGACCTCCTATGTTTATTCATACACTTGTATCGTTGTGAAGATGGCACGCTCGTTGTCGAAACTATAGTCACGTTGATGTTTCCACAATATAAGTTATAAAAACAAAGTAAAAACTGTTTCATTCCATTAATATGATGAACTATCGCAGATTAAAGGATTCCACTATCGATTTTTTCCATATGAACATTAATTCACGTTGCACAATTCCTAGTTCCGAACCACACAATCTCTATCGTGAAAGCATGATATGTTCAACTATGTAACCAAATATTATCTCAGATCAGTTGAATTCTACATGTAAGATGCTATTTAACTGTAGTGATGTGTTTCCAGAGAAACTTTGGTGCTCCATTGGTACTTGATGGAATCGTCATTGGCATGGTTTCGTGGTCAAAAGAATCTGATGGAACTGGACTATATACAAAAATTTCGGCAGTCCGTTATTTCATTGATAGCGTATCCACCAACTCTAATTCGTGAAATTTTCCTATTAAAGATTAAATTAGGATATAAATTGGTTTCTTATTCAACCCAGCTCAGCTTATCATTCTAACAGGAACCCAATACTCTCAACTCAGCATACTATTCAAGTTTTCTCTCCAAAGCACAGGAGATGGCGAATCTAGACCATTTCGAAATTGATCAAAGTTAATCTGGAACCTTTCCAAAAATTATAACAGTTCAATATTTCACTCGCCTATTCAATTGTTCCAAATATGTATATTTTTCCCTATAGAGTAATAGCTTCATTATTCCTGAAGCCATCTCTTACCGAGATCATGCACTCATTAAGGCTCAGCTAGCACCGATACGCGTCATTTCGGGAAGAATACGATTTGCTGACTATAGACGCGCCAGATTTTACATCATTCCGACCTCACTCGGAGGTCAATGGATCAGTCGGATCAGGAGCTATTCTTGTTCAGAATATTGTTTTGACACTCTATCTGGTGAAAGCTGTAGCGTTTATCAAGATTATCACTTCCCACGCTCAAGCACTATAAGCGTAACATGTACGTGTATAACTTTGGTATTCATCACAATTCAACCAGTCAAGCATTCAAGTACATTTGGAATGAAACGATTGCCTCTCGATAATCTCAAGAAATCGGTTCGTGTATCATAATATACATACAACTTCACTATCCCAACGTTAAGTACACCATTTTGTAAAATGACGCGTGTATTTGACAAAACAGACATAAAATTGTCGCTGATTTGGAAAAAAATTGTTGGGAACACTGAGAACAATATTTCCAAAATTGACCACACATTTATGGTGTCCGGTCATCCTTTCCTACCGAACGATAGGGATTTTGGGCTCATCGAGATACACTCCTCCTGATTGCGCACGAATTATTTGTGACGCAAGACAAAACAAGTTCCAGGTGTACGAAACGATGAAAGAAACTTTTTTATCAAGTGCAATTTAAAAAAACAGATCACAAAAACAAAATAAAACGTTGATAGAATGATTTTCAAATCATTATAAGTTCAGTGGCTGTGACCTGTTTAGAACTTGAATTCCGGTTTCACCCTGATGATGATGCTAAAGTTGGTGAAAACCTTCGAACGCGTGACAGACACCATGAGCATGTGATAAACTACTCGAATACGTGACAGACGTGTCCAGATAACCTGAACACGTGGTAAACTATTCCGAAGACTTGAGTAGATGTGCTAGGCCGGTTCGGGCTCAAAATCGACCTTTTTTGCATGTAAATCTCCATAAGGAAATCTAAGGTTCACTTTACCGAAAACTGACCATCCCAAGGTCATCCACAATCACGCATGCGCAGTCATATCGATGGGGGTAGGTAGTCTATGGTTCTATGAACTAGTCATCTGTCTATGGTTCCCCCTAACTATGGTTCTGGAAGTCTGTGAACTAGTCATCTGTCTATGGTTCTTCCCTAACTATGGTCTGATGAAGTCGGTGAACTAGTCATCTGTGTATGGTTCTAACCTAACTATGGCCTGGTGGAGTCTGTGAACTAATCATCCATGTATGGTTCTTCCCTAACAATGGTCTGGATAATCTGAAGTCAGTGAACTACTCATCTGTGTACTCACATTCTACCGAAATGATTTTTTTTTGTCTACACACACCGAGATTCGAACCCGGGAAATAAACTCTAAAGTTAGGCGGCTTAACCGCGGAGGATTTTGAAACAATTTAATATAGTATATAAGCACTTCTACTGAAAATGAAATATTTTTCTACACACACGGGAATCGAACCCGAGAAATAAGTTCCAAAGCCGGCTCCTTAACCGCTCAACTATGGAGGACTTGATAACAAGCGATTTCAATGTTGTAGATGTAATCGTGGGGTATCCGGTTCGAGTGATAAGTGTGAGTATATTGCAGTCTATGTGGTGCAGGTAGTTGTTTGTACATGACGTCTTGTAATTATCAGGTCTCCACTTCCGGTCTGCGCTGGCGATGTGTGTTATCGGGTAGATAGCGTTATCGGGTAGATAGCGTTATCAGTGATTGTGAGTCACCCGGATGGGCATCCAGTGTGTGTAATTAGTGTTATCGGGTAGATAGCGTTATCGGTGATTGTGAGTCACCCGGATGGGCATCCAGTGTGTGTGATTAGTGTTATCGGGTAGATAACGTTATCGGGTAGATAGCGTTATTGCGAGTCACCCCGGTCTGGCGATCGACATCCAATGTGTGTAATTAGTATTATCGGGTAGATAGCGTTATCAGTGATTGCGAGTTTGGTTGTTTGTAAAGAGTGTGTTATGTTGTATATACAGGTTGTTTGTAAGAGAGGTCCTAGACACGTGGTGTCATGTCAGCTATCACGTGATCCTTCGGTGTCATGGCGTCTGTCACGTAATTCTTCGGCGGTCAACGAAGTGTCATGACGTGTTACATCACCGGGTTTCTATCACATGCTCCTTCAACGAGGTGTCTGTCACGCAGGACGAGGTGTCATGGCGTCTGTCACGTCCGAGGTGGCTATCATGTGTTCCTTAAACGAGGTGTCACGCAGGACGAGGTGACATGGCGTCTGTCACGTGGGTCTTCAACGTGGCGTCTGCCACGCGGTTGTGAATCGATCATAACGTTTACGACATATACATCAAATGAAAAAAAAATGGTGAAAAAGATTGAGAGGGATCCGAACCCACATCATTTTTTATCTGAAAATATTTCATCATTTCACATGTATACTTACCAGTTCGATCGACCTCTTATCTCTCACCCGCATTTAGTTTTGATTGTATATTTTAGGTTGAAAAAGTCAATAGCGCAGAGTATGAGGGAGTGTGTTGTTGTGTGCTACTGCTCCAACTAAATCGTTCGTGATAATGTCTCCTCGATTATACAACAGTGTGCGATGCGAAGAAATTCGTAATAAGCGTATGTCCGCCGAGTTTGATGAAAATCCTCGAAGAATTACAATTACCATCCAAAAATTGGATAATCGCTGGAGAATACATAACTTTCCTTGACCGATTGATATTTTCTATTTCGGCGGAGATTTCGATTCACCTCCAGAAGATTGGAAGATAATCGATATGAATATAGAAGGTCAGTTCAGATATAAACATAGAAGAATGGTAAAAATCATATTTAGGGTATCGTTCCGAAACCAGGATCGTATATACTTGATTGTTTTAGAGTGCTATCGATGTTGATTTTTATCTGATCGCATTACTACCATACCAATGTGACATGCGCCGAAGAGATACTTCCACCTTTAAGATGTTTCAACTGTTTTCTGAGATAGGGGAGGGGGAGGTCGACTATAGAATAATCAAAACAAATTTTTACGCAGATAAAATTAAAGTTATAAGACTGCTGAACAAATTATGTGTAAAAAGTGAGGATGATTAGAGTGGGGGTGTTAAAAACAAATTTTGTGATTCTAACCACAATTCTGAATGATATTCTATACGCGAACGTTCCCCAACACACATCTATATTTGTCTGAAGGCGGTGGTGGTGGTGAGGAGTGTAACCGTACCAAATGGATTCCGATGAATTTTCAAAAAATCAAACGATAACCAAAATGTGAAATGAATTATCGAAACGATCGATTTTCATCGTTATCACTGGAATCAAATTCGTGAAAAAATTTTAACTCAGTAGGGAATTTTAAAACAATTTATTTTATATTCTTAAAATTTTAATAATTTTTATTAAATATTTACTTCAACAATCATTATCGAAACGATCGATTTCCATCGTTATTACTGGAATCAAATTCGTGAAAAGTTTTAACTTAGTAGGGAATTTTAAAACAATTTATTTTATATTCTTAAAGTTTTAATAATTTTTATTAAATATTTACTTCAACAATCAATAATCAATAATCGCCAGATTTACAAAACCAACATTAATCACATTAAAGACCTATTTCAGAGTTTCGTACACGAGTATATCACTAGTACAAGTGAAGATATTTCGTCCCCTCCTTTAAAAAAAAAAATAATTAACGAAATTATTAGAACTTTCACTATGAAAGTACTTGAATTCTTCAAAATGCGTATCCAAGACAAGAATAAAGGTAAGAAATTATAAAATTTTCGAGGTCAATCTATTAACCTCTGATCAAGATTGTTTCATCGTACATAATTGAAATCTTTTCAAAATTAGTACTAAAAGAACCCGATTGTTTGAGATAGCTATTAGAACGTTCAATAATTTCACTTGGAATCCACAACTGATTTTATATACTTTGATACCACATATCGGAAAATATATATTTGTGAACCAAGAAACATTGTAATTTCGCTCTTTTCGTTTTCAAATCTCTGCCAAAAATTTGATATAGTAGCTCAGCATTAAATTCCATTCACAGGGCAAAATAATTTTGATTGACTGTCATCAACAACAATTTCTAAATATCAATTGTGATTCACTATGATCCATAAAGTTATGAATATATACTTTTTTTTTAACTACATGTATATTGCGTAATTCTTATTTCGATTCCAATGTGATCTGCTTCATTATATTGATTCCGATTCTTTGATACCACATATCGGAAAATATATATTTGTGAACAAAGAAACATTGTAGTTTCTCTCTTTTCGTTTTCAAATCTCTGCCAAAAATTCGATATAGTAGCTCAGCATAAAATTCCATTCACAGGGCAAAACAATTTTGATTGACTGTCATCACCATCAATTTCTAAATATCAATTGTGTGTTGGGTACTTCATTCAGAGAGATCTCTCTCTGACTTCATTACGGATCACATTTTATGCAATTCTCCGTAAATGTAATATCTATATAGTTCAAGCAATACATGCATGAATTAATAACTGGAAAAAAAAATATGAGCGTATAGCAAATTAAATTTTAAGGTGGTTCATGCAACTCGATCTGAAATGTCGAACATAACCTACAAAATTGGAAAAAAGCGGTTTTTCTTAAATAATTAAAAACTATAGCTCGGATCGGAAAAAGTTAAAGGAGAAAGTTTTAGGTATCTGTGTGTTGGGTACTTCATTCAGAGAGATCTCTCTGACTTCATTACGGATCACATTTTATGCAATTCTCCGTAAATGTAGTATCTATATAGTTCAAGCAATACATGCATAAATTAATAACTGAAAAAAAAAATATGAGCGTATAGCAAATTAAATTTAAAGGTGTTCATGCAACTCGATCTGAAATGTCGAACATAACCTACAAAATTGGAAAAAAGCGGTTTTTCTTAAATAATTAAAAACTATAGCTCGGATCGGAAAAAGTTAAAGGAGAAAGTTGTAGGTATCTGTGTGTTAGGAACTTCATTCAGAGAGATCTCTCTGACTTCATTACGGATCACATTTTATGCAATTCTCCGTAAATGTAATATCTATATAGTTCAAGCAATACATGCATAAATTAATAACTGAAAAAAAATATGACCGTATAGCAAATTGAATTCAAAGGTGGTTCATGCAACTCGATCTGAAATGTCGAACATAACCTACAAAATTGGAAAAAAGCGGTTTTTCTTAAATAATTAAAAACTATAGCTCGGATCGGAAAAAGTTAAAGGAGAAAGTGGTAGGTATCAAATAGATAATTATCGATATCTTTCTTTTCGAGTTATATTGAAAACCGTTGAAAATTGGGGTACGCTTCCATATGTATTGTTTCCTGTACATGGCAAGCTAAGATAGCACTTTTTTTCTTAATTTGAAATATTGACAATTTTTCAAAATATATCGATTTTTCGAAAAAGACGCTCTCATAAATTGACTAGATCTTCTCAGCAAATGGTCATTGAGTAACGATTTATTTTCTTCATGAAGAGTTGTCCTATAACTTTATCGAAGAACCGTAGCGATTTTTTCAATTTTGAGGGTGAAAAAAATGACTTTGAAAAAAAATTTCCTCTATTTTGATCATGTTTTCAATTTTAATTTTAGAAAAATGTCTTTAACGGAAATCAATTTGTAACATCTTTTCACGAATTACCTCCGGCTGCCGGAGTGTGAGGAAGCACTGCGCGCTCGCACTGAAAACTGATTTTGCGCGTTCAAAGTGGCTTGTGCTTGCAAAATCTTCAATGTTTCAGCTTCTGGATAACATACGAAAATATTTTCGAACTTAATCTGGGGAAGCTCGATGAGATAAACACGAATATCGTATTTATTCCAGTCTTAGAATCTCGAATATATTTATTTTTTACATTTCCAGTCTGTTTTACTTTTTATGTCATTTAAATTACGATTTATTAACAAAACAGTATTTTCCATGTAATATCTCAACTTTTTTGCTCAGGGAATCATACAGACGTTATGCTTGCGGATCTCTTTAACAATTATTTAATTATTTCAGTAAATATTTCTTTATGATACAAAATTATTATAACTAACCTTATTTATCATCATCATCAATTATGATGGAGGTGATAGGAGTAAGTGGGAACTGTCTTTTTTGTTTCTTCCTTTTAATATGTTAGAAGAAATCATACCTCTACAAGGATGTATCTAAGAGAAACGTGAAATAATTAATGAATCAAGAAGATTTTTCAAAAAGGGTATTTGAATAAAAACTCAGATTCACCTCCAGATCGTAGAGCGCTTCTTTAAACCTTCTAATAATGCGTCCTGCGTTAGAGGCTTTTTCATAGAATAGGTATTGCAATGATTGATTTTATGTTTTTCCATTTACTTGTGATGAAAGTGTTTATTGAAGAATTATTTTCTACGATCGCCTTGCAGATTCCTAGGTTTACGATGTTATTTCAGGAATATCAAACTAAACGCTTTCCGAACCTCGAAACAAGTAAACTTGAAAATGTAACATATAATTCGATTATATCAATATTTCAACATCCAACTCTGAATACATGGACTAGAATTTTGCGAAAAGGAAATTGATTAAAATTCTGAATATCTCTGTTCACACTATCCATTTCGCTTAACATACTTTATGAAATATGGAATGAATTATTATCGAAACGATTGATTATTCATCGTTTTCCACGATTGTTAATGATTATCCAATTCACCAAAATGAACGAGAATTTTGCGAAAAGGAAATTGATTAAAATTGTGAATATCTTGGTTCATACTATTCATTTCGCTTAACATACTTTTATAAAATATGGAATGAATTATTATCGAAACGATTGATTATTCATCGTTTTCCACGATTGTTAATGATTATCCAAATCACCAAAATGAACTAGAATTTTGCGAAAAGGAAATTGATTAAAATTGTGAACAAAGCTCGGATAGGAAAAAGTTAAAGGAGAAAGTTGTAGGTTGATAAAGATCCACATGTTCACATGTTATATAAAAATCTAATGAATAGTTTAAAATATCAGAAAGTTTGAGATATCGATGATTCAGATATTATATTTGATTGAGTATACTGATGTTGTAGCTATATAGCCTTCTATTAATAAGCCGATGAACTATCACAGTTGAATGTCAATGTCAATGTTAGTGTACCTGCGTCATCACATTCTGTTCATACTGATATGAGAAAGCAAACGCGTGTGAGTGTAAACAAATAACAAAGAGTGAATCATTTGTACTACACACAATCTGTTAATTTTCGGGTAGGGTTGAATGCGAAAATATTGAATTTGATTGAGTTAATCTGAAAAGAGAAAGATGTTTTAAGTATAAATAGTATGTTACTATTTTATGTATATAAAAATATTATATTAATTCAATTCAATCGAGTTTTTGGATGATATGACTAATGATTTGAATTCCACAGTCATTTGATCTGATTTATTAATAAAACAGTGCTTTTTATACGCAAAATCTTATTTTCAATAAAAACACATTAAAATTAATAATTTTATCTCAGACTAATAATAATAATAATACATTTTATAAACTTATATATATATAAAAAGAATGAAGTACCCTGTTCACCCCCATTCAAAGGTATAGGATCCACCAGTCTTAGATTGAGTTTTCCTTGCGAAAGAATGAAAAATATATTAGTATAATCAATATAAGAACTAAAAATGTGCATACCTCCACAATCAAAACTGCTAAGTCTACACCCGTGCCATATATACGCAACTCATCAATATCTTCTTCTTCTTTCGGTGGTGTTGTTGAGGGTGGTAGTGGATGTAGATTCAATCTAGAGGATGATGGAGGTGGTGTTGATTGATCTCTGTATACAGTAAAATGATGTTCCAAGAATTACTATAGTAATTAAAATTAAATAACTAACCTTATTTGATCATCATCATCATCAATTATGATGGGGATGATAGGAGAAAGTGGGAACTCTCTTTTTTGTTCCTTCCTATTGATATTTGATGATGAGGGGGTTGTTGGTCTCTTTCTACATCCACTAAAATTGCGTTGAAGAAATAAAAGAAGAATATCGAAAACAACAGAATGAAACTCACTTTTCATTTCTAATCCTTGTTGATGATTGCATCCTGTCAACACTGTTATTATTGTCAGCTCTATAAGAAATTTATTATTAGTTTTAACAATGTATGATTATATTTTTCTTAATGAACTTACACATTAGGTAATTCATTGATTAAAACCTCTCTCCCGTACTTCAGGGTACACCTCTCTATTTCCCCATCGTTCATCGTTGATTTACTGTCAACAAATTATAATTAAAAATCATTAGAATGATGTGAAGAATAGAGAACGTACCCTCAAATCGAATTATCTTCATTCAAAACTACTAATGTGCTATGAGTCCCTACAGGGTCATCATTATATTTTGAAATAGTCCCATCATTCTTACTCATATATACAATATAACCACTGAAAAATTAGTAAAAAGATATGAAATTTTATTAATGGATATTTCTTAATGAAACTTACTTTTCAGATAAATATGCAGGTGGATCAACCGGTGGTGTATATCTATTTGTTAGTTGTTCCATCAAATCATACATCATATCTGAAAAGAGATGATTTCAAAATTTCAACAAAAGAATTTTCAGAGCTATCAAATGAGAAACCTGAACTGCTAATGAGGAAAGGTCCCTGATTGAAATTATGAGAAAATGTGTTTCTTTGTTTTGAAAACATATTTAAATTCCTTTGAATCAAATTAAAATTGAAAAAATGAAATCTAATCAATAACTAATAGAGGAATCAAAACGAAATTATTTTGAAAAATATTAAGATCTGAAAAAGTTAACTTCATAATCAATGAATATTGATCTGAAAGAAAAATTGGTTCGCTAATTGAAATTAGGAGAAAATGTGTTTCTTTGTTTTGAAAACATTAAAATTCCTTTGAATCAAATTAAAATTGATAAAAATGATATCTCAACAATAACTAATAGAGAAATCAAAACGAAATTATTTCAAAAAATATTAAGATCTTTGTTTTACATTACCTAAGGAAAAAATCAGACGCCTTTGATTAAATTGTTGTTGTGAATGAATGATATCTAGCTGAAAGGAAACTGAGTTTGTCTTCTATTATATCGCATAATAGTTTGATAAATAATTAGAACAATGATTGATTCAAATCATCATATTTTATAACGCAATAATAGACTCATGGGTTTAAGAGGAATTGCTCTAATTATTCTGCAGATTATTGTTATGAATATTATTTTATCGATATCCTTTGTGAATGAATGATATCTAGCTGGAAGGAAACTGAGTTCGTCTTTTATTATATAGCATAATAGTTAGATAAATAATTAGAACAATGATTGATTCAAATCATCATATTTTATAACGCAATAATAGACTCGCTGGTTTAAGAGGAATCGTTCTAATTATTCTGCAGATTATTATTATGAATATTATTCCATCGATATCCTCAAGTTGAAATTTGGTGAATTTTTCACGAGTTAGTGATTTTGATTCTACACCTGTAACATCTTCATTCGTAGATTGATTTGGATAATCATTAACAATCGTGGAAAACGATGAATAATCAATCGTTTCCATATTTTATAAAAGTATGTTAAGCGAAATGGATAGTATGAACCAAGATATTCACAATTTTAATCAATTGCCTTTTCGCAAAATTCTAGTTCATTTTGGTGATTTGGATAATCATTAACAATCGTGGAAAACGATGAATAATCAATCGTTTCGATAATAATTCATTCCATATTTTATAAAAGTATGTTAAGCGAAATGAATAGTATGAACCAAGATATTCACAATTTTAATCAATTTCCTTTTCGCAAAATTCTAGTTCATTTTGGTGATTTGGATAATCATTAATAATCGTGGAAAACGATGAATAATCAATCGTTTCGATAATAATTCATTCCATAATTCATAAAGTATGTTATATGAAATGGATAGTGTGAACAGAGATATTCAGAATTTTAATCAATTTCCTCTTCGCAAAATTCTAGTCCATGTATTCAGAGTTGGATGTTGAAATATTGATATAATCGAATTATATGTAACATTTTCAAGTTTACTTGTTTCGAGGTTCGGAAAGCGTTTAGTTTGATATTCCTGAAATAACATCGTAAACCTAGGAATCTGCAAGGCGATCGTAGAAAATAATTCTTCAATAAACACTTCCATCACAAGTAAATGGAAGAACATAAAATCAATCATTGCAATACCTATTCTATGAAAAAGCCTCTAACGCAGGACGCATTATTAGAACGTTTAAAGAAGCGCTCTACGAACAATTCAGATTGAGCGGAAAATACAATGTTGTATGATTTGCGAGTGCGTGAATGAATATTGAAGGGTTGCAACAGAATGTACTCCAAAGATAGTGCTAGATCTGATTTTAGAAGAGTTCGAAATGTCTGCAATGCATGAAAAATTCCTATCAATGAATTCGCATTGGAGGTGTTATGATATTCGATGTGGTTTGAGTCCTGCTCGAACCTTCACACTAACAATTCCTCTGAACCATCCTTTGCAAAATTGCGCCGAACAAACATAAAAAAATCGCAATCGCGCAAACCTTCACACCAATAATCTCTCTGAGAATCATCGTTATTCTGAAGATGAAATTTGATGAATTCTTCACAAGTTGATTTCGATCCTACACCCGTAGCATCTTCATTCGCCTAGATTGATTTAAATGATGATTGACAATCGTGTAAAACGATGAAAATCATCTGAGTTTTTATACAAATACCCTTTTCAAAAAATCTTCTTGATTCATTAATTATTTCACGTTTCTCTTAGATACATCCTTGTAGAGGTATGACTTTTTCTAACATATCAATAGGAAGAAACAAAAAAGACCGTTCTCACTTACTCCTATCACCTCCATCATAATTGATGATGATGATCAAATAAGGTTAGTTATAATAATTTTCTATCATAAAGAAATATTTACTGAAATAATTAAATAATTGTCAAAGAGATCCGCAAGCATAACGTCTGTATGATTCCCTGAGCGTAAAAGTTGAGATATTACATGGAAAATACTGTTTTGTTATTAAATCGTAATTTAAATGACATAAAAAGTAAAACAAATTGGAAATGTAAAAAATAAATATATTCGAGATTCTAAGACTGAAATAAATACGATATTCGTGTTTATCTCATCGAGCTTCCCCAGATTGAGTTCGAAAAGATTTTTGTATGTTATCCAGAAGCTGAAACATTGAAGATTTTGCAAGCACAAGCCACTTTGAACGCGCAAAATCAGTTTTCAGTGCGAGCGCGCAGTGCTTCCTCACACTCCGGCAGCCGGAGGTAATTCGTGAAAAGATGTTACAAATTGATTTCCGTTAAAGACATTTTTCTAAAATTAAAATTGAAAACATGATCAAAATAGAGGAAATTTTTTTTCAAAGTCATTTTTTTCACCCTCAAAATTAAAAAAATCGCTACGGTTCTTCGATAAAGTTATAGGACAACCCTTCATGAAGAATATAAGCCCCAAATCGTTACTCGTTCGACATTTCAGATCGAGTTGCATGAACACCTTTAAATTCAATTTGCTATACGCTCATATTTTTTTTTTCAGTTATTAATTTATGCATGTATTGCTTGAACTATATAGATATTACATTTACGGAGAATTGCATAAAATGTGATCCGTAATGAAGTCAGAGAGATCTCTCTGAATGAAGTACCCAACACACAGATACCTACAACTTTCTCCTTTAACTTTTTCCGATCCGAGCTATAGTTTTTAATTATTTAAGAAAAACCGCTTTTTTCCAATTTTGTAGGTTATGTTCGACATTTCAGATCGAGTTGCATGAACCACCTTAAAATTTAATTTGCTATACGCTCATATTTTTTTTTCCAGTTATTAATTTATGCATGTATTGCTTGAACTATATAGATATTACATTTACGGAGAATTGCATAAAATGTGATCCGTAATGAAGTCAGAGAGATCTCTCTGAATGAAGTACCCAACACACAATTGATATTTAGAAATTGATGGTGATGACAGTCAATCAAAATTGTTTTGCCCTGTGAATGGAATTTTATGCTGAGCTACTATATCAAATTTTTGGCAGAGATTTGAAAACGAAAAGAGAGAAACTACAATGTTTCTTTGTTCACAAATATAAATTTTCCGATATGTGGTATCAAAGAATCGGAATCAATATAATGAAGCAGATTACATTGGAATCGAAATAAGAATTACGCAATATACATGTAGTTAAAAAAAAAAGTAAATATTCATAACCTTATGGATCATAGTGAATCACAATTGATATTTAGAAATTGTTGATGATGACAGTCAATCAAAATTATTTTGCCCTGTGAATGGAATTTAATGCTGAGCTACTATATCAAATTTTTGGCAGAGATTCGAAAACGAAAAGAGCGAAATTACAATGTTTCTTTGTTCACAAATATATATTTTCCGATATGTGGTATCAAAGTATATAAAATCAGTTGTGGATTCCAAGTGAAATTATTGAACGTTCTAATAGCTATCTCAAACAATCGGGTTCTTTTAGTACTATTTTTGAAAAGATTTCAATTATGTACGATAAAACAATCTTGATCAGAGGTGAATAGATTGACCTTGAAAATTTTATACATTCTTACCTTTATTCTTGTCTTGGATACGCATTTTGAAAAATTCAAATACTTTCATAGTGAAAGTTCTTATAATTTCGTGAATTATTTTTTTTTGAAGGGAGGGGACGAAATATATTCACTTGTACTAGTGATATACTCGTGTACGAAACTCTGAAATAGGTCTTTGATGTGAATAATGTTGGTTTTGTAAATCTGGCGATTATTGATTATTGATTGTTGAAGTAAATATTTAATAAAAATTATTAAAACTTTAAGAATATAAAATAAATTGTTTTAAAATTCCCTACTAAGTTAAAACTTTTCACGAATTTGATTCCAGTGATAACGATGAAAATCGATCGTTTCGATAATGATTGTTGAAGTAAATATTTAATAAAAATTATTAAAACTTTAAGAATATAAAATAAATTGTTTTAAAATTCCCTACTAAGTTAAAAATTTTTCACGAATTTGATTCCAGTGATAACGATGAAAATCGATCGTTTCGATAATTCACTTCACATTTTGGTTATCGTTTGATTTTTTGAAAATTCATCGGAATCCATTCGGTACGGTTACACTCCCCACCACCACCGCCTTCAGACAAATATAGATGTGTGTTGGGGAACGTTCGCGTATAGAATATCATTCAGAATTGTGGTTAGAATCACAAAATTTGTTTTTAACACCCCCACCCTAATCATCCTCACTTTTTACACATAATTTGTTCAGCAGTCTTATAACTTTAATTTTATCTGCGTAAAAATTCAAGTTTCTTCTTAGTTTATGAACTTTTTCCATGAATTCGCAAAGTCTGCGTGTGTATTCTTCAAAAGGTATATGCATAATGATATATTTGTAGATATCTATATTATTATTTTAAGAGCCACAGAACATCTTCCTTCATAAGAAATTCGAATAACTTCAAACTATTCGCACTAGAACACATAGGATGTAAACAAATAAATTCACAATTTCCTCGCTCTAATTTTGGACATTTACCTTCCAAATTCACCAATCGATTTAACCCCAATTCTTGGAACGCCCCCCCGTAGCTTTTATCTTCCCACGTACATAAACAGTAGCATCCGGATCGATATTTTCCTTTAAAATTTCATACAATTCATCATATTCCTGATAGGTCGAGTTCCCATGATATTTTTCACAATGAAATATTTTCTTCATTTGCCTCTCGGATAGTTGATCCATCGGTTTTGGTGGTTTGAATAGAAAATAGTTCTCCAACCTTTTCTCACAGTCCAACAAAGAGAGTTCTTTGATTTTATATACGTTTGCAGAAATCGGGAAACTTTGAATATCAACCACTATAGACGACAACTATCCGAATATCTAGTTGCACATCATTGACATATTTCTTTGACGAAATTCCGAAAGAGTACGTCGAAGCACAAAATTTGTTTTGATTATTCTATAGTCGACCTCCCCCTCCCCTATCTCAGAAAACAGTTGAAACATCTTAAAGGTGGAAGTATCTCTTCGGCGCATGTCACATCGGTATGGTAGTAGTGCGATCAGATAAAAATCAACATCGATAGCACTCTAAAACAATCAAGTATATACGATCCTGGTTTCGGAACGATACCCTAAATATGATTTTTACCATTCTTCTATGTTTATATTTGAACTGACCTTCTATATTCATATCGATTATCTTCCAATCTTCTGGAGGTGAATCGAAATCTCCGCCGAAATAGAAAATATCAATCGGTCAAGGAAAGTTATGAATTCTCCAGCGATTATCCAATTTTTGGATGGTAATTGTAATTCTTCGAGGATTTTCATCAAACTCGGCGGACATACGCTTATTACGAATTTCTTCGCATCGCACACTGTTGTATAATCGAGGAGAGATTATCACGAACGATTTAGTTGGAGCAGTAGCACACAACAACACACTCCCTCATACTCTGCGCTATTGACTTTTTCAACCTAAAATATACATTCAAAACTAAATGCGGGTGAGAGATAAGAGGTCGATCGAACTGGTAAGTATACATGTAAAATAATAAAACATTTTCAGATAAAAAATGATGTGGGTTCGGATCCCTCTCAATCTTTTTCACCATTTTTTTTTTTTCATTTGATGTATATGTCGTAAACGTTATGATCGATTCACAACCGCGTGGCAGACGCCACGTTGAAGACCCACGTGACAGACGTCATGTCACCTCGTCCTGCGTGACACCTCGTTTAAGGAACACATGATAGCCACCTCGGACGTGACAGACGCCATGACACCTCGTCCTGCGTGACAGACACCTCGTTGAAGGAGCATGTGATAGAAACCTCGGTGATGTAACACGCCATGACACTTCGTTGACCGCCGAAGGATTACGTGACAGACGCCATGACACTGAAGGATCACGTGATAGCTGACATGACACCACGTGTCTAGGACCTCTCTTACAAACAACCTGTATATACAACATAACACACTCTTTACAAACAACCAAACTCGCAATCACTGATAACGCTATCTACCCGATAACACTAATTACACACATTGGATGTCGATCGCCAGACCGGGGTGACTCGCAATAACGCTATCTACCCGATAACGTTATCTACCCGATAACACTAATTACACACACTGGATGCCCATCCGGGTGACTCACAATCACTGATAACGCTATCTACCCGATAACGCTATCTACCCGATAACACACATCGCCAGCGCAGACCGGAAGTGGAGACCTGATAATTACAAGACGTCATGTACAAACAACTACCTGCACCACATAGACTGCAATATACTCACACTTATCACTCGAACCGGATACCCCACGGTTACATCTACAACATTAAAATCGCTTGTTATCAAGTCCTCCATAGTTGAGCGGTTAAGGAGCCGGCTTTGGAACTTATTTCTCGGGTTAGATTCCCGTGTGTGTAGAAAAATATTTCATTTTCAGTATAAGTGCTTATATCCTATATTAAATTGTTTCAAAATCCTCCGCGGTTAAGCCGTCAAACCACTCGAACACGTGAGAAACCACGTTATGTTAATTCAAATTGGTCACAGGCGACCGAAAGGCGTGACAAAATACATGAACACGTGACAGACGTCATTTAGTGGAAGCATTATTACAATAATTACGTAATGAATATTCGAGGTAGCTTCGATAACGAACAATAATTTCTGCGCAAACGCAGGTAGTCCATATTTCCTGGTATATCGTTATCAAAAGAAGCAGTATTTCTAAACCGATTAGAGAAATGCCCTGTATACAGGCTGAAAGCTCTCAATGGTATCTGTAACTATCCGTGTTTCGAATCTCTAAACTCACACTCCATGTACACACGCTTCTAACAACCCCGCTTCACCGGGAACATGGAAAGTCGTTTATTCGATATCTGCCGGTTCGAATCTCTGCACCGAATTTTCTCTAGAGCATAGGTTAGAGAGATTCTACATTGTTCTCAAGTTGTCCATAACCAAGCGGTTAAGCCTCATGACTTTCAGTTCGAATCCTGTGCATGGGAATAGATTTAGAAAATCTTATATGTATTAGATAAAAATCGATTCTTCCTCAACTCCCCCATGACTGAGTGGTTGAGCCGAGTGACTTCGGAATTTTTCTCCCCGGTTCGAATACTGCATACGAAAAAAATCACTTCATTAGAGGAAGTAGTAGTGACAGCTTGTGAGGACACAGACTGAAGATTGGAAAATCATAGATAGCCACACCATTGTTTGAAGAACCATAGATTATCATCCCATAGACTCATTTGACTGAGCAGATACAAAAGTTGCGCATACTTATTTGACTGAGCAGATACAAAAGTTGCGCATGCTCGATTGTGGAGTACCTTGAAGGAAACCGTTTTCACTGAAATAAACCTTACATTTCGTTATGGGAATTTGCATGTAAAAAGGTCGATTTTGACGTGGAACCTGTATAGCATATCTACTGTTTATGAATCTAAAACGTTACATAAAGTTACACGTTATGTTAGGTCCAGTAACCTATTTACTAGAACTTACTTATTTCAGACTCGAATTTGAGAAACTGGTGACATAAAAAAGAGGTAGGTAGATTTTTTCATTTAATTGAAAAAAGAAATTGTTTCCAAAATATGCATTGTAGTCACTGAATACGTAATGTTGAAGAAATGTTGGAGTGTAGACAAGAAGATGTAGCATGAGAGAGAAATACAAATTATTGTAGAAAAAGAAGACGCAGACAGATTTCAAAAATTACTGGTACTGAAATAAATGAAAATATTTAATAGTGATTCTTGATCCAGGTATGAATTATATATAACCTCTCGGGAAATAGTTCACACTAACACATATAATGATGATGAGCTTCTGTTTCAATGTAACTTATTTCTCGAAAATTTATATACAAAACAAGAAAAACTGAATAAAAAGCTGATAAAAAGAAACAGATAATTGAAAAATCAAATTAGAAAATTGAAAAAAGAAACTCAGGAACTGTTATTGTAGGTTTCAAAACATGTTGATCAGTTAAAGCTTTGACCACTGACTCATCTCCTCGCGAATGATCAAACACCACTATTAGTCCAAGCGATAGACAGAAGTGCATGCAGAAATGTATACCTAAAAAAAAGATATGAACATATAGGAAATTAAATTTAAAGGTGAGTTTCTGTTTCATGCAACTCGATCCGAAATGACGAACATAACCTAAAAAATTTTCGGAGTTGCAAAAAGCGGTTTTTCTCAAATAAATAAAAAACTGTATCTCGAATCGTAAAATGGTAACTAGAAAAGTTATACGTATCAAATAGATCCAGCGATTTGCTCCCTCGATAATTATCGATATCTTCCATACTTTGCGAGTTATATTGAAAAAACCGTTACAAATCGGGGTATCGAGAAGTCGTTAACTATTACGTTTCAGTAGGGATACCGTCACCTTGGGCGGCCCAGACAGATGATAGGGTGGACTAGCGGCTATAGCAATTAATTAAAACGTAATACTTGAAAACATTGTGTTTACTTGTATATGAGAAAATATAATAATTAATGACACCGCACATCAAAATTGAAAGAACATAATAATAATTCAAAATGTTATGCATCATAGACAAATATACGTGGACAGCATCACGACTTCCAACACCTTCTCCTGATGTTCACTCATGTTGCCGAAACACGTTTCTATACATGCATTAATCTTGCACAGTGTCTTTCAAACTTTACTTTTGACAATGGTTTTGTCATTACGTCAGCTAACTGAATTTCTGTGGGACAGTAGCTAATATTTATTAATCCATGCACGAAGTGTTCATGTATAAAATGGTACCGCACGTCTATGTGCTTCGACCTTTTGTTGAAGGATCCAGACTTCACAAGTTGAATCGAACTTTGATTATCAACATGCAAATTTATTTTTATGTCCAAACTGGTTATTTCTTGTAATAGAGATTTGAGATACAATGCCTCTTTGCAACAGTCTGCTGCGGCTATGTACTCGGCTTCAGTCGACGATAGCGCTACTATAGGCTGCCTCTTGGATGCCCATGATATTGGTCCATCGGCTATCATTAGCACGGAGCCAGAAGTGCTTCTTCGCGTCAATGGGTCTCCAGCATAATCCGAGTCGCTGTAAGCATCGATGTTCTCTATCGGTTTGTTTCGTTTGAACAAAATGCCTTTCTCTTTCGACCTTCCTGCTAACTAGATTGACCGCTTGTGCGATATCTGGTCTTGTTCTGGTAGACAGGTACAGTAAACTTCCCACTGCTTCCCTATAGGGATATTCCTTCTCCTGGGCAGTTCCCTGTATCGAGTTTGAATCGATACTTGCGGGCGTGTCACAAGGTTTGGCATTTTTCATGTTGTATTTTTCCAGTCATTTATGTAAGATCTCTGAGTAAGAATTATTTCTTCTTTTGAGTTTTTTATTTCCATACCCAGATAAGTACTTGGATTTTCATTCTTTTTCATTTCAAATTTGGTTTCAAGTTCCTTCAAAATAGCTTCGATCTTTTTCTTGTCTTTTCCTATGACAATTCCGTCATCAACGAATAGTCCGATTATTATTGACTTATCTTCGTTCATGAAAACGCATCGATCTGTTTTGATTGTCTTGAATCCCAAATCAAACATCGCTTGGGTAAAAGTTTTGTTCCATGTAAATGGAGCTTGTTTTAATCCGTACAACGATTTTTTTAATCGGCAAACTACTTCAGTAGTATTGCAGTCAGTCTCATAGCCAACAGGTAATTTCATATAAACTTCATCTGTTAACTCTCCGTATAAGAAAGCTGTCTTAACGTCAAATGTCATGAAGTAGTAAGATTTAGATGCGGCAATTGCTAATAAAGTTTTTAATACAGATTGACTTACTACAGGGCTATGAATGTCTTCGAAATCCAGGTTTCCTTTCTGCTCACATCCACGTACGACTAATCTAGCCGTGTACGTACCGTCATCTTTAATCCGAAATACCCATTTGTTCGACAGTATTTTGTGTCCTTTGGCTTCTGACTTGTCAACTAATACCCAGGTGATATTCTTCTGTAATGATTCCATTTCAGATTGTATCGCCTTCTCCCAATTTCGTCTGTCGGTGTCAGTCACAGCTTCTTTGTATGTGAGTAAAGAGCAGTCATAGTCGTCATTATTTTCTGACGTAAACATGGTCACGCAGACACCTCGTTGAAGGAGCATGTGATAGAAACCTCGGTGATGTAACACGCCATGACACTTCGTTGAGCGCCGAAGGATTACGTGACAGACGCCATGACACTGAAGGATCACGTGATAGCTGACATGACACCACGTGTCTAGGACCTCTCTCACAAACAACCTGTATATACAACATAACACACTCTTTACAAACAACCAAACTCGCAATCACTGATAACGCTATCTACCCGATAACACTAATTACACACATTGGATGTCGATCGCCAGACCGGGGTGACTCGCAATAACGCTATCTACCCGATAACGTTATCTACCCGATAACACTAATTACACACACTGGATGCCCATCTGGGTGACTCACAATCACTGATAACGCTATCTACCCGATAACGCTATCTACCCGATAACACACATCGCCAGCGCAGACCGGAAGTGGAGACCTGATAATTACAAGACGTCATGTACAAACAACTACCTGCACCACATAGACTGCAATATACTCACACTTATCACTCGAACCGGATACCCCACGGTTACATCTACAACATTAAAATCGCTTGTTATCAAGTCCTCCATAGTTGAGCGGTTAAGGAGCCGGCTTTGGAACTTATTTCTCGGGTTAGATTCCCGTGTGTGTAGAAAAATATTTCATTTTCAGTAGAAGTGCTTATATCCTATATTAAATTGTTTCAAAATCCTCCGCGGTTAAGCCGTCAAACGACTCGAACACGTGAGAAACCACGTTATGTTAATTCAAATTGGTCACAGGCGACCGAAAGGCGTGACAAAATACATGAACACGTGACAGACGTCATTTAGTGGAAGCATTATTACAGTAATTACATAATGAATATTCGAGGTAGCTTCGATAACGAACAATAATTTCTGCGCAAACGCAGGTAGTCCATATTTCCTGGTATATCGTTATCAAAAGAAGCAGTATTTCTAAACCGATTAGAGAAATGCCCTGTATACAGGCTGAAAGCTCTCAATGGTATCTGTAACTATCCGTGTTTCGAATCTCTAACCTCACACTACATGTACACACGCTTCTAACAACCCCGCTATACCGGGAACATGGAAAGTCGTTTATTCGATATCTGCCGGTTCGAATCTCTGCACCGAATTTTCTCTAGAGCATAGGTTAGAGAGATTCTACATTGTTCTCAAGTTGTCCATAACCAAGCGGTTAAGCCTCATGACTTTCAGTTCGAATCCTGTGCATGGGAATAGATTTAGAAAATCTTATATGTATTAGATAAAAATCGATTCTTCCTCAACTCCCCCATGACTGAGTGGTTGAGCCGAGTGACTGCGGAATTTTTCTCCCCAGTTCGAATACTGCATACGAAAAAAATTACTTCATTAGAGGAAGTAGTAGTGACAGCTTGTGAGGACACAGACTGAAGATTGGAAAATCATAGATAGCCACACCATTGTTTGAAGAACCATAGATTATCATCCCATAGACTCATTTGACTGAGCAGATACAAAAGTTGCGCATACTTATTTGACTGAGCAGATACAAAAGTTGCGCATGCTCGATTGTGGAGTACCTTGAAGGAAACCGTTTTCACTGAAATAAACCTTACATTTCGTTATGGGAATTTGCATGTAAAAAGGTCGATTTTGACGTGGAACCTGTATAGCATATCTACTGTTTATGAATCTAAAACGTTACATAAAGTTACACGTTATGTTAGGTCCAGTAACCTATTTACTAGAACTTACTTATTTCAGACTCGAATTTGAGAAACTGGTGACATAAAAAAGAGGTAGGTAGATTTTTTCATTTAATTGAAAAAAGAAATTGTTTCCAAAATATGCATTGTAGTCACTGAATACGTAATGTTGAAGAAATGTTGGAGTGTAGACAAGAAGATGTAGCATGAGAGAGAAATACAAATTATTGTAGAAAAAGAAGACGCAGACAGATTTCAAAAATTACTGGTACTGAAATAAATGAAAATATTTAATAGTGATTCTTGATCCAGGTATGAATTATATATAACCTCTCGGGAAATAGTTCACACTAACACATATAATGATGATGAGCTTCTGTTTCAATGTAACTTATTTCTCGAAAATTTATATACAAAACAAGAAAAATTGAATAAAAAGCTGATAAAAAGAAACAGATAATTGAAAAATCAAATTAGAAAATTGAAAAAAGAAACTCAGGAACTGTTATTGTAGGTTTCAAAACATGTTGATCAGTTAAAGCTTTGACCACTGACTCATCTCCTCGCGAATGATCAAACACCACTATTAGTCCAAGCGATAGACAGAAGTGCATGCAGAAATGTATACCTAAAAAAAAGATATGAACATATAGGAAATTAAATTTAAAGGTGAGTTTCTGTTTCATGCAACTCGATCCGAAATGACGAACATAACCTAAAAAATTTTCGGAGTTGCAAAAAGCGGTTTTTCTCAAATAAATAAAAAACTGTATCTCGAATCGTAAAATGGTAACTAGAAAAGTTATACGTATCAAATAGATCCAGCGATTTGCTCCCTCGATAATTATCGATATCTTCCATACTTTGCGAGTTATATTGAAAAAACCGTTACAAATCGGGGTATCGAGAAGTCGTTAACTATTACGTTTCAGTAGGGATACCGTCACCTTGGGCGGCCCAGACAGATGATATGGTGGACTAGCGGCTATAGCAATTAATTAAAACGTAATACTTGAAAACATTGTGTTTACTTGTATATGAGAAAATATAATAATTAATGACACCGCACATCAAAATTGAAAGAACATAATAATAATTCAAAATGTTATGCATCATAGACAAATATACGTGGACAGCATCACGACTTCCAACACCTTCTCCTGATGTTCACTCATGTTGCCGAAACACGTTTCTATACATGCATTAATCTTGCACAGTGTCTTTCAAACTTTACTTTTGACAATGGTTTTGTCATTACGTCAGCTAACTGAATTTCTGTGGGACAGTAGCTAATATTTATTAATCCATGCACGAAGTGTTCATGTATAAAATGGTACCGCACGTCTATGTGCTTCGACCTTTTGTTGAAGGATCCAGACTTCACAAGTTGAATCGAACTTTGATTATCAACATGCAAATTTATTTTTATGTCCAAACTGGTTATTTCTTGTAATAGAGATTTGAGATACAATGCCTCTTTGCAACAGTCTGCTGCGGCTATGTACTCGGCTTCAGTCGACGATAGCGCTACTATAGGCTGCCTCTTGGATGCCCATGATATTGGTCCATCGGCTATCATTAGCACGGAGCCAGAAGTGCTTCTTCGCGTCAATGGGTCTCCAGCATAATCCGAGTCGCTGTAAGCATCGATGTTCTCTATCGGTTTGTTTCGTTTGAACAAAATGCCTTTCTCTTTCGACCTTCCTGCTAACTAGATTGACCGCTTGTGCGATATCTGGTCTTGTTCTGGTAGACAGGTACAGTAAACTTCCCACTGCTTCCCTATAGGGATATTCCTTCTCCTGGGCAGTTCCCTGTATCGAGTTTGAATCGATACTTGCGGGCGTGTCACAAGGTTTGGCATTTTTCATGTTGTATTTTTCCAGTACGTCATTCATGTAAGATCTCTGAGTAAGAATTATTTCTTCTTTTGAGTTTTTTATTTCCATACCCAGATAAGTACTTGGATTTTCATTCTTTTTCATTTCAAATTTGGTTTCAAGTTCCTTCAAAATAGCTTCGATCTTTTTCTTGTCTTTTCCTATGACAATTCCGTCATCAACGAATAGTCCGATTATTATTGACTTATCTTCGTTCATGAAAACGCATCGATCTGTTTTGATTGTCTTGAATCCCAAATCAAACATCGCTTGGGTAAAAGTTTTGTTCCATGTAAATGGAGCTTGTTTCAATCCGTACAACGATTTTTTTAATCGGCAAACTACTTCAGTAGTATTGCAGTCAGTCTCATAGCCAACAGGTAATTTCATATAAACTTCATCTGTTAACTCTCCGTATAAGAAAGCTGTCTTAACGTCAAATGTCATGAAGTAGTAAGATTTAGATGCGGCAATTGCTAATAAAGTTTTTAATACAGATTGACTTACTACAGGGCTATGAATGTCTTCGAAATCCAGGTTTCCTTTCTGCTCACATCCACGTACGACTAATCTAGCCGTGTACGTACCGTCATCTTTAATCCGAAATACCCATTTGTTCGACAGTATTTTGTGTCCTTTGGCTTCTGACTTGTCAACTAATACCCAGGTGATATTCTTCTGTAATGATTCCATTTCAGATTGTATCGCCTTCTCCCAATTTCGTCTGTCGGTGTCAGTCACAGCTTCTTTGTATGTGAGTAAAGAGCAGTCATAGTCGTCATTATTTTCTGACGTAAACATGGTCACGCAGCGACTTAACTCATAATCTTTGGTCCATGCTGGTGGTCTCATGTCTCTTTGTGGTCTTCCACTTGAGGAAGATGGTTCATCAACAGGATCTTGACTAGAGCTGGAATAAAGGGGGTTAGGTTCCTGAAAAAATAAGTTCTCATTAATTTTGTTTTTTTTTTCTGGAATTTCAATTTCAATTTGTTCTGTTTCAGATACTGGAGTAAGATCTTCGAATTTCTCAGCAGGAGTACCGCCATAATGCAACTTTTCGATTACTTTTACATCTCTGCTGACAACAACATCATTCCTTTCGGGTATATAGATTCTAAAACTTTTTGTATATTCCGCATATCCCAAGAATACTCCTTCTGTGGCTTTGGCTGTGAATTTTCCTCTTCGTTTTTTGTTCATCACAAACGCTCTATTTCCGAATACGTGTAGGTGATTCCTGATGGTGTACGTTGTACCCATTTCTCATATGGGGAATTGCCTTTGAGAGCTCTTGCTTCTATTTATTAAATAGTTTGCAGTGTTTACTGCTTCTGCCCAAAATTTTTCAGGGATATTGGCATCTAGCATCAGGCATCTGGCTTTATCCATCAGCGACCGATTTTTTCTTTCCCTCATGCCATTTTGCTGTGGGGTATAAGGTGCAGATAGTCTTCGGCTTATACCGTTATCTTTGAGGAATTTGTCAAACGCTTTAGACCTGTATTCGCCTCCATTATCAGATTGTAGATTTTGAATTTTCTTCTTATGAAACAGTTCAACATAGTTTTTATATTCCTTGAATTTATCGATTACTTCGCTCTTTTCTTTTAAGAAATATACACAGCAGTATCTTGTATAATCGTCAATAAATGTTACGAAATACTTTGATCCGGCCATTGATTCATTCTCAAATGGGCTACACATGTCACTGTGAATTATCTGGAGCACTTCGGTAGAGATTATTTGTCCATGGCTTTGGAATGGTAGAGTGGAAAATTTTCCTTTGATACAAGTCTCACAGGTACCCAAAGTTTTCTCTTTAAAGTCGAGTCCTCGCATCATTTTATTTTCAACCATTTCTTTTAGGTCTCTTTCATTGACGTGACCTAATTTCTTGTGCCATTTCATAATTTCGCTTTCATCACTAGGCGTGAAGTTTGCTGTCTCTTCGGGTTTATCAAATTCAAGATAGTATAATCCATTTCTTCTGTTAGCTTTTAATACAGTTTTCCCGCCTTTTGTGACACTGGCTTGTTCCTTTTCAAATAGAACCTGATAGCCATGATCCGTAATTTTACTTGCAGAAATTAGATTATTCGACAAATCAGGTACCTATAATGTGTCAGAAAGACTAATTTTATAGCGTCGATCCTTTGTATGAAGTTCGAATTTTCCTTTCCCTTTAATTTCGGTCGTATGTTTTTCTGAAGCTAGCTTTAGAGTGTCAGTCGCGGGGATTAAGTTATGTAGTATACTTTTATCTCCCGTCATATGTGACGTACAGCCACTGTCAAGACACCATAAATTGCCTTTACATTTCGACGTTTCTGTTGTTAAACAGATGTTATATGTCTTTTCTTGACCTTTAGTTTTATTGGGGTTATTGGGTCTCTTCTTTGACCAACAACCTTCTGTGGAATGCCCTTTCTTATTGCAATCCTTGCAAAATTGTACCTTTTTCTTCGTCTTTGTGTAGAATGCTTCTGAAGTCTGAGGTTCACTCGCTTCGGTTTGCCTTCTTGCTTCGTATTCTTCTATGATTTTCATTTTTAAATTTTCAGGACTTGGCAGAACATCTCTCGACTCAATTGCCATTCTGAAGCTATCGAAATTTGTAGGAAAACTGTACAACATCATTATGCTTAATAACTCTGGATGAATTTTGACATCCATGTCTTCTAATTTACCTACTACATCCATAAAATTACTGAGATGATCTCTCACATCTTCTTGTACAGTCATTTTCTTCAATACTAGTTGCTTTAATAGCGTAGCCTTTCTTGCCGGCCCTGAACTTTGATGTACAGACTTTAGTTTGTCCCATACCTCCTTGGATGTATTACACCCTTCAATTTGTTTAAGTTCTGGTGGAGATATAAGTAAAAGTAGCTCTGACCTTGCCTTCAAGTCTTCCTTTAGGAACGCACTCTTTTCTTCGGCAGTCGCAGTTTTCGCTAACGTTTTTCCACCACTAGCGTATTCCCACAAATCGTATCTTATGAGAATCGCCTGTGCTTGTAAGCACCAGGTATCGTAATTTGATTTTTTCAACGGTTCTATGCTTCTGATACTCGAGCTCATTTTAAAATTGTTATTTTCTCATTTACTTACTATTTTAAATATGCTTCTTCCATTTGCCACTAGATATTCATCCAACCACGTTCTGCTACCACTGATAGGGTGGACTAGCGGCTATAGCAATTAATTAAGACGTGATACTTGAAAACATTGTGTTTACTTGTATATGAGAAAATATAATAATTATTGACACCGCACATCAAAATTGAAAGAACATAATAATAATTCAAAATGTCATGCATCATAGACAAATATACGTGGACAGCATCACGACTTTCCAACAACAGAGAGCCTTATCAGATGTAGGCAACAGTCGCGCATGCGCGGTGGGTAGTCCAGCATGTCGGTAAGTACTACCCCTGTATTACCGGTGGTTAGGGTGTGACCTCTAGGGTGTGGTGTAACCTCTGACCACGCTAGGATCCATGGTGGTAGAGTCTATAGGGAGAGCGATCAGTTTGTATACAGGGTCGTTCGAATCATCTTGTGGGGTGTGACCTCTAGGGTGTGGTGTAACCTCTGACCACGCTAGGATCTATGGTGGTAGAGTCTATAGGGAGAGCGATCAGTTTGTATACATCAGGGTCGTTCGAATCATCTTGTAAGTGGGGAGAACTTCAGCAGCATCATATTTGTGTCTGGCAAAAGACACGAGAGCTGATAGTTGAGATGTTTGTGAATATTTATGGAAATAAACTGTATTTGTTAGGGCCAATAGCCATTATAATATGTAATATTGTTCTATGATTATTCTTTCGTCATTGTTCGATGAACACTGGTTCGATGGTAGAGCGGAAGTGAGCAGCTCTGACATCTTTATTACATTGTGCTTTATGTCGTGTCGCAGTAAAGGAACAGTTAACTCCGATTGCATTTTTATTAATCTGAACGGTACCCAAACAAATCATATACAGTTCACACATCGAGTCACAACATATTTTGGACCTTCGACCGAATTAATCAGTGCAAAAGATTGAGTTAAGTTCAAGCAGAAATTTCCATCACCAGTCTGTGGAGGGAATCCAGCATCGGCAATTCTAGACAAAGCGCAGGCGGCAATGGCGACGTAGAAGAAAACGACAACAAGTGAGTAAGTGACTGATCCACTCTATCCATCCCTGTTAAAGTGAGTCCGTTCCTTTCAACTTATTTGTCTCATACAATTTCTCTCAGCTATTTACAGTTTGCATTCATTCATACAATTCACAATGTCTGAAGAGCTCAAAAAATTAAAAATCAAGCGAGGTACAATCAAAGGGAAACTATCGCGAGTGCAATCTTTTTAGAATTCGATCGATATTGACAATTTGGACGATGATACAATTATACAATTAAAATTAAGACTAGAGCGACTTAATACAGTTTTTGGATCAGTTCTCAGCCGTAAATTTGGAAATTGAATATTTAGATGCATCAACCGATTCAACCGAGTTAGACAATTTTACGATTTAACGACAAAACTCAATAAAACAATTATTGATTTTAGTAACATACATACAAAGCGAGTACCTACTTCGCCATCTCCTAGTAATACAGCGTTACAAAACGTTAAGTTACCAATATTGAAGTTGCCTAACTTCAACGGACAATACAGTCAATGGCTCGAGTTTAGGGATGCCTTTAGCGCTCTTATTAATCAAAACGATACATTATCTGACATACAAAAATTTTATTATCTGCGTTCATGCTTAGGTACAAGGGGAGGCGGCTCAGGCAATACATTCAATTGAGGTTACTTCATCTAATTATGAAATAGCTTGGGAACTACTGGAAGAAAGATTCGAAAATACAAGGCTCATAATACACAATCATGTGAAAGCTATTTTTGATCATCCAGCACTATTAAAAGAATCTCATACAAGGTTGAGATCGTTATCGGATTCCATAAAAAATAACTTACGTTCTCTAAAAAGTTTAGGTGAACCCATCGAGATGTGGGACACATTAATTATTCATATCATTGCAAACAAATTTGACTCTATCACTAGACGTGAATGGGAATCTTTCGATACTGCAGGCAAGATCCCTACTATGAATGATTTGAATACATTTTTAAACTCTAGGTGCGAACTACTCGAAAAATTAGAAATAAATAAATCTAGTAGCTTGAATGAAAAACAAACTAAGTATGATTCAAAGAACAAGGGTATTACCAATACATTTGTTAATACTAATATTTCCTGTTATTATTGCAAAAAGAATCACACAATCTACAAGTGTGATATATTTTTAAAGTTCTCTCCCACGCAGCGGATTCAAGAAGCGCGAAATTTAACATTGTGTTTGAACTGTTTAAAACCGAATCATAGTACTATAAATTGTACGTCTTCCGGATGTCGCGTGTGTAACAAGAAGCATAACAGTTTACTTCACTTGACAAAGGTCACATCGACGGAAAAATCAAATACCGAATCAACCGAACAAATTAGTTCATCTACTTCGGAGGTTAGTACTGCAGGAACTACTGCTACGATCACATCTTCATCACATGTTTTATTGTCCACAGCTATCATCAAAATAAGAGATTCACAGGGCATTAAAAAAAATGTCGCGCAATTATAGACAATGGGTCCCAAAATAACATTATTACTGAGAGTTTAGTTAAAAAATTAAATTTGCCAATAAATAAAATCAATTTTACAGTAGGTGGAGTCAATAATTCGACAACTAATACAAACAGTTATGTTGATGCAAATATAAAATCATGCTACAACAGTTACAATAAAACTATTTCATTTTTAATAATGAATAAAATAACTAACAATTTACCAATTATGTCTTATGAGAAAAATGATTTAAAAGTTTCTAAGATCAAATTAGCAGATCCTAGATTTTTCGAGAGCAATTCAATTGATGTTCTATTAGGCGCTCAAATATTTTGGGATATAATACGAAAAAATTAAATTCGATCTGATATAGGTTTACCTATGTTCAGAGATACTGCAATGGGTTGGTTAGCCGTCGGGCATATTGACGATCTACGACGCAATATTGTACAATCTAGCGTATTTTTCTGTTGCAACTCAAATAATTCACAATTAGAGAGACAACTCTCCAAGTTTTGGGAGGTAGAGGATTACGGAGGTTCAGATTTTCTGAAATCTGATAACTATAGTGAAAACCATTTCCTAAGTAATTATTCACGGAAGGATGACGGAAGATTTGAGGTACTAATGCCGTTAAAACCTAACTATAAACTTTTAGGTGACTCACGAGAATTGGCTTCAAATAGGTTTTTTGCGCAAGAAAGGAGACTTGCAAAATTACCGGAGTTGCGCAGTCAATACGTCAAATTCATGGACGAATATCTTTCTTTGAACCACATGTCAGAGGTTGATGAATCGCAAGACAATGAAGATCTCATAAATTATTATATACCTCATCACGCAGTGATAAAAAATGCATCTACTACATCTAAAGTAAGGGTCGTGTTTGACGCGAGCATGAAGTGTGATAATGGCATCTCATTAAACGACGTACAGCATTGCGGTCCAACCATTCAATCTGATCTCGTATCGATCATTTTAAGATTCAGATTTTACAAATATGTGATGACAGAGGACATATCAAAAATGTATCGTCAGGTAGAGATTAAGCCAGAGCACAGAGATCTTCAGAGAATCTTTTGGCGGTCACATGCTGATGATGATATAAAGTGTTATCGACTGAATACAGTAACGTACGGTACAACTTCAGCCCCATTCCTCGCTGTGCGGTGTCTATATCAATTAGGAATTGAATTTGAAAATCAATATCCTTTGGCTAGTGAGACAATAAAACGAGATTTTTATATTGACGATTTGCTTACGGGATCAAATTCAGAATTCGACTTAATCAAATTACAATCAGATATATTGAAGATTTTAAAAGGTGGAGGTTTCGAATTACGTAAATGGGCAACCAACAAACCAGATCTTTTAAATGAATTTCAATTAAATGACAACTTAGAAGCAAATATTATAGAGTTCGGAGAAAATGAAGCAAATAAAACATTAGGTATTGTGTGGAATCCAATAACGGATCAAATCCAATACTCAATTTCTAACATCAAAAACACACCTATCACTAAACGAACAATTTTATCAATTACGTCACAAATATTCGACCCACTAGGTCTATTAGGCCCAGTAATAATTGTTGCTAAGTGTCTAATGCAAAAATTGTGGCAAGCTAATTTGAATTGGGACGATCCTATTCCTGATAAATTACATTTAATGTGGTCCCAATTTAAAAATAATCTACAACTTCTCAATAAAGTAACGATCAATCGCAATGTATTGTCCAGTGAATTGACAGAAGTAGATATCGTTGGTTTCGCAGATGCGTCAGAAAAGGCGTACGGAAGTTGTTTCTATATTAGAAGCAAGGATAGCACAGGGCGATATTTTTGTAATTTGTTATGTTCAAAAACTAGAGTTGCCCCATTAAAACAGATCAGTATACCGAGATTAGAACTTTGTGCGGCAGTTCTATTATGCCACTTATACAATAAGGTTTTAAATTCTATTAACATTAAATTCAACAACACATTTCTTTTTTCCGATTCCACAATAGTATTATCCTGGCTTAAGGCTTCGTCTTCGAAATGGAAGACTTTCGTATCCAATAGAGTGAGTGAGATACAAAAGTTGACTGATATTCGTGACTGGTACCACGTTCGGAGTAATGAAAATCCTGCCGATTTTCTATCTCGCGGTTTGTGTCCAAGTAAAATCATAAACTTCACCGCTTGGTTTACGGGTCCATCATTTCTGTTGAGTACAGATTTACAATCACAATTGGTTGAAATTGATGATATTCAGAGTACCTGCGAAAGTGAAGTACGGAAAACAATTATTGCAACTACATTCAAGATTGAAAATTTCGATTTATCGAATCGATACTCCAATTTCTCAAACTTGCAAAGAATAACTGCTTACATATTGAAATTCCTCTTCAATACAAGGGTTTCAAACTTGAACAAACACGATCGAAAAACATGTATTTTGTCTTGTGACGAACTGGATGCTGCTTCATTTCGTTTGATCAGGCTAGCTCAAGTACAATGTTTCCCGCAGGAATATAAAGATTTATCCAATAAAAAACAGTTATCCAAAACTAGCAGCCTTTTAACTTTAAATCCTTTTCTTGACGAATGTAAAGTTATGCGCGTCGGCGGTAGAATTCAACTATCACAGTACAAGTATGATAAGAAACACCAGATTATTCTACCACGAAAACATAATGTTACACGTCTGATTATCGAGCGAGAACATCGAAGATTACTTCATTGCGGCCCGAGTCTCTTACTGAGTTCTGTACGAGAAAAATATTGGCCTATAAATGGGCGCAACTTTTGTAAGGGAATCGTCAGGAAATGTGTTAAATGTTTCCGCGTTGATCCAAGTCCGATAAAGTATATAATGGGAAATCTTCCTGCTGAAAGAGTCAATCAATACGTCCCCTTTTATCACACTGGAATCGATTTTGCTGGTCCCTTCAATTTGAAGGATAGAAAGACAAGAGGTGCAAAAACGATAAAGGCTTATGTATGTTTAATGGTTTGTATGAGCTCAAAGGCATTACATCTCGAGCTAGTGTCAGACCTAACTACAGAACGATTTTTAGACGCGTTAAAACGCTTTATTGCTAGGCGAGGCAGACCTTGTACTATTACTACCGACAATGGGCTAAATTTCGTCGGTGCCAAAAACTATCTCAAGGATTTATACGAATTTATGTCTGAGAACTCTGACAAAATTGGTAACGTATTAGCAAATGAAAATATTACTTGGAAATTTATTCCAAGTCGTGCTCCAAATTTTGGGTCAATCTGGGAGGCAGGGGTAAAAAGCGTCAAGACTCATCTCAAAAGAGTATTAGGCAATATTCAATTAACATTTGAAGAGTTCAACACGGTCTTGATTGAAATAGAGGGGGTTCTTAATTCTAGACCTTTATGTCCCCTAACTTCCAATCCCGATGATTTTGTTCCTTTAACGCCCAGTCACTTTCTCATTGGGAAATCCATATCAGCGCTACCAGAACAAAGCATCTTGGAAATTCCAGAAAATCGACTCAACAGATACCAACATTTACAACGTCTATTTCAACATTTTTGGCAACGGTGGCATAAGGAGTATGTGTCGGAACTCCAATCTCGAGTAAAATGGCGCAAAACCACCCCGAGTTGTTGAAACCTGGTTCCATGGTCATCGTCAAGGAAGACAACGCCCCACCTCTCCATTGGCATGTTGGTCGAGTTGTGCAATTGTATCCTGGACCGGATCATGTAACACGTGTAGTGAGTGTAAATTTGAAGGGCAATATAGTGAAACGACCGGTAACTAAGTTATGTGTTTTACCAATTCCAGATAATCAATGATAGAGACTTTTTTGAAAGTGCTTAACACTTGTCAAGGCGGCCGGTATGTTAGGGCCAATAGCCATTATAATATGTAATATTGTTCTACGATTATTCTTTGGTCATTGTTCGATGAACACTGGTTCGATGGTAGAGCGGAAGTGAGCAGCTCTGACATCTTTATTGACATTGTGCTTTATGTCGTGTCGCAGTAAAGGAACAGTTAACTCCGATTGCATTTTTATTAATCTGAGCGGTACCCAAACAAATCATATACAGTCCACACATCGAGTCACAACAGTATTCTTAATAAGATTAAAATAATTCAACTTATCATTTCATACCAACAAGTAGTAGTAATCGCGGCTAAACGGCCTATGGGCGTATAAATCATATCTGTTTTGAATCACTTCGCCAGCGCATTAAATTATTATTAAAATGAAATAATATTAATTCAATTTATCGTTCTATAGTAACAATCAGTAATCGCGGTTAAACGGGTAAATCATGTTTGTGAAACGCCTCGCTGAAATTGCAACGTACCGGGACACGATGTGCGTTAGAAGCCCCAAATATTTTGATAATCAACACTTGTTAATATTTACCAGGCTCGGACTGGCCCCAGACATTTGTTTCTCCAGCGAACACGCCAATTACGTGGGGGCTTTCCAAAAACGCTTTTTTAAAAAATGAACTATTTTATTTAATTCACAATTTAAATATACATGTGACTCTTTTCGATTTTAGAATAAGAATGAGCTATTCTAAAAACATGTTGAATAAATCTGTCTACAACTCAGTGTAATATAATATTATGATGATATAAGTTCTAAGAAATAATGTTTGCATATGCAGTTTTACATTAATATGACAATCATAACTCCTCCCTTCTTAAGATGAAGTTATCTGGTAACAGAGAACTAGATAACGATGTCTTCTTCTTGGTTGGTTTTGTTTTGATTACTTGATTTTTTCATAAATATATTGAATTTTAAGATTCCTCGTTTAGCAAAACATTTTACTATGAATATGAATAGGCATACGAATAATGTTATATAAATTAACAATGTCCAAAAATTAAAGTTCTTAAATTCTAAGATTGAGTCTGGAATTTTATCAATTTCCTCCTTCTGGGCAGCTAAAGCAGTTCCTACTGTCTTCAAGTCGTCTAGTTGGATGGGGTCCAATTTTAATGGTTTCTTATTAATTGTTGGTCCGTCAGGATTACCTAGCACTGTTAGTATCGATGGAAGCGCAATGTTTTTATACTTAATTTTTGATTGTTCGAAAACACTTATGATAGATTTCTCTAAATTGATTTGACAATTCGGTGTGAGTTCCAAAATATAAAGTCCACATAAAGGTACGTTTTCGTGATCGTTCCCACACTTCTGTATTGCGACAACCTTTTTAGGTATAACTAGAAGAAATTTATTTTTTGCAAGTCTTTGTATTTTAACACTCCGTATAGTGATCGAAAATCTTGAACAGTTCATTAACTTTTGTTCGTAGCGTAACAATTGAGCTTCGCACGGTATATTACTTCCTATCTCGGTTGGGTTGTGGTTTCGGCACAGGAACTGGTCTTCTGTGATCTCGGCACAAGGTTGTTGTAGTGATGAGTAATAGTGCTCATTTAGGATTAGATATTTGGAATTAGGAAGGATGGCTGTATATTGGTTTCCTTCTTTTATGGGTACAGGGACAAGTTGAAAATAGTCATAGTTTTCGTTTTCTGTCAAAGGAATGTTTATTACAAAAACTAGCTTTTCACCTCTTATGTAACTTTTGACTGTAATGATTTTTTCAAATAAAAGGATGTTATCTAATTTCGCTTCAAACGGTAGTTTTTTCTCGATATTTAAAAATTGTTTGATGTTCTCAATTTCTTGCAGGAGTACATGAGGTTGTATTATAGAATTATGTAAGGTATTTTCTTTCGAAAATGTTATGGCAGTTTCTAAGTCTTCGAGGATTTCGCTAATCATTTGGTATTCAATTATAATATGAAATACAGTAGGTTGTATGACAATGAAAAAGTAATCTTCTATATACCTTATTTCTGTTTCGTTAATATATTTTTCTATTTCCTTTATACGGTTTCCTATAACGAGCTGATTAGTTGCTAAACGTGAAATGCTATTATTGAATTTTTGTACGGTAGTTTCAATTATTGTAATTTGATCTTTAACAATTGATTTTAATTTATTTTGATTTGTGGACAGTGTTTGAAAAGCTTGGTCATAACGTTCAGCGTCTTCCGCATCTAAATTGCCGGTGATAGCTTTGAAAATCGAGCCTAATCCGTTAATTAGACCACGTTTGTTTCGAAGGGTAGCGTTACGATTTAAATATGAAGGATTTATCTGGATTAATTGAGTTTTAATTTTGCTTGCTAAATTTTCGATTAAGTTATAGGAGTTATTGAAGTCAATTTTATAATCCTTGTTGTTGTTATGTCTTTGAAAAGTTGCTTTTAAGTTTTCTGTTGAGAATGTTAACGTTTCGAATTCGGTCACAATTGTACTTAGATCAAAAGCTTGAAGGAATGACCACTGGTCTATTTGGTTTTGAGCAATGCCTAATTCAAAGGGTAAGAGTCCCGGGTTGTCTTTAATTTTATGATAGATGGGATTATGGTATTCTGCAGTGGTTATACAGATGATGAATCTGCAACAGAAAGTGGTTTTCTCAGTTCTTTAGTGTGAATAATAGTTTCTTTTTTTGTTTTTTTATTTTTTACTTTAACTTTATTATTTTGAAGAAGTTCGATAACTTCGAAAGGTCCTTTAAATTTATTATCCTTTTTATTTCTTGCACAATTTGATTTGTACACCGTCTGGCCTATTTTGAACTGTGTTTGAATGTTACCTTGTTTATTAATTTTTTCTACTAGTTTTTCTTTTGTCTTAATGGTGCTATCTGTGACTTCTTCATATAATGTTTTCAATTTATTTTTATGATCAGTGACATAGTCCGAGTAAAAAGAATTACTTATAAGTTCATGGGGGTCACGTGACGCTGTATGGCCAAAAGTTAGTTCGTGTGGTGTATAATTCGTGACTGAATGAATTGAGCTATTGTATGCTATGAGGGCATATTCCATCAATGCAGTATCTGTTGGGTGTTGATTTTTCAATAATCTTAAATGTTCTAAAATACTGGAATGGAAACGTTCAACTGGTGAATTGCTTTCATGATGTTGTGGTGTTGTGAAGTGGATATTTATTTTATGAACTTTCAATAGTTCCTTGACAGTGTCATTATTAAATTCAGTACCATTGTCTGATACGATTTTTTCCGGTATGCCATAAAAACTAAAGTATTTTATCATAGCATTGCATATTTCTATCGCACATTTTGATTGGATTTTGAATGCTTGTCCTAATTTAGAAAATTTGTCGAAAATAGTTAAATAATTTTGACCGTCAAATTTAAATACATCTATATGAAGGATTTGAAAGGGTCTCGCTGGCGTTTCAGTCATAGCTATGGGAAAATATGATTTGTCTCTAGCATATTTCGCTATTTGGCAAAGATGGCATGAATTTATATAATTCGTAACGTCAGTTTTCATCGTAGGCCAATAATAATTTCTTCGGAGATGTTCGTATGTCTCTTGTATACCACGATGGTTGCATTTGCCTTCGTGTTGGAATTTTATTAACATTATTTGCTCATCTTTTTCTCTTATTGAATTAACCATTTTTGTGCATTTGATTAATTTAACACCTTTTCCACAAAAATGATTTCGATATACGTTGTTAAATTCTAGGTATTGTGAGTTGTCTTTAAAATATAGGTAAAAGGTTTTGTCGGGCATTGTAAAGTCACGTAATAGTTCCACAATAAGTTCGCAATTATGCTTAGGTATTTTAACTTCTAAGATTTTATGTTTCTGAAAATCATTTCGATTTGTTTCTAGTTTGTTATGAACATTAGGGGTTATGATAATCTGATTGAATTTATTATTAATAATTTCGTCCAGGATTTCTATGTCTGAATTTGCGGAGTCATTAGAGTCCGAATGAATTGTGTTAATTGTTTCACTTAACTCTTTTTTTGGAACATTTGGTGGAATTAATTGTATGTCTTGCAGAATTTTTATTTTATTCTTGGATTGTGTTTGATTACTACAGGAAGGGCGTGAACTGTGAACATTAGATTCTGATTGCAATTCTTGTAGGATTTTTCCTATATCTGGTTTTGGGGTATCTAAATTTTGGTTGTCATTAGTTTGGTTCATTTCTTCTTCAAGTGATAACAAGAAATCTACAATTTCTTGGTCAGAATCTCCGGGTTCATTAAATATACTAGAATTATCTATGGCATTAATATGAATTCGGGAAAGTGCGTCGGCGTTCGCATTTTGTTTTCCAGCTTTATGTACAATGTTGTAATCAAATTCCTCGAGTTTTAGTCTCCAACGTATTAACTTGCTATTGGGTTCTTTTAAATTGAAGAGCCATTGTAGTGGACGGTGATCGGTGTAGATAGTGAATTTTCTTCCATAAATATATGGACGAAAGTATTTACAGGCCCATACTATTGCAAGTAGTTCTTTTTCGATTGTTGAATATCGAGTTTCGCTTTCGTTTAAAGTTCTAGAAGCGTACGCTACTGGTAGGTCATTTGGTACGTTACCTTGCGATAACACGGCTCCAATCGCAAAATTGCTGGCGTCTGTAGTCAGGTTAAAGGGCTTATCAAAATTGGGGTATTGCAGTATTGGTGAATTTGTTAATAGATGTTTGCAGTTTTGAAAAGATTCTAGAAATTCTTCAGAGTGTGTAACTTTTGTATTCTTTTTTAGACAGCGGGTCATTGGTTTCGTAATTTGGGCGAAATCTTTTATGAAACGTCTATAGTAACCTAGTAAACCGAGGAAACTTTTTATTTCCTTTTGTGTGTTGGGAATTGGGAAGTTTTTCACGGCATTGATCTTGTCGGGATTAGGTTTTACTCCCTGGGGTGTTATGATATGGCCTAAGTATTGAACCTCCTTCTTTAGAAATTCCGATTTGTCCAATTGAATTTTTAAATTGGATTCTCGAAGTCGATCAAATATTTTTCTAAGACGTATTAAATGTTCCTGAAGGGAAACTGAAAATATTATAATGTCGTCGAGGTACACCAGGCATGTTTCATGTTGTAAACCGCGAAGGATATTATCCATTACGCGTTGAAATGTCGCCGGTGCGTTCTTGAGCCCAAATGGCATTCTTTTAAACTCAAAATGACCGCCTTGTGTAGAAAATGCTGTTTTAGGGATATCATTCGGGTCTACTTCTATCTGATGATATCCAGACGCTAAGTCTAGTGTAGTAAAATAGATAGATTTGCCTAACTTATCTAGGATGTCCGTAATGTTAGGGAGTGGGTAGCGATCGTCCACGGTTTTCTCATTCAAAAGTCTATAATCAATTACCAATCGCCACTTCTTTTTTCCGGAAGCATCAAGCTTTTTAGGGACAATCCATATTGGACTCGAGTAAGGTGAATTAGAGTGTTGGATTATTCCCTGTTCTAACATTTTTTCAATTTGTGATTTTACTTCTTGGCGATGTATTTCAGGGTAACGGTAACTTTTTGTATATATCGGGTTTTCATTTACTGTATTTATTTTATGAGTTACTTTACTAGTGAAACTTAAAGGGGTACCCTCGCAATAAAATATATCCCTATATTCTAAACATAGTTTCCTTATTGCTTCATTTTCCTCTCGGTTACAGTGACCTAAACGCAAATTTTTGAGATTTGCTTTCAATTTGTTATCGTGTGAGATGCTTAAAGGGGATTCATCTACTTCCATTTTTTCTATAAAATTTATCTCTGCTGTATTTATTGCTTCTACTTCCAGTGGTTCAAAAATAGTAATTTCGACTGGGTTTTCTTTTGAGTTTGTGATCATGGTGTACGCGAAATTGTCTTTGACGTTTACCACAGAGTTTGGAATTTCGATACCGTTTCCGAGATTCGTGTAATCAAGAATTGCTATGCCTGTTTCCATATTTACTGGTATTTTTGAAACATATTGCATTCGAGGTGGTATGATAAGTAAATAATTAAATTTAGTACGATATTGTGTATTCACGGGTTCATTTATTATATCGGGTATTTCCGTTTCTTTATAGATCATTTGAATTCGAGTATGCGGAGTAATTATTTGTTTTTAACTGAAGTTTATACTAGCGTCTAATTGTTTTAAAATATCTGCGCCTATTAGACCATGATATTTATCGGAAAAGTTGAATATGTGGAATTTGATCCATTGATTTGTATTAAATGTACTGAATGCTGGAATTTTCATTACTTTATTATGATGTGATAGACCATGAGCAGTTTTAATGTAGAAATCTTCTTCCGTTAAGAAATTTTGGAAATGTTTATTAGCTAAATTTGGGCACATTAATGATCGTGAACTTCCTGTATCTATTAAGAAATAGCCATTTATTTCTGGTATATGAATGTATGGTAAATCCATTCTGTAATTATTAACATTTATCACCTCTGATCGATTTGATTCGGTACTACCTGAAAATTTACGTCTTGTTCGAATAAATCGGATTGAATGTCGTTTGATGAGTATACATTATCAGCATCATAATTACTTTGTTCTAGTTGATAATCATATGAATTTGTGTGAGGGGGATTAAAATGTTCTTCATAAGAAGTCAGCTGGTACATATTATCATTGTTTATACTAAGGTTATTTATGCAAGGATCATTTACACAGAGTTCGTTTGTATCAGGTTGCATTCCAGAGTCGGATTCTATCTGATAGTTTTCAGCGGTATTTCTCACTTGTTGATTAAATAATTCTTTGGATACAAAGTTTGTTGATTTTGGTTGTGTTCTTGTATTACTCGATGAAGTATCCATCGGTTCTTGGCGGTATTGTTGGGGATTTTGAGCGTTTGCATTATTTGAATTTTGAACAAAATTAGTGCGTTGGTTTGAAAATTGCGGATGTATTTGGGATGGAATTCTATTATACGGTTGCCATAGTTGTTTCCATACATTTGCAGGTCTTGTCATATTATTAGAACCTGTATTATGTTGATTATACATGAGTTGGTTAAAAGGTCTATTATTAAAACTTTGTCTTGGGAATGACGAAAATCTCTGTAATTGTGGAGTTATACGCATTGGTGTGATATTCTGATGAACATTAACGAAGGGTTTGGTTGTAGGCGAATTTATAAATGTATTGGGTCTGGGATTTTGGTAATATTGATAAGTACGTTCTTGTGGTTTGTAAGTATTGTTCAATGAGTTTGTACTCTGACCGGATTTAAAGTAAATGAAATTTTCTTCTTCTTTAACTACAGCAAGAGCTCTTTCTATGCTATCTGTATTTCGTAATCTAACAATTAGTTGAAGATTGTACGGTAAACCATTAATAAAAGTTTTCAGAGCGAACTCGTCGTAATGTTTAATTTTAACTTCTTTTTCGGCTGGATCGATAATTTCAGTATTTAATTTTGAAAACAAGAGGCTGCGTGCGTCTTGAATGCGTATGCCAAACTGTATGGGTGCTTCGTTTTTCAAAGGTTTTATAGAAATTAAATCTTGTATCAGGCAATCGATACTTCTCTGATCACTGAACGTTACTGTAAGAATATTTTTTATTCCTGCCCAGGTAGTTATTTCATTTCTACTATAAACTAAATCAGCTGCTCGATCTCGTAATTTACTTAAAATTGTGTCAAGTATGCAAACGTTAATTGCATCTGCAGGGTTTTGTACATTTTGGAAATTTTTGATAAAATTTTCACTCACGGCTAAGAATCTACTCAGCTGTTTCGGATTACCGTCAAAGGGTGGTATGTTATCAGCTTGATATCTCATTAAAGGGATGTTTAGAGCCATATTAGAATATTTTGGTTCAATTAGGTGTAATCTTAAAAATATATCTACTAAATCTTCTACGTCGTTTGTAAGCATAAGCCAGTTTAATTAATTGAAATATGTACTTGTTGCTATAACTATTTTCAAACAAAAATGATGAGTGGGAATTAGAAAGGATTTGCACTTACAATAATGATATCTTCATGTTTTCTTGCCTTACGACTAATGCCTATAGGAACCAGCTATGTTGGTCTGTCTCCCAGGTCTTCCTATACTAGTTTTTTCTCCAATATGAAGGGACGATGTAGTTCTCTTCACTAGAGGTGTGGTGAGTTGTGGACAGCTACGGCGATGTTAGCACGAACACTATCTTTCACTCTTTTTGCAATTTTGGAAAGTCTGAATTTGTTACGTCGATTAATCGTTGAAACGAACAGGTTTTTCCGTCGATTCGAAATTACCCTCAACGTGATATCCTACCGACTGCGCCAATTACGTGGGGGCTTTCCAAAAACGCTTTTTTAAAAAATGAACTATTTTATTTAATTCACAATTTAAATATACATGTGACTCTTTTCGATTTTAGAATAAGAATGAGCTATTCTAAAAACATGTTGAATAAATCTGTCTACAACTCAGTGTAATATAATATTATGATGATATAAGTTCTAAGAAATAATGTTTGCATATGCAGTTTTACATTAATATGACAATCATAACTCGCTTAAAAAATTCCGCGATTGGAGATATATATAAGGATTTTCAAGCAGTCGGGAGGTATTATGTTTAAAGTTGTCGATAGAGCAACATGTTATTAATACTCATTCTATGCTTCCTCGGAGCCCAGGCGAACGAATATCTAGTAAAATATGGATATTTGACGGAAAATTCCAACGGGTTGAGTGAAACAGAGGATGCACTGAGAGTGTTCCAAGAATTCTATAGGCTACCAATAGATGGTACCCTAAATACTTAGACTTTCAAATTGATGAATACGAAAAGGTGCGGAGTGATTGATGATCCTTCTCAATACAGAACATCAGCCAGATGGTTGAAGTCGAAATTGACATGAAGATTCAGATTTGCCTCAGCTCAACTGCTTAGAATGACCACCGAGGTATTTGAAGTATGGAGCAAATATTCTGGGCTGAGCTTTGAATATACAGGTGGTAACACAGCCGATATACTCATTTCTTATAAGAGAGGAATGCATCGTAGAGTTACGAACAATGGGGTGTGTTCAGGGTTGTTTGATGGGCCCGGAACGATTCTCGCACACTCGGATTTTCCAACAAGTGATGGGTCAACGGTCGAAATACATTTGGATCGAGATGAAAACTGGTGTGAAACAAAAACGAGACCCGCTTATAACGAATCAAGTTTGATTGCTGTGCTATTACATGAAATCGGTCATGCAATAGGCCTAGCTCATTCGAGTGATAATGGAAAACCAACGACCAATAGGCCTGTTTCCTCAGAAATCACCACTACCACAACCAAACCCGCTACTCCTCCAGATATATGTAATATAAAGAGACTGCATACCTTCCTGGTGAGGCACCAGCGCTTGTATATTTTCTATGGAAGGCGCGTTTGGGTAATGGAATTAGAAACGAAAATTATAGAGCAGCCAATGTTAATCACCGATTGGCTACCGTTTCTACCCGCCGAAAATATCTGCATTTTATCAACGCCCCTCAGGAGAGGTTGTATTTTTCATAGATAGAATGGTGTATATGATGGAATTTCCGAATTTACAGCTGATTAAAGGCTGGCCAAAAACCTATTCAAATACATTGAGGATACCTAATGTTCATATACATGGTGTGGTGAGCTCATGCACAGGCCGCACCTATGTTTTTTACAACAATCATTATTTCGCCGAAATCAACGAGTGTGATTTCACAACGAAATATCACGGTCTGATAACAAAGCTCTTTTATACAGCCCCTACTCCAATATCGTCAGCATTTCGCTACATCGATGGAATACTATATTTTTTCCAGAAAGATATGGTTTATCATTATAACGAGTTTCTTCACACCCTGGTGAAAGTGGAAAAATTCAATCCAAACATTTTCGGAATACAATGCCCAAATGTGAGCTTGCTCGAACAATTGAAAGAATTGCTGCGTGAGATTCTATCAAGGCATGATAACGCACCCGGAATCCTCTCAGAAGATGATGATGATGAAGAAACCTCAAACATTGAACAGATTAATCAGCAGATGGTTTGAGTATTGTAGCGTTCAATAGAGGTATCAGTTATTAATCAGGCGGCGTAGCGAACAGACGCTAAACATGTACTCCTACGAGTTATGTCAAAAAAGCTATACTAGAAAGTACGATGTGAAAAGGCATAAACTAAGTAAACACCCCGATATGAAATTATCTTTCTTGATGCAGTTCACACCGTAGTTTGATCGAATGATGCTTCGGGCTTTTCAACAGGCACCCTACGGAGCTGTCGGCCAGAAATTCCTACTTGAACATAACCTCTCAGGAAAAAACATACAGAATGTTTTAAAGATGGAGGCAAAATTCCAATATTGTACACCACAAAGCATCCACCTTTTCGAGACTGTGGAAATTCAAGGTCAGGAATGGACCACGGAAAATATAGTTGAGCCTATATGGAGGGCGATGGAACAGATAGAAAAGGACGGGAATGTCGTTGTAAACATGTGTTTCATCAAAGGATACTCAGATAAGCCGCCATTTAACGAAAATAAATCTACATCATCTGTACAAATCAACAATAGGCTGTATAGTATGGATGAAAATTGTAAATTAACGTTTGTAAATGAAGGAGACATCCCCGGCTTCAGAAATATGTAATTTTAATAAATGTTAAAGTATCTCAGGATTCTGGAATATGTAATTTCAATAAATATTAATACATATAAAGAGTTTTATTCCTTATCCTACCATATAATTTTCATCACCTGATAAAATTCACCGTTTAAAAAACGACGAAAATGGTGTGTGGTTCTATAATTTTCACAAGTTGCCCCTTTTTTCGAGATATTTTTCCAAGGAAATTCCACGAAAGAAGAGCTGTGTGTTGGAATCATCGAATATTCATTAATATCAGGGTTGTGAGGTTAAATATCATCAGTTGTAAAAGGGCGAGAAATTACCCCTAACCCCACTATTATCACCTTTTATTTGAGAATATCGATATCTCCCATGTAACGGCTTATTGCCTGAAGCTATTTTGTATGCAACATTGTTATCATTTGCGGGCCTACGAGAAATTATCCGTATGTTGGATAATCTAAATGAATATGTTTGACTATTATTACCTGTAGATTCATTTGAGATTCTTCAAAGAATAAGTATGAGATTGATAACCCACATGAAGAAAGAAGCTTCAACGATTTGATAGGTTATTTATCATTTACATATTCGCTGTTCTGAATGTGACAACTTTATCGGCTTCTGCACTCGAGATAAGAGAGAATAGTTACCGCAAACTGTTTGATAACCACTACTACATACTATAATAATAGAAAAGATAACATAATAACCTGAATCACTTTTTCGAGGAATGTTATATGCTAACAAGTAATAAAACAAAAGTATATTTATATTTATCTATTAATTAGATAGTAACATAAATTTTTTGTTTCTAACTCTGAAGCGATATTTATAATTTAGATTACAATCCTGACGGGTTGGTCCAGGGGACTGTACTTTACCAAACGGCTCGTTCATTATTGTGATGTCTTGCGGGACAGTGAGAGAAATAAAATACCAAAAATAATAATAGTAACATTTATTTAGAAAAATACATTTTAATAGTACATCATTTAGAATTAAAATAATAACATTATGATTCATGACCTGGTTCTTCACACTAAACTCCGAACTGATCCTGTAATCGGGGAATACTCCATTATACGGTCGTTAATTATAATGCAATAAGCCCGGGTGTTTTTGGGGAATTTCAGGAAACTTTCCATCTCTAGTTTGACGTCAACTGTTGATGACTTTATAGCATCGTTTTGCTTTGAACAATCAATCACAAAAATTGCTCTATTCTTGAATGCTATATAATCTAACATCGGTTCGCCCATTATTTTATTTGAAAATGATTTCTGGAAATCATAGTACATCTGGTATGCTTCCACGTATTGCTGGTCGGTGAAATTCAATTTCATTGCTTCATATGGACAACACTCTGAATTCGAGTATAATTTTACATTTAGCAAGTTTATATTATCGAAATATGAACTGTGCTTAACAGGATTATTTTTTCGATCAGTTTGGAAAGCTCAAATCACATATCTGGGTCGTTCTAAATTCATTGATGTTTTAACAGCCCAAATGTCACGAGTGCTCTCCTTCATCAACGGATTTTCATGCAGATCCCAACTACGGAATGGAATCAAAATAGGCTTCTCAGCACTCAAATTCTCCAACATTTGAAATTTAACTTGATCATTTGGAAACAAATGTCGCACTTTTAATGCTATCGTCTCCACATTTGTTTTAGCCGTTTTCGTGCCTGTGCTTTTAGTATAGCAATCGTTATCGGTTCGAGACCTTATCAAGCGCAGCTTATGTTTTCCACTCAAAACTTTGTTATAGTCAATGAATAGGCCTAGTAGAAAATTCAACGGTATCCATAAATTGATTTTATTATTGTATACTGAACTCAATGCATCCTTAAGTGACCATCCAGGAATAGCTAGAGGTATAGATTCATGTTTGGCATATGTTAGATAAGATCTGATGATGCTGACAATACCAGGATCACGTACTTTGTCTATCTCTTTTCCATCCAATTCATAACTGATATATTCGAAGAAAAACGCTCCGAAATTATTCGTTAGTTTACATTCACCATCACCACTTGCTTCTGGCTGGAATTCTGCCTTGATGAATAAAGCAGACGAGGCCAAATCTACCAACACATCTTGTTGATTGATTAATATCTCAATTTCATCGCTGTTGCCAAAAGATGTTGTGTGTGGATAGTAGGTATGAGTTTCTTCCCGGATGATGTCTTCAATGAAGTTTGGCTCGTTGAATATTTGAAGTTTTTCCGACATTGTAACCAAGGGACTCCATGAAATTTATATTTTCCAATGATAGTGATGCAGAAGCAACCTTCTCCCTCGAGCTCGTTGTAGATAATGACTGATGACCACTATGGAGATGTCTTTTATTGCTAAAATCCAAACCCATGTTCTCAAGTGATGGCTACTGCAACAACAACCTTCTCAGATGAACTCTTTTCATATAATGAGTGGTGGTGACTATTGGATTATTATTTATTGTTGGAAGCCATAATCCCTAGCGATCTTTTTCAATTCCAATCGTATAATAATTTCTTCTCCACGGAAATTTACCGGTTTCCAATTCTGATCTAAAATATTCAGTGTGATGTTATCGAAGGACGTCTTGCTGATGACCGGTAGATAAATAAGATTCTTCGGCTCTATATCAATGGAAAACCCAGGTGGTAAAGAGGTGAGAACTCATATATCGTATGAGCTATCTTATTGTTAAAATATGCTCCTGCGGTTATGTTACACTCCACTCTAATAGTTTGAACTTTGATTATGTTTATAGGTCGATCAGATACGTGTAGTTCACGAGATGTCAATTTCTTTTTGCTGAACCCCAACAGTTCGCTTATACTATCTTGAGGAATAAAATTCACTTTAAAATCACTCTTCAGCTCTGTGTGTAGAGTGTTGTTGTTAGATTGTATTGATAATTTTCGGTCACGCTCTTCTTGCTTCACTCCTATCCCACAAACTGTACTTTCTATGACATCTTCGATGTCTGTCAACTCGTAGGACCCCGTAGGTATAGTAACTACTTTTTCCTCCCCTTTCACATCTTCATAATAAAATTTATTAAAACCTTCTTCAATGTTCGGGATGCTATTGTACGTATGCAAACCATCAAGTGCGATAGAATAATATGAATGAGGATCTAGTTCTATGGGTGGGTGAAAATCTACAGACAGGCGGGAGCTCTTACCTGTGATAGTGAACGTCTGAGATATGATTGATGAAAACTTTATCAACAATCTATTTATATACTAATAAAATGCTATGTTAGTCGACCACAACCGAAGAGTTAGAGAGGAATTCCAAACATAACTGGCTACAATTACAGGTGTTATATTACATGAAATATCGTGTAGACGGCAAGCTTTATCGAATAAATTGATACCCTGAATCTCCTCTTCTCAACCGTTCTTCTAATTTTGTACCTGGTATTGATAACCAGGAATATGAAGTTCAAACGGCAGCTTGTTTATAAGCGTATTGAGAACAACTTCTCCCACGCACGATTCCATACAGACTGATGAGAATTCAAGATTGCACCGTTATTTAACGAGGGGAAGGAGAAAGACCAAAGATCTCAAAATAATATTTTTTTATTAATTTTCTCAATACAAAAAATGTTAGTATAACCTTAAAAATATTTTTAAAATATCACAATCTTGGCTCTTGATTCATCGTCCTAGTCGTATTGCATATTCCTAGGTTTACTTCCTTCCACCTATATTGAAGCCCTTTTATGTATGTTCGACGCTGGTAAAAGTTCTTTCTTCTCTGCTTATGGAGCTCATGGAAAACTTGTTCTCTACTCATCTTATCAATGTGGAAATCTAGTGTAGAATTAATTTTTTGGGTATATTCACAGGATTTGGAGTTATACGTTTCACAGAGACTTGCTTTGTTGTTGTTGTGGATGATGAGGGTCTCTTCTTAGAAGGTTCCATAGATGTTATCCGTCGTTCTAATGCCTCCACTTTACTAGTGATGTTATTTAGACGCATGTTCACACTGTTAAATGTGTTATTGATCTCTTTCAATTCATTTCTGTTTTCCCTCACACTATCACTGATTGTTTTATACTCAGATTTTATATAGATTCCCATTCCATTATATTTATTCTGAATGTCCATCAGATGTTTATCAATGTTGAGAATAACCTTCTCATTCGTTAATTTATGTTCATCCAGATCCTTGTTGATATCTTTGATCAAATTATCAACCCTAACATTGGAGGTATCTTTAAGACTGGTTTCCGTTTTCAGATTCAGTTTGTGTGTTAATTTATCAACATATACTTTATTTGCAACATCTCCATCATCATTTGGTGATATTACGTTGCACAATCTACGATTTTCCATATCATAACTTCCATCGCTCGTTAGGAATAATCCTTGTCCGTGAAATTGTTTGAAATTATTATTAAATACATTTGTATCATATATCCACATGGAAGAGGAGGCTCTGCCAAACTTATCCATTGAAACTATCTTTATAACTGTGATGAATTTGTCTTACACGTAGTTTTTGTTCAATTACCCCTGCCTCTGTCAATTCTTCTATTATAGAGATTATCTCGTTGTGATGATTATTGTTACCGGCATGCGAGGATGCAACAAGAAGTCTCAGTCTATCCACAATTTCGTTAACGTCATCCCAATGAACATATTTGATAGGTTTCTCGTTATATTCAAGCATATCATTTTTGATATATGCACTTCCAGTGTATGTTTTGGCTCTGGGTCTTTTCATGGAATCAATCAAAGGTTTCAGTACATGTTTGTATTTTACTGTGTATCTTATTCGATCAGCTGGATCGTTATCACGTCTATGGGCACTAGTCATTTCCATCATTTGAATGTAATTTTTCCCATCCTCCACAGTGTAAGTATCAGGTAGAACATCTCTGTAAAATATCAAATTATACAGGCCTGTGGTACCCTTGAACGGAAAACCCTTGATAATTATATTACTCTCACTATCAATTTCTATAGGTTGATTACCCATGAACCATTTGCCTAAAGTTGAATTATATTGCAAACCCATTTTATCATCGTATCTCTTGACATCATCATCCAATAGGAATCCTTCCAAGTAATAACGTGCTAATGTGGGGTATCGTTGCAGAAACTCCTCTGTAGCCGCTGCATTATCTTTCTTATGTTTTCTGAATTCTTCACGAATCTGATCGATAGTAGGTTCGGGTGTAAACACATCTTCCTCAGTATCTTGGGAGTTATATACGAATTCTTCTCCTTCAGTTACAGTATTTGGGATTGGTATGTTCTCCATTTGTGTTGCTGTAGAAACAATTCTTTTAGGTTTAACCAATGAATTTTGTTTGATTATTTCAGCATTTTTCGCAATTCCCTCTAGGGGTTTAGATACATTTCTGAACATATTATCTAGAATCTCATCATTTTCAGCTTTACCCAATTTCACAGCCAAATATTTTTTCCTCACAACGTTTGCTAACAAATTTTTTTCTTCAATTGTTGTTTTTCTCTTAGCATGTTACTCACACCCACGTCCATGCTGAGCGGTTTGTCTATTTCAAATGAAAGTATCCATACATGTTAGATGTATATATAACTATCAAAACCTTTGCGATAACGTCCTTCGTTCATATCACAGTCTTTGTTCATCATAAGGAATCCATATTCATCTTTCCAACATACGCTACATATCTCTTTGAATTTCTCGAGTGACATGTCGGTACTTACATGATCGGTAAATATATGTTCCAAATTGAGTTCATCCTGTTTGAAAATAATCAAGCATTGTCGCGCAATCCATGTTTTGGACATTTAGCAAAAGACTGGCAAAAATAGAAACTATCAATTGAGTTGTGTCTCCCCCTTGAAAAATAAGCACGAATTTTCTCCTGTTTCTCAAACATCACGTCGTCGAATACTATGATTGAATTAGGCCTCGCTTCTGTGGGGTCTATGACCTCATCACTTTCGGTACAAGGAAAATATCCAAGCCCCTCAATTTTCTTCAATGTCTCCTTTAGTAACTGGTATTTTGGTTGGTGTAAAGACTTTGAATATATGTACACGTTTTCAAATTTCATACCGTTTGCATCTAACAATAGAGATAACATCACATTTGTTTTCCCACAATTACTTGGACCACATATTATTGTTCGTAGAGTATTGGGCAGCAAAGAGCTGTGACGTTGTGGTTGTTCAACATTATCAATGCTTGACCCTAAGTTCATAATATTCAACAAGTTTTTTTGCTTAACAATCTTCATCATACCTGAAGGCGAATCAAAATCATACTGAAACATATGTTAATAAGAATTTGTTTATATACTAGTTGATGATGATGCTTTATTGTGTATGTCCGATCACTCGGTTAAGTACTTCTACGCTTCTGTCAAAAGCAAGTATCAAATACGTGGTGAATAGGTCTTAATGTTGAATCACGTGTCTCAATATAGAATCACGTGTCTGAATGTTGAATCACGTGTCTCAATAAAGATGCACGTGCCTGAAACACGTGTCTGAATGCTTAATCACGTGTCTGAATACTGGAGCACGTGTCTGAAACACGTGTCTGAATGCTGAATCATGTGTCTGAATGTTGAAGCACGTGTCTGAAACACGTGTCTGAATGCTGAAGCACGTGTCTGATAGCGGTTATCAGACAGTTTGCGGTAAATATTCTCTCTTATCTCAAATGCAGAAGCCGATAAAGTTGTCACATCCAGAACAACGGCTATAAAAATAATAAATAAACTATCAAATCGTTGAAGCTTCTTTCTTCATGTGAGTTATCAATCTCAAACTTATTCTTTGAAGAATCTCAAATGAATCTACAGGTAATAATAGTCAAACATATTCATTTAGATTATCCAACATACAGATAATTTCTCGTAGGCCCGCAAAAGATAACAATGTTGCATACAAAATAGCTTTAGGCAATAAGCCGTTACATGGGAGATATCGATATTCTCAAATAAAAGGTGATTATAGTGGGGTTAGGGGTAATTTCTCGCTCTTTTACAACTGATGATATTTAACCTCACCACCCTGATATCAATGAATATTCGATAATTCCAACACATAGCTCTTCTTTCGTGGAATTTCCTTGAAAAAATATCTCGAAAAAATGGGCAACTTGTGATAATTATAGAACCACACACCATTTTCGACGTTTTTTAAACGGAGAATTTTATCAGGTGATGAAAATTATATGGTAGGATAAGGAATAACACTCTTCATATGTATTAATCTTTATTGAAATTACATATTACAGAATCCTGAGATACTTTAACATTTATTGAAATTACATATTCCTGAAGCCGGGGATGTCTTCTTCATTTACAAACGTTAATTTACAATTTTCATCCATACTATACAGCCTATTGTTGATTTGTACAGATGATGTAGATTTATTTTAAATAAATGGCGGCTTATCTGAGTATCCTTTGATGAAACACATGTTCACAACGACATTCCCGTCCTTTTCTATCTGTTCCATCGCCCTCCATATAGGCTCAACTATATTTTCCATGGTCCATTCCTGACCTTGAATTTCCAGTCTCGAAAAGGTGGATGCTTTGTGGTGTACAATATTGGAATTTTGCCTCCATCTTTAAAACATTCTGTATGTTTTTTCCTGAGAGGTTATGTTCAAGTAGGAATTTCTGGCCGACAGCACCGTAGGGTGCCTGCTGGAATGACCGAAACACCATTCGATCAAACTCCGGTGTGAACTGCATCAAGAAAGATAATTTCATATCGGGGTGTTTACTTAGTTTATGCCTTTTACATCGTACTTTCTAGTATAGCTTTTTTGACATGACTCGCAGGAGTACATGTTTAGCGTCTGTTCGCTACTCCGCCTGATTAATAACTGATACCTCTATCGAACGCTCCAATACTCAAACCATCTACTGATTCATCTGTTCAATGTTTGAGTCTTCTTCATCATCATCATCTTCTGAGAGGGTTTCGGGTGCGTTATCATGCCTTGATAGAATCTCACGCAGCAATTCTTTCAATTGTTCGAGCAAGCTCACATTTGGGCATTGTATTCCGAAAATGTTTGGATTGAATTTTTCCACTTTCACCAGGGTGTGAAGAAACTCGTTATAATGATAAACCATATCTTTCTGGAAAAAATATAGTATTCCATCGATGTAGCGAAATGCTGACGATATTGGAGTAGGGGCTGTATGAAAGAGCTTTGTTATCAGACCGTGATATTTCGTTGTGAAGTCACACTTGTTGATTTCGGCGAAATAATGATTGTTGTAAAAAACATAGGTGCGGCCTGTGTATGAGCTCACCACACCATGTATATGAACAATAGGTATCCTCAATGTATTTGAATAGGTTTTTGGCCAGCCTTTAATCAGCTGTAAACTCGGAAATTCCATCATATACACCGTTCTATCTATGAAAAATACAACCTCTCCTGAGGGACGTTGATAAATTGCAGATATTTTCTTGGCGGGTAAAAACGGTAGCCAGTCGGTGATTAACATTGGCTGCTCTATAATTTTCGTTTTTAATTCCATTACCCAAACCCACCTTCCATAGAAAATATACAAGCGCTGGTTCCCCACAGGAAGGTATGCAGTCTCTTTATATTACATATATCTGGAGGAGTAGCGGGTTTGGTTGTGGTAGTGGTGGGGGTAGTGGTGATTTTTGAGGAAACAGGCCTATTGGTCGTTGGTTTTCTATATAGACTCTGTACACCATAAATATCGTCGTTACTCAATGTAATATTAATAAAGTCTCTAGGTTCTTCGTAGAATGCAAACATTACAGACTCATTATCACTCGAATGAGCAAGGCCTATTGCATGACCGATCTCATGTAATAGTACAGCGAACAAACTTGATTCGTTATGAGCGGGTCTCGTTTTTGTTTCACATCATTTTTCACCTCGATCCAAATGTATTTCAACCGTTGACCCATCACTTGTTGGAAAATCCGAGTGTGCGAGAATCGTTCCGGGCCCATCAAACAACTCTGAACACACCCCATCGTTCGTAACTCTACGATGCATTCCTCTCTTATAAGAAATGAGTATATCGGCTGTGTTACCACCTGTATATTCAAAGCTCAGCCCAGAATATTTGCTCCATACTTCAAATACCTCTGTGGTCATTCTAAGCAGTTGAGCTGAGGCAAATCTCCATGTCAATTCCGACTTCAACCATCTGGCTGATGTTCTGTATTGAGAAGGATCATCAATCACTCCGCACCTTTTCGTATTCATCAATTTCAAAGTCTCATTATTTAGGGTACCATCTATTGGTAGCCTATAGAATTCTTGAAACACTCTCAGTGCATCCTCTGTTTCACTCAACCCGTTGGAATTTTCCGTCAAATATCCATATTTTACTAGATATTCGTTCGCCGGGGCTCCGAGGAAGCATAGAATGAGTATTAATAACATGTTGCTCTATCGACAACTTTAAACATAATACCTCCCGACTGCTTGAAAATCCTTATATATTATATCTACAATCGCGGAATTCTTTAAGCGTGTTCGCTGGAGAAACAAATGTCTGGGGCCAGTCCGAGCCTGGTAAATATTAACAAGTGTTGATTATCAAAATATTTGGGGCTTCTAACGCATATCGTGCCCCGGTACGTTGCAATCTTAGCGAGGCGTTTCACAAACAGATATGATTTACCCGATTACCCGCGATTACTGATTGTTACTATAGAACAATAAATTGAATTAATATTATTTCATTTTAATAATGATTTAATGCGCTGGCGAAGTGATTCTAAACAGATATGATTTATACGCCCATAGGCCGTTTAACCGCGATTACTACCATTTGTTGGTATAGAATGATAAGTTGAATTATTTTAATCTTATTAAGAATACAGTTTATTTCCATAAATATTCACAAACATCTCAACTATCAGCTCTCGTGTCTTTTGCCAGACACAAATATGATGCTGCTGAAGTTCTCCCCACGTACAAGATGATTCGAACGACCCTGTATACAAACTGTTCGCTCTCCCTATAGACCCTACCACCATAGATCCTAGCGTGGTCAGAGGTTACACCACACCCTAGAGGTCACACCCTACAAGATGATTCGAACGACCCTGTATACAAACTGATCGCTCTCCCTATAGACTCTACCACCATAGATCCTAGCGTGGTCAGAGGTTACACCACACCCTAGAGGTCACACCCTACAAGATGATTCGAACAACCCTGTATACAAACTGATCGCTCTCCCTATAGACTCTACCACCATGGCTCCTAGCGTGGTCAGAGGTCACACCACACCCTAGAGGTCACACCCTAACCACCGGTAATACAGGGGTAGTACTTACCGACATGCTGGACTACCCACCGCGCATGCGCGACTGGTTGCCTACATCTGATAAGACTCTCTGTCTGGGCCGCCCAAGGTGACGGTATTCCTACTCGTTTCCATTCTTGTTATTTGCTGTACGTATAGCCCATGGCAAGTTCGAAGAGCGATTTTCTTTTAAATTTAAAATATTGATAATTTTTCGAAATATATCGATTTTTTTCAAAAAGGCACTCTCATAAATTGGCTAGATCTTTTCAGCGGATTGTCTTAGAGTAACGATTCCGGGCTTCTTATCTTCTTGAAGAGTTGTACTATAATGTTTCTGAAGAAATATAGTGATTTTTCGAATCTTAAGCTAAAAAAAGAATTTAAAAAAATGACTTTGAAAAAATTGCACCTTTTCAACATGTTTTTTTCAGATAAGTTTCACAATTTTTATTTTATGGAAATGTCTTTGACGGACTATTAGTTAATAAAACATATCCTAGCATTTTTTCATTGAAAATGTAGGTATTTAATATTGACATCCATAACGTACACTTCTCTAAAACGTATATTGCGTCTTACAAATTTTTTTGAAATAACAAAATTATCTCTGGTCCAGAAGGTTGTAGGTGAAAGGTCTCTTCTTGGTAGTTCGTGAAAAATTGTCAGGAATCGATTTCCGTCAAATACATTTCCCTAAAATAAAAACTGTAAAACTTATCTGAAAAAAATATGTTAAAAAGGTGCCATTTTTTCAAAGTAATTTTTTTACCATTTAAATACGGAAAGTTGCTATTTCTTCAATAACATTATAGAACAACTCTTCAAGAAGAAAATAGGCTCAGATTCGTTACTCTAGGACTATCCGCTGAGAAGATCTCGCCAATTTATGAGAGCGCTTTTTTTTTGGAAAAATCGATAAATCTCGAAAAATTATAGATATCTTAGATTAAAAGAAAGCTCTTTTCAAACTTGCCATGTACCATGCGTATATCAAATAACAAGTATGAGAACGTAATAGTTAATGACTTCTCGGTATCCCGATTATTTACGGTTTTTTCAATATAACTCGAAAAGTATGAAAAAGATATCGATAATTATGATGAGAGCAAATCGATAGATCTATTTAATACCTACAACTTCCTCATCTAATTTTTTCCGATCCGAGCTATAGTTTTTTAAGTTTATTTAAGAAAAACTGCTTTAACCTAAAAAATTGGCAAAGTTGAACAATTTTTTAGGTTATGTTCGCCATTTCGGATCGAGTTTCTTGAAACAGAAACTTTAAATTCAATTTCCTATATGCTCATATTTTTCACAGGTATTGATACCTGCAAATTTAACATTAGGCCATCGTCTATTGCTTGGACTATATTGAAAAGTTTGCTTGTGGAACATCTTGCTACAAATCCTCCAGGCTAAAAATTTACCTCTGCCATCGACAAGGACTTTACGAAGAAAAATTGAATTGATTCTATTTGTGGAGTATCATCATGTTTTTGAATTAAAGTAGCAGGAGATACAGCATTGTTCGACAACAGAGAAGGACGAGTACGATCTGTCCACTCAGTCTATGTGGAGAAAATCGTGTTCTCCTACATCAACAGGTATTCATTTCCCTATTTCATCTTTATACTATCAACATTTTTCACTCTCGAAAAAGTCGCTTGCAAAATATCTTATTCACAGGAGAAGTGAACTCCCAGTGTTTCCCAGTTATGCTTTCTTTACATCACTATGAACTGTAAGTTTTGGGATTAGTGTTGATAACAAATAAAATCGATTTTCATTCGGAAGGAATAAAATGAATGAGACATTCATCTTATACAGAACAGTCTAAGGAAAATGAAACACAAAAAAGACAAAGTCATGTCAAATACCATATTTCCTCACTTGTATCTTTTATGCTCCAAACATTTCATATATAATATTTCGTTGATTTCTTTATTAATATTTTTTCCTTCTTCAACCTAGGAGATGGTGACTGAGCGTTAACCTTTTTGGAATCTATGCAGAACCTATGTTGGTCCTCTTTCTTTTTAACGAGAATTATCGACGAACTCCATGAACTATTGGATGGTTCATTGCTATTGAACGGTTAAAGTATAGGTTCTTCTATAGAATGAACACTCTTTATCTACGTGCTGTTCGGCTGCAATTCCTTCCGTTGTTTCAGAAAGCCACATCACCAACATAATCCCCACAGCCGGTTGGGTAAGTAGATCGGTTCCATGTGCTTATGGGTCATCGGAGCATCTGAAGTTTCCATAGGTGTATGTACCAATTCGGACTCTACATCTTCCGGTATCGGCGTAGAAGACGGGTTTTCCAACAATGTCGTTATCGATTAGGATTTCATGTTTCCCGGTATTGACGGAGGATACGAACCTCCAGAGGGATTAGGATCGATTCAGACTCCATGGAAAGGACAGATATACTCCGGAGACACTCTAACGACGGATCCACCATCTGTTGCAGTACTTCATCCAGTACTATCTCGGTAGAATCAGACGGCTCTCACTTCCCTGTAAATATTGAATCATATTAAGTGATTACCAGAATTCGAACTTTTTTCATCTGTATCTACATTATTTGGTAGCAGAACAAGTGCTACTTAACATTTCTTAGTTCCCCAGTTTAATATTCGTATTGTAAACTTATTGTTGATGGTATTTTATCCTGGTAGAATATAGCCGGATTGGAGCTAAAAGAACACTCTTACCAATTTGGTGAGATCACCACCCACCCTGGCGGACTTCGAGTCAATCACAAGAGTTGGCGGAATCGACGCCTACTCCCAGGCCAGCACAGGTTCATCTATTCTAATAACCGATTAGAGCATGATTGGAAGACATTTGTATTCGACGGGATATTCGAACGTCGTCGTCGTTCCCCCTCTTAACGGGCCATCCGGCGGCAACGACCCATTGAAGCGGTGGCGAAGAAACTCCGGTAGATCTTTCAACCCCTCGACCCATATTAACTTTCTGGAATGTTAGAAACATTAAACGGTTTCAGATCTTTTATATGGGCGCGTTTTACTTGCTGGCCATCTCCGCCTATTGACAGGAGACATCACTTTAATAACGGTAAACGGACCGATATATTCCGGAGCCGATTCAGCAGCAAAATGTTGGACACTAGAAGATCTCCATTATTCTATCACCGATTTTACAACGCCAATCTCACCGATGGAGGTTATAGTGATGGCTATGTTGAGTACAAGCGCGGAATGTCTGGATATGCACCAGTTGAATAGTTCTGTGTAATTTGCCCAATGTAGTACGGTGAGCTAACATATGTTCAGAACTTAGATCCGTCGAAATATTTCCATCAGCTCCAGCCGGAGCGGTAAGGGAACGAACTGTCAAATTCGGTAACTCAAGTTTTTGGCCAAAATTCAGACAAGCGGGTAAGAAATCGGTAGACCGGTGTTGGGCGGAATCTACATCAAACGGTAGTAGATGTAATGGGCTACTTCTGGGACGGAAGTGCATCCGGTCTGAGTATAGGGAATTGCGTGAGTGTGAGAGAGAGGTGTATATGTTTGATGTGATTCTGTGTTCTGATGGTAGTGGACCATAGAGTTGGATGTTGTGTGTAGAATAGAATAGAAGTGTGTTGTGGACCATAGAGTTGGATGTTGTGTGTTGTGTTCGAGACCTACGTCTGTAGGTATGACGTGTGTAATGGTAGTTCTAACTGTCAGGGCGTCTGTAGGTATTGTGATATGACATGTGTAATGTTGGTTGGTTGTAACTGTCATGGCGTCTGTGTACAGTGTGGTTGTGAACCATAGAGTTGGATTGTGTGTGTGTGTGTGTGTGTGTGTGTGTGTGTGTGTGTGTGTGTGTGTGTGTGTGTGTGTGTGTGTGTGTGTGTGTGTGTGTGTGTGTGTGTGTGTGTGTGTGTGTGTGTGTGTGTGTGTGTGTGTGTGTGTGTGTGTGTGTTTGTGTTGAATTTACTGTGGCATCTTGTGTGTGCATAACTTTGCACTATGGCGTCCGTTCTACTTGTGGCATCATACACTCGGATGCTACAGCTAAAGTGATATTTCAGGTACCTATAGTCCCAGAAATTTGAATCTGATGCAACTTCGCGGCTCTATATGATGTACAGCAACATTGAAGTGGAAGATATTGGCGCCAAATGTATAAAAGCAAATGTGTATCGTATTCCACAATACAGGCTATTGCATACCAATATTTAACCTGAACTGTGGATTCCCCTGTAAAAACGCGCCCTCTACAATACACACGTCCAATTGAAGTGAACTAAACGACGGTCGACGGCAGCAATAAAGTTTCTTTAACATCTTAGTAGGGTATATTCAGGTAAATTTGTCTCGAAGGATTCGTACAGTCTTCCAATATACAATTTGGGTATATTTTAAAATGAATAATGTTGAAGTTGAAATTAGGAATATTAAAATACAAAACTCACTAGAAAAACCAAAACAAAACATACCAAACGAATTAAATATTACTTCATTAATATAGCATATGTATTAACAAAGTCAGAAAAATCGCAATATCAATTACAAACCTAAAAGTCAGAAAAGTTTAATCGGGTCTATCTCAAATTTTAGAGATCACACGAAAATGGAAATTGTTTTTGCATCGTATTCAAGATGGCTTACACATTGTTAGTAAGAACAAAAAATAAGTAAAAAACCAATTTCAATTAACAAATGTAATATCTTTTATAACAAGTGGAATATTTCGGGCTCTTTCAATCCAAACTTTCTGAAACTTGATGGTTTTTTGGTCCGCTGAACCGAATCTTAAGTCGGAAATGAAAAATCGCAATATCAATTACAAACCTAAAAGTCAGAAATGTTTAATCGGGTCTATCTCAAATTTTAGAGATCACACGAAAATGGAAATTGTTTTAGCATCGTATTCAAGATGGCTTACACATTGTTAGTAAGAACAAAAAATAAGTAAAAAACCAATTTCAATTAACAAATGTAATATCTTTTATAACAAGTGGAATATTTCGGGCTCTTTCAATCCAAACTTTCTGAAACTTGATGGTTTTTTGGTCCGCTGAACCGAATCTTAAGTCGGAAATGGAAAATCCGGCCCGTTTGCTGGATAACCCGGAAAATTTATCAATTCTTAGCAACAATCAAAATGTTTTCTCAGACTGTAGTATTGAAATAATAAGATGCCGTGATGTGTCTCGGTACAATTTCCACTAAAAGTTGGAAAATTTTGGAAAACTGATGAAAATTGCGTCGTCTTTCCTTCATATTCCTATCTACTTGACTCGTTATTTGACGGAAAATTGTTAAGGTGATTATAAAATATTTTTTGAGTATTTCAAAAACAAAGATAGGAAATAATATAAAATACTGCTCAAATTAATATTTTCTGATGAATATTAAGCAGTATCTAGAACAAAATTTTGCTTATCATTTCGATTGTTATATACAATCTGAAAACAATTCCTAAACAATGTATACAATAATTTACTGAAAAGCACAAAAACCAAATAAACTACTACATTATCCTCAATGTAGTTATGTATTTTCCATAGTTATTGATCCATAAATGAAAAAATGCCAATTTCATATGGCTCAAAGCTCCATGTCATGTTGATTTCACCATTTTTGAAGGCAATTTGGAATTGCTCTCAACTTTTCGTTTTTTCCGAGAACTAATCCCTTCGTGAATATCATGAGATACATCACATTGATTGATGTAAATGTTTATAATCGAAAAATAATGTCGAAACTTGAAAAGACACCCGAAATAAAATTTTGTTTATATTTCAATCTCAAGCTTTGCAATCAGGTTAACCCATCAACATCTTTTCCAACGATACACTCCAAATTTCTATAAATAAGATTTACTCTACACATTCTAGAAATACATGTCGCGGCTAATAATATGTACCTGACATACATGAAATACAATATGTTTTATATGATGCGAATTTGGCATGACGTTGTACAGACTGTCAGGAATAGGATTATCTAACCACTTATCTGGTAAACTCCATAGATTGCAAAGAATTAACCCGTTTGTTTGCTTCTGTATTGAGGGAATATATTTCTTCCCCACTCAGATGATATACTCTATTCATGTTTAGGATTTTTAAATCAGGCAAAAAATTTACGGTGTTTGATGTTAGTGTTATTAGACTTCTGATTCTATTTTAGCCATATGCAACAAAAAAATCATTCTTGATTCCTTGATTTTTATTGCCCTTCTCAATTTTTCTCACAAAATTCGAAAGTAGCATATTCAGTCATGTGTCTGGCTTGCAATTAAATTCATTATTACCAAAATATGAATCTTCCCAAATTATAAGAATTTGTACATTTTATATTACCGAATTCCTCTTTATCAATAAATAAAACTACATTATTCTTAGTTCCTTTATTGAAAAAGGTTATAGTGAAAGCTTAATTATCTTTATGTAAGAAAAACATCTCATACATTGTTCAATATCACTAATTTCTTGAATCAAATCGATTCTGCACTTCCGACAAATAAACTGTCAATGATACATAAGTTTGAATTGAACAAATAATACTATAATACCAAGAAGACTTTAGAATAATTTTGAGAGATCAACATATCAAATATTTGAATTAAAATGGCTCTGATTGGAAGGTACATACTCTTGAGAATTACAAAAGGGAATAATTAGAGGAGTTATGTTTGAATCTCAGTTTCTAATTTTCATTCATCTCTCCAAAATTGTGGAAGACAGGTGAAAGAGTGTTCAAATTTATCGTCTTATAGAGAATTCCTAATGTGGAAATAATTAAGTTAGACCTGAAATCTAACGAAATTAAAAATATGTAGATATTCCAATTGAACATATCGATTTCCCGATATTTTATCAGGCCTGATTCATCAAGTTTTTGATAACGGCTTGTACAATTCAGAATAAGTGTAGGCAAATGAGTAAATATTCCGCTTCCTACTATAACTTATTTATAATTTATATTCGTATTGCCAAATTGTCGCATTCGGTTGAGGGTACAAACTACCTGAAGATTTAATATTCTCGAGTCAGTTTATTACTACCACTAAGTTAGAGAAATGCTTTGAAGAAAATATTAAATTGCGGCTAGTGAACTATTACTCCTGGATCATCGAAAATATCATAGTTTAATCTTATACTATTTCATTATTTCGAATAGCAAAGAAAATAACCTATATTATACAGGGTGGTTGATTGAGAAAGTTCATTATTTGTATGGTATCCAAAATCTGATCAGTTTTAGTTCAGTTTTCCAAATTCAATGCCCTAAATCTATAAATTCCTCTCCTACCATATTGTTGTTTTCATTCTCTCATATCAATTTTCATCACAAAGCAACACAAAAATAAGCTTTTGACAAAGAAAATAGTAGTCTATGAAAAGCCATAAAATATCGTTGCTTCATTTGTAATAAAATAAATCACGTTTCATATTTTCTCAATCATAATTAGAAATTTTGATTGATTTTTCTTATATTTCTTCCATAGCATACTTGTTATTCTGTTCTCTACATTTTTCATGTAAACAACGTATATTGATATTGATTACTATATTGAATAATTGATTGTTGTAGCCGTTATTTTATGGTAATTCATCATATTGATAAAGGAAATGAACAAACACAGTATACAAAGAATATACTATCAGACGTTAAATGCTCTATAATATTACTAATTTACTACATTATTCTAAGGACTAGGTTACATTGTTTGGGGATACCTCGGTCTATTGAATGAGATTATTAATAAACTTAAATAGGCTGGAATGGATTAGATTCACTCGGTCATCAACTAGGCAAATTGTAGGATCATTTTTATGTTTGAAGATACCAAGTGATTATAATAAATTCAGTTTTGAGCCTTTCGTACAGAGATGTAAGATTCTTGTTCATTAATATCCTGGAAGCTGTGCTTCTTTTCCAAAAGATGATTAGGAAAGGTTGTATCTGATTTTTGTAAAATAGAGGATCTCAAATATTCTCTATACCTAATATTTATTGAGCAGGTCTGGCCTACAAAATCTGAGCCTAGATGCAAATTTTTGTTTATTATTCTTCTCAAATCTGGGGTGAATACTATGGACGGCATTTTTCTCCTGAAAATGACAGCCTAACTGTCGAAACTGCAGTCACTTGTGTGTTGAAAAATCTTGTCTTCCGGATGGATTCCGCGTCACAATAGCTCGACTTGATGCCGACGTTTCGCCAACCATTACAGGTGGCATCTTCAGGGCAGGCTTGAGGCTTGAACTGAAACTGGTTCTACTGGCTTCTGTAGCCGTATTTATTGTAGGAAAAATCCTTCACGCTACATAGTTCACTGCCTTTGTTTCGGTGGTTAACTTCGTTCCGGCACCTGACCCTGCCGTTGTGCGATCATGTGCGAAGTGGAATTTTCGAGGATGGGTTTCCAAATGTTGGGAAGGTAATATCCTGAGTCACGGTTCAGATTGTTCGGATGTTTTTGGATTTCTATAGCTTCAAGGATTTTTCGCTGATAGAAGTTTGGGGCTCGGACTAGGATTTTAGTATCTTCAAAAAGGATTTGATGATTTGTGTTAAACTTATGTTCCGCAAGTGCAGATCTACTGGTGTCACGAAGTCTTGTACAGCGCTCATGTTCTTTCACACGAGTAGCTACTGTACGACCTGTTTCACCAATGTAGACTTTACCGCAAGAACAGGGAATACTATAAACACCTTCTGAGTGGAGAGGAGGAAGGGGATCTTTAATAGGTTTGTAAAACTGAGATAATTTTGGAAGTGTGGAAAAACGGGTAGAAACATTATGTTTTTTGAGGATTTTGGAAATTCGATCTGTTATATTTTGAATATATGGAAGATAGGCCGTGGATAAAGCAGGTGGGAGGGTTTCTGGCTCAGGTCGATTTGGAATTTTAGGTGAAGTGTATTTCTTTATGGCTTTTTGGATGTTGTAATGGGAGAAATTATTTGATAATAAGGCAGATGATAGATGTTTTAATTCTGATTTTAAAGATTGAGGCTGAGATAGGTTGACAGCTCTGTGGACCAGGGAGTTTATGACAGATTGCTTTTGGGCAGGGTGGTGGTGGGAAAGACCATTGAGGTATCTATCGGTATGGGTGGGTTTCCGATACACAGAATGTCCTAAAGTACCGTCAGTCTGTCGACTAACCAATACATCCAGGAACGGGAGTGAACCTTGCGATTCGACTTCCATGGTGAAACGGATATTGGGATGTAATGAATTTAAATGATTGAGGAAGGGAACAAGCTTTTCGCGACCATGTTGCCAAATAACGAAAGTATCGTCGACATATCTAAACCAACATTTCGGCTTGAGAACAGATGAGTCAATGGCATCTTGTTCAAAAGCTTCCATGAAGATATTAGCTATGATCGGGGAAAGTGGGGAACCCATGGCTGCTCCCGAGGACTGCTCGTAGAACTTGCCATCGTATAGAAAATATGTGGAGGATAGACAAAAATCAATTAACGGTAGCAAGTCCGTTGAAATGTTTTTGGCAGGTAACAATTGAGAAATTATGGAAAGGGTGTCTGGAATGGGAACATTGGTAAACAGTGATTCGACGTCGAAGCTGACGAGCAAATCGCATGGGTCAACTTTTAACGTTTGAAGTTTTTCAACGAATTGAAAGGAATTTAGGATAAAACTATTGGAATCACCTACAAGGGGTTTGAGAATAGATGACAGGTATCGAGAGAGTTTATAAGTAGGAGATCCGATAGTGCTGACAATTGGTCTCAGGGGAACTGAGGGCTTATGAATTTTAGGCAAACCATATAAACGGGGACATTTTGAACAATGGGGGATAAGAAATTTCTTATCTGAATCAGGAAGGGAAGAATGACGAATAATTTGTGAAATTGAACGTTCTATAGAGGAGGTGGGATCTTTTGGTAGAAGCTTATATGAATTAGTTTGCAGATGTTGCAGGATTTTGTTATCATAATCTGAACGATTCATGACAACAGTGGAGTTTCCTTTATCAGCCCTCAAAATAGCCAAATCAGGATTTGATTTGAGTGAATTGAGAGCTCGAATTAAAGGTTTAGGGCAATTTGATTTAGGAATCTTGGAATGACGAAGAATTTTAGCAGTTTCGAAACGAATTTCATCTGCTGCGAGATGGGGAACTTTATGTAGGGATGCTTCTACAGCAGAAATAATGGATGTCGTAGGAATATTTTTGGGGGAGAAGACAAAATTAGGACCTTTAGATAGAACCGATTGTTCAGCTTCAGTAAGGGTATGTGAAGATAAATTAACCACAGTATTTACAAGAGGGGTTGGTATTGAAGGTTGGTGCTGAGGGCGTTGGGAGGCAAGAAGTTTATTGAATTTTTGAATATGACGTTTGGAATTAAGGGTACGAATTTGATCGGCTTGATCATAGGTAATTCGGTCGAGAACCAACCAATCGGATGCTGAAAGGGTATTCGAAAGTTCAAGGTGGAGGCCAAAGAGGGTTATATTGATGAAATTGATCTCGCGTCTAGTATACTTAATTCGTTCCCGAATCAAAGCTAAACTAGCGCGTTTAAATATGTTTTTGGATGAATGTGAATTTATGGGATGGGATATTTTGAGGAAATTGGGAATCAAATTATGATCACGACAACGACAAAGAAAAGTAAGAGAACAAAGCAAACTCACCAGTTTGGTGCGAAGATTTCCCAGGGTTCTGGATTTCTTCTTGATTTCCTCTCCGTAGAAGTTGGATATCTTGGATAGTAGACTTCCGCGGACAGCTAATCTTGAAAAATCTTGTCTTCCGGATGGATTCCGCGTCACAATAGCTCGACTTGATGCCGACGTTTCGCCAACCATTACAGGTGGCATCTTCAGGGCAGGCTTGAGGCTTGAACTGAAACTGGTTCTACTGGTTTCTGTAGCCGTATTTATTGTAGGAAAAATCCTTCACGCTACATAGTTCACTGCCTTTATTCCGGTGATTAACTTCGTTCCGGCACCTGACCCTGCCGTTGTTCGATCATGTGCGAAGTGGAATTTTCGAGGATGGGTTCCCAAATGTTGGGAAGATAATAGCCTGAGTCACGGTTCAGATTGTTCGGATGTTTTTGGATTTCTATAGCTTCAAGGATTTTTCGCTGATAGAAGTTTGGGGCTCGGACTAGGATTTTAGTATCTTCAAAAAGGATTTGATGATTTGTTTCAGTTCAAGCCTCAAGCCTGCCCTGAAGATGCCACCTGTAATGGTTGGCGAAACGTCGGCATCAAGTCGAGCTATTGTGACGCGGAATCCATCCGGAAGACAAGATTTTTCAAGATTAGCTGTCCGCGGAAGTCTACTATCCAAGATATCCAACCTCTACGGAGAGGAAATCAAGAAGAAATCCAGAACCCTGGGAAATCTTCGCACCAAACTGGTGAGTTTGCTTTGTTCTCTTACTTTTCTTTGTCGTTGTCGTGATCATAATTTGATTCCCAATTTCCTCAAAATATCCCATCCCATAAATTCACATTCATCCAAAAACATATTTAAACGCGCTAGTTTAGCTTTGATTCGGGAACGAATTAAGTATACTAGACGCGAGATCAATTTCATCAATATAACCCTCTTTGGCCTCCACCTTGAACTTTCGAATACCCTTTCAGCATCCGATTGGTTGGTTCTCGACCGAATTACCTATGATCAAGCCGATCAAATTCGTACCCTTAATTCCAAACGTCATATTCAAAAATTCAATAAACTTCTTGCCTCCCAACGCCCTCAGCACCAACCTTCAAGACCAACCCCTCTTGTAAATACTGTGGTTAATTTATCTTCACATACCCTTACTGAAGCTGAACAATCGGTTCTATCTAAAGGTCCTAATTTTGTCTTCTCCCCCAAAAATATTCCTACGACATCCATTATTTCTGCTGTAGAAGCATCCCTACATAAAGTTCCCCATCTCGCAGCAGATGAAATTCGTTTCGAAACTGCTAAAATTCTTCGTCATTCCAAGATTCCTAAATCAAATTGCCCTAAACCTTTAATTCGAGCTCTCAATTCACTCAAATCAAATCCTGATTTGGCTATTTTGAGGGCTGATAAAGGAAACTCCACTGTTGTCATGAATCGTTCAGATTATGATAACAAAATCCTGCAACATCTGCAAACTAATTCATATAAGCTTCTACCAAAAGATCCCACCTCCTCTATAGAACGTTCAATTTCACAAATTATTCGTCATTCTTCCCTTCCTGATTCAGATAAGAAATTTCTTATCCCCCATTGTTCAAAATGTCCCCGTTTATATGGTTTGCCTAAAATTCATAAGCCCTCAGTTCCCCTGAGACCAATTGTCAGCACTATCGGATCTCCTACTTATAAACTCTCTCGATACCTGTCATCTATTCTCAAACCCCTTGTAGGTGATTCCAATAGTTTTATCCTAAATTCCTTTCAATTCGTTGAAAAACTTCAAACGTTAAAAGTTGACCCATGCTATTTGCTCGTCAGCTTCGACGTCGAATCACTGTTTACCAATGTTCCCATTCCAGACACCCTTTCCATAATTTCTCAATTGTTACCTGCCAAAAACATTTCAACGGACTTGCTACCGTTAATTGATTTTTGTCTATCCTCCACATATTTTCTATACGATGGCAAGTTCTACGAGCAGTCCTCGGGAGCTGCCATGGGTTCCCCACTTTCCCCGATCATAGCTAATATCTTCATGGAAGCTTTTGAACAAGATGCCATTGACTCATCTGTTCTCAAGCCGAAATGTTGGTTTAGATATGTCGAGGATACTTTCGTTATTTGGCAACATGGTCGCGAAAAGCTTGTTCCCTTCCTCAATCATTTAAATTCATTACATCCCAATATCCGTTTCACCATGGAAGTCGAATCGCAAGGTTCACTCCCGTTCCTGGATGTATTGGTTAGTCGACAGACTGACGGTACTTTAGGACATTCTGTGTATCGGAAACCCACCCATACCGATAGATACCTCAATGGTCTTTCCCACCACCACCCTGCCCAAAAGCAATCTGTCATAAACTCCCTGGTCCACAGAGCTGTCAACCTATCTCAGCCTCAATCTTTAAAATCAGAATTAAAACATCTATCATCTGCCTTATTATCAAATAATTTCTCCCATTACAACATCCAAAAAGCCATAAAGAAATACACTTCACCTAAAATTCCAAATCGACCTGAGCCAGAAACCCTCCCACCTGCTTTATCCACGGCCTATCTTCCATATATTCAAAATATAACAGATCGAATTTCCAAAATCCTCAAAAAACATAATGTTTCTACCCGTTTTTCCACACTTCCAAAATTATCTCAGTTTTACAAACCTATTAAAGATCCCCTTCCTCCTCTCCACTCAGAAGGTGTTTATAGTATTCCCTGTTCTTGCGGTAAAGTCTACATTGGTGAAACAGGTCGTACAGTAGCTACTCGTGTGAAAGAACATGAGCGCTGTACAAGACTTCGTGACACCAGTAGATCTGCACTTGCGGAACATAAGTTTAACACAAATCATCAAATCCTTTTTGAAGATACTAAAATCCTAGTCCGAGCCCCAAACTTCTATCAGCGAAAAATCCTTGAAGCTATAGAAATCCAAAAACATCCGAACAATCTGAACCGTGACTCAGGATATTACCTTCCCAACATTTGGAAACCCATCCTCGAAAATTCCACTTCGCACATGATCGCACAACGGCAGGGTCAGGTGCCGGAACGAAGTTAACCACCGAAACAAAGGCAGTGAACTATGTAGCGTGAAGGATTTTTCCTACAATAAATACGGCTACAGAAGCCAGTAGAACCAGTTTCAGTTCAAGCCTCAAGCCTGCCCTGAAGATGCCACCTGTAATGGTTGGCGAAACGTCGGCATCAAGTCGAGCTATTGTGACGCGGAATCCATCCGGAAGACAAGATTTTTCAAGATTAGCTGTCCGCGGAAGTCTACTATCCAAGTCACTTGTGTGTTCACTTCCTTTATCAAGATCATTGTTCTAAATTTATTTCTTTCAAAACGAGATCTACTTTCTGTTCTGAAGAACTATATTCTCAGTACTTTACTAACAACTTTCATTTGCGAAATCAATGATCCCGCAAATTTTGCGGGAAATTAAACATACCCACGGATTCCCGCAGTATTTCCATAACATTTTTCATTTATCTAAATTTAAGGGTAGTAAGAGGCCCATAATTTTCTATAATTTTCATTTGATCATAGCTTTTCGTCGTATGTGGAAAATCAACCAAAAAGGAACAGTAAGAATAATTTTCATATAATATGAAGTTATAAAGTTATAGATGCTACCAACTACTGAAGAGTTTGTCGATATTAGTTACTCCGAAAATTATTAGTTTCCTAGTCCTAAAAACTAGTCTGAAATCAAAACATATAATCGTCAATAAACTAAACAAAATATTACCATATCGATAACATATAAATGGGTAGGTACCTACTGAACAAAATGACGATCTAAGTTTGGTTTTCATTAGCTTAATACATTGAATCTCTAACTATGTATGTCACTATGTGGGAAAATATTTGAATAATAATGAAAATGAAATGCTACATTTTTATAATTTCATGGTGACAATAAGCAGACTGATTATATTCATCATAATAAATCTGCAGGTACTTCGCACCCCTCTGTGTCGACCACTATTTATCAATAGGAACAGAACTTCTAAGAGTGTTATAGAAGGAACTGTAAATTCACACATTTAACTATTTGCCCCGTACCGTTTTAGTAACAAAGCAATACAATGATAATCTATTGACAAAAAATCTTCGAGAATCCATAAAATATATAATATTAAAAAAACCATAGTTACGTTATGAATATAAGGAAATTATTAACAGATAATCACATAATATTGTTTTCGATTGTGTATTACATTTTGAAATCACATTTATTTATTACTACCTATTCAAATATTTTGCTTAAAATTTTGGTTGAATAAATAAATAATAAAAATTCATCTGAAATTTTGTTCTTTGTCGGTTAAAAGTTTTTATAGCTAACATGGATTATTATTTAGAATTCAATTTCAATGTATTTATAAGCTTCCAATTTCAAGTACAATACTTCATTCTGGAACATTTTAAATTCTCTTCATTATTCATTCATGAATTATTACAAAATTTGTGACTAATATTCTCATCAAGAAATTTATTTACTAGAATTCTAATCCATATCTAGTTGACTAGGTATTGGTTTCTCTGATATTATAGATAGAAAAAACTAAGACAAGCCTAACGAACATCAAAAGCAGTAATTTCTATTATTTCAAATACACAGCTACTCGAAGAAACATACAGGATTGATTGGGATGGAACATTACAAACACTGAGTATTCTAAAAATAAAAACAGTTTTGATAACTTGTATACATGGGAGTATAATCATTTTTGCCTGATATGAATTCTGCATTTTCAATCTGTTCAGTTATAAACCAAAGATATTCTAATCTTACCATGGGTTGTCTCAATATATCTAATAGTGATTGTATTAAGTTCCATAAAACATATGAAGAGTTTTATTTATTCATCAGTAATAGAACATAGCTACATAGATGAAAGTCAACATTTTTTTGGAAATTATTAGCGAGTACAAGTTTACGCCATTTAAGTATAAATTTTTGATAAAAATGGACTTCTTCCATATTTACAGGTATAATTGAAAGTTTGAAATAAATAATGTAAATAATTAAATGATATTAGTGAATACAACTTTATTCAATTGGAAAAATTTTCACCTTTATCGTTATTTAGATGAAATTATATAGGTATATTTTGACTATTCTTCATTTTCATATTTTATAAGGAATTTTATTAATGAAATTGAATTGAATTTTTATGGTTTTTGAATATAAAAAATTTGTTCATATTCATAATTGATAATAACAAATTTGGGTCGATTTCCACAATGTATTACCGAATAATGCATTTTTTATTTGCTTCAAAAATTGCACATGGAAAAATGCATTTTTTCAATGCAGAAATGCAGTTTCTCATTTGTATGAGACTCAGAAAGTGGACAAATGGAGTAAATGCATCAAGGAATCGGATGCAAAAAACCGAATCTCGATCCATCTTACTGCACAGGTTTTCGGACCTTTGGCCTATTTTGTGTTAATTTTCCTCGACTATATCTCCGGACTCCGACAAGGTTTATCAGCGGTGTAGCATATATTTGCTGTGTGATGTTTTGATAGACAAGTAACTGAAGTATCGGATAGATTTTTCAACGAATATGCGTTACTCCGATTCTCATAGAGTAACGGGTACCCGAGTTACTTTTCTGACAGCACTTGTGCAAAGTAAAAACAGTACGTTTTGTGTACGTTTAGAAGTTGTGGAAACCGACGAATTTCATCGAAAAAACATCATCAAAGTGATATGAGCATGTTTTCAAGTAATATTTTGATACTACTTAATATCATATTACCATAGATGTTAGCCTATGTTGAAGGTCCCCTTCGCACTTACTTTCTCATTATAAAAAGGTACCTTGAAAATTTTAAATTTTCAAGGTAAAATAGCTTAAACATATATTGAAGATATATCAAGTAGTTTCAAAATAGTACTTGAAAGTTTTTTTGATTTTTGATTTACTAACCTGTATATCACTAAATAGAAACCTTTTGCACTAAATCTTCACATTCTGAGTCAAATATTTAGTCCAGTAAATGAAGGTATTATACATTTTTTTGTAATGAGCCGATTTTGATCTGTGAGGGCTCATTTCCTCCGTAATGACGTCTAGAACAAAGTGCGGGGGTTTATTCTCCTGACTAATTGTTTATATTGTTAATAAACAATGATTAGTATTAAACAAATGCGTGTCTCAGAGCGTTATAAGAAAAAATTAAAAAGTACAGGTTTTAAGCAAGTAATTGAATATTTTCGAGTGTTAAAGTAATAAACAAAGGTTCACAAAGCTTACTCAATGTTCATAAACAATTTGTTAATTAACAAATTAACGAAAAAATTAAATTTAGCCCGCTTGCGCGATATTAGACTCTATTTCGGATACTTTTAACTCGATGAACAAGAATTTGTTAATATTATTGCGATGAATTGTTTATTTCATTTGTTAATAAACAATTTATTGCAATGATTAAATCACCAAATTCGTATTCATCAAGTTGAAAATGTCCGATATCGAGTCCAATATCGCATAACCAGACCTAATTTCATTTTTTCGTTTATTTTATCAACAAGTGAAATAAACAATTCATTGCAATTATTAAATCACCAAATTCGTGTTCATCAAGTTGAAAATGTCCGAAATCGAGTCCAATATCGCATAACCAGACCTAATTTCATTTTTTCGTTTATTTTATTAACAAATGAAATAAACAATTTATTGCAATTATTAAATCACAAAATTCGTGTTCATCAAGTTGAAAATGTCCGAAATCGAGTCCAAAATCACAAAACCAGACCTAATTTCATTTTTTCGTTTATTTGTTAATTAACAAACTGTTTATTAACAAATGAAATAAACAATTTATTGCAATTATATTACCGAATTCGTGTTCATCGAGTTAAAAATATCCGAAATCGAGTCCAATATCCCATAACCACCTAATTTCATTTTTGCGTTTATTTGTTAATTAACAAATTGTTTATTAACAAATGAAATAAACAATTTATTGCAATTATTAAGTCACCAAATTCGTGTTCATCAAGTTGAAAATGTCCGAAATCGAGTCCAATATCGCATAACCAGACCTAATTTCATTTTTTCGTTTATTTTATTAACAAATGAAATAAACAATGTATTGCAATTAAATTACCGAATTCGTGTTCTTCGAGTAAAAAATATCCGAAATTGAGTCCGAAATCCCATAACCACTTAATTTCATTTTTTCGTTTATTTGTTATTCAACAAATTGTATATCAACAAATGAAATAAACAATTCATTGCAATTATTAAATCACCAAATTAGTGTTCATCAATTTGAAAATGTCCGAAATCGAGTCCAATATCGCATAACCAGACCTAATTTCATTTTTTCGTTTATTTGTTAATCAACAAATTGTTTATTAACAAATGAAATAAACAATTTATTGCAATTACATTACCGAATACGTGTTCATCGAGTTGAAAATATCCGAAATCGAGTGCAAAATCACATAACCAGACCTAATTTCATTTTTCCGTTTGTTTGTTAATTAACAAATTGTTTATTAACAAATGAAATAAACAATTTATTGCAATTATATTACCGAATTCGGGTTCATCGAGTTAAAAATATTCGAAATCGTGTCCAATATCCCATAACCACCTAATTTCATTTTTCCGTTTATTTGTTAATTAACAAATTGTTTATTAACAGATGAAATAAAAAATTTATAGTAATTATTAAATCACCAAATTCGTGTTCATCAAGATGAAAATGTCCGAAATCGAGTCCAATATCGCATAACCAGACCTAATTTCATTTTTTCGTTTATTTTATTAACAAATGAAATAAACAATTTATTGCAATTATATTACCGAATTCGTGTTCATCGAGTTAAAAATATCCGAAATCGAGTCCAATATCCCATAACCACCTAATTTCATTTTTGCGTTTATTTGTTAATTAACAAATTGTTTATTAACAAATGAAATAAACAATTTATTGCAATTATTAAGTCACCAAATTCGTGTTCATCAAGTTGAAAATGTCCGAAATCGAGTCCAATATCGCATAACCAGACCTAATTTCATTTTTTCGTTTATTTTATTAACAAATGAAATAAACAATGTATTGCAATTAAATTACCGAATTCGTGTTCTTCGAGTAAAAAATATCCGAAATTGAGTCCGAAATCCCATAACCACTTAATTTCATTTTTTCGTTTATTTGTTATTCAACAAATTGTATATCAACAAATGAAATAAACAATTCATTGCAATTATTAAATCACCAAATTAGTGTTCATCAATTTGAAAATGTCCGAAATCGAGTCCAATATCGCATAACCAGACCTAATTTCATTTTTTCGTTTATTTGTTAATCAACAAATTGTTTATTAACAAATGAAATAAACAATTTATTGCAATTACATTACCGAATACGTGTTCATCGAGTTGAAAATATCCGAAATCGAGTGCAAAATCACATAACCAGACCTAATTTCATTTTTCCGTTTGTTTGTTAATTAACAAATTGTTTATTAACAAATGAAATAAACAATTTATTGCAATTATATTACCGAATTCGGGTTCATCGAGTTAAAAATATTCGAAATCGTGTCCAATATCCCATAACCACCTAATTTCATTTTTCCGTTTATTTGTTAATTAACAAATTGTTTATTAACAGATGAAATAAAAAATTTATAGTAATTATTAAATCACCAAATTCGTGTTCATCAAGATGAAAATGTCCGAAATCGAGTCCAATATCGCATAACCAGACCTAATTTCATTTTTTCGTTTATTTTATTAACAAATGAAATAAACAATTTATTGCAATTATATTACCGAATTCGTGTTCATCGAGTTAAAAATATCCGAAATCGAGTCCAATATCCCATAACCACCTAATTTCATTTTACCGTTTATTTGTTAATTAACAAATTGTTTATTAACAAATGAAATAAACAATTTATTGCAATTATATTACCGACTTCGGGTTCATCGAGTTCAAAATATTCGAAATCGAGTCCAATATCGCATAACCAGACCTAATTCATTTTTTTCATCCATTTGTTGATTAACAAATTGTTTATGAACATTGAGTGAGCTTTGTTAACCTTTGTTCATCACTTTAACACTTGAAAATATTCAATTACTTGCTTAAAACCTGTACTTTTAAATTTTTTCTTATAATACTCTGAGACACGAATTTGTTTAACACTAATTATTGTTTATTAACAATATAAACAATTAGTCAGGAAAATAAACCCCCGAACTCTGTTCTAGACACCATAACAAAGAAAATGAGCCCTCACAGATCAAAATCGGCTAATTACAAAAAAATTTTAATATTCTGGACTTCATTTACTGGACTAATTATACAGCTAGCGTATGTTTAATAATTAATGATATTTTCCCCGAAGTACAAAATAAAGTGAATTTTCATTATGACCCCAGACCTCATGAATTTCACCTCCATGTACTTGTTCTGTATGTAAGATACACCTTCAGATACGTATTAACTACATAATTTCAACGGTGAAGTAGGTTTTCTAATATTCAATTGTGTAACAGTGAAAAACTGCAACATGTATAATTGATAACTAAATATACACACGTGAAATAAAAACTACATTTGCAGTGACATCCATATTGTAACGTGCCGCGTTACGTGATTATATAGAACTATTTAATAAACGGATTAGATTTCTTTTCGTTAGTAATCATGCAACTGATTAATTAAAGACATCTGCTAGTCAATGTTATCGATTTCTGAAACTACCGCTCATGTCATGAGATGTCACTAAATATCGCGAGTGGGGAGATACCTCGGCGGAAATCGAAAAGACAGCATTGTGATTTGTGCTTTGATCCCGGTAAGTCGAGAACATTTGTTTCATTAAACTTTATATATCTTTTCTTAATTTTTCTTCCGAACTATTATCCACAACAGGCTATTTAATTTGATTTAGATTTGTAATTAGCGTCTGGATGTTTTGAGCCTGATTGTGATAATAGTTCAGTAGATTTATCTCGACTTGCTTGGGTGCGTGCAAATCCAATCCTTTGCGGATAGCATATTTTAGAATATCTTTTCCATCGTAACATCGATTGTTGTTATCTCTCGTGGTAGGATAATCTAACGTAACGTATGCAGGTTCCTTGATAATATTTCTGAACTCCTTGTAAATTTAATTCCGTATTGACACATGCTAATTTTTTTGGGACTCGTCCGAGTCACCATTTTGTAACTCTGATACGTAGTATTCAGAGTCGTCTTCGACTGCATCGTGCTATAATTAGATTTGGAAATTTTACAAGGTATTATTCAATTCTTGCTTATTGAATTAAAATTATCAGGATTGCTACGTTAGCGTGATAGCGAAATAGAGTGAAACATCAATCTGTTGCCAAATTAATTCAAGTTCTACTTATGTGCTGACCGGCAAATTCAACTTATTATTTACTTCCTTTCATTCACAATTTGATTAAATTACGTTATATTTTCTTTGTAGCATTCATTCAATTACCTATTATTTATTGCTTAATTTAAGTAATTATTGTAACCTTCCTTCAGAAATTATTGTATTCAATATAAATTGATATCTCTTCAAGATATCTATTTGTAATAGTGTTTTACATTTTTGGGAAGATAACCTTATCGGAGGTGGAATCATTTGGTTGTCCCGGCCGATGGTGTTACCTGCCCTTGTTCTCAAGTCAGGTACTGTTCGTTTTTTTTGACATTACAGGGAATTGAACGCTTGAGGGTCCTCACCCATTCACTCCTAGACGGTTTAGTGACTTTCCTGACAGGACCAGCTTCCAGTTCCTACGAGATCCAAGGAGGGTAACATTTTTTAGTCGATAGACCATTATTTCATGATCTGATTTTGTTGTTTACCAATATTGTATTCACTAATTTCACTGAGCCATTCGTGGACTCCTTATTACTTTCATATTCATTCTATCAAGTAATACATGTTATGAACTGTAAATTCATTTTCTGGTTAAATACCAAATTGTAATTCTTTACTTCGAATTTCACCTTTATTTATAAATTTATTCTTTATATAAACTGTAAACTTGTTTCCTGGTTAATACCAAATTCTAACAGGAATAAATCAATTTGTTAAGTTGAATTTATATTGTTTTTCTAATTTCCATCAACTAATAAACCATCTCGTGGTGCTTGCATTCTAAGCTGTGAATTCATTTATTGTTATAGTTGTTCAGTAAGCAAGTGGCGCTCAAACAATTCACCAGTCTAGAATTACAAGGCACGTTTCACTACGAGCCCTGAGATTAACTATTTTAAATTGAGCTAGTGGGGTCAATTTAAACCGCCCTAAGCGGGTCCGGAAATAGGACGTACCTCTTTAATAGAACATACAATTACCGTGTCGGAAACAGTACCTTTTAGAAAAAGACAATACCCCTTTTCTCCTGCTTTACAAAACCATTTAAATTCAGAAATTGATGAGATGTTGAGGCTTGGTGTAATCCAACCTTCTTCTTCACCTTACAGGAGCCCAATGCTTTTGGTAAAGAAGAAAGATAATTCTTATAGAGCTTGTTTAGATAGTAGACACTTAAACAAGTTAACCACAAGGGATGCTTACCCCTTACCTTTAATAGATACAATTTTGAGCAAATTGCAAGGCGCTAACTATCTTACAACTTTAGATTTGAAGAAAGCTTTTTGGAACATTCCTTTAGAGGAAAATTCACGTAAATACACTGCCTTCGGTATTCCAGGCAAAGGCCTTTATGAATTTTGTGTAATGCCGTTTGGTTTAACTAATGCTCCGGCAACAATGCAACGCCTTATGGATTTTTTGATCGATGAAAGTATTAGTCATTTAGTTTTTCCTTATTTAGATGATATAATCATCGCTACAAATACTTTCGAAGAACATATTCAAGTGTTACATAAAGTATATGAAAAGATTGCACTGCAATTGTTGTACATTTCTTGTGGCATCTTTTATACACATCCGATTTGTTGTGGCAACGATGCCACAATTTAGGAAAATAAGGGGTACGTATCTTCCCTGAAATGGAGTGTATCGTGACGCAAGTCAGTGTGCAGTGTTGCTGAATTCAATTGGCACTCCGCTACAGCCAGTATTTCCATGTGACCACAATCGATGTTATAGTCTGGATGCCACAGTAAATACGGGGGCGTGTATGTGTGTGTGTGTGTGTGTGTGTGTTTGTGTGTGTGTGTGTGGAATAGAAGTGTGTTGTGTTCGAGACCTGTCATGGCGTCTGTAGGTATGACGTGTGTAATGTTGATTGTAACTGTCATGGCGTCTGTAGGTATTGTGCTATGACGTGTTATGTTGGTTGTAGTTGTGAACCATAGCGTTGGATGTTGTGTGTGTGGAATAGAAGTGTGTTGTGTTCGAGACCTGTCATGGCGTCTGTAGGTATGACGTGTGTAATGTTGGTTGTAACTGTCATGGCGTCTGTAGGTATTGTGTTATGACGTGTGTTATACGGTCGAAACGATCGTTTTCATCGTTTTTATTACTCTGAGCAGAAGGTACGTTATACAATTGTTATGTATAAGATCAAACTTATCAATCAAATTTAAAAAAGAATGACATTTCCTAACTATGTGAGTAGATGTACTCCGCTAGTTATACGATCAAGAACTGTCATGGCGGCCATAAGGATGTAGGTCAGGTGATAAGGAATGGATGTATGTGATAAGGTGTGAGATAAGGATATGTTGTTTGTAAAGAGTATACAGGGTGCTTGCTTACAAAAAGTGTGTCACATGTACAGAGTCACGTGACTATCACGGGACAGCTGTCATGGCGGACCAAAGGCTTCGTGGAGGTGTCACCGCCACGTGACAGCTGTCATGGCGGGTCCAAGGTACAGACTGCTTCGTGGAGGTGGCACTATCACGTGACAGCTGTCATCGAAGGTACAGACTGCTTCGTGGAGATGTCGCCACCACATGACAGCTGTCATGGTGGGCCCAAGGTACAGAATGCTTCGTAAAGATGTCGCTATCACGTGACAGCTGTCATCTAAAGTACAGACTGCTTCGTGGAAATGTCGCCACCACGTGACAGCTGTCATGGTGGGCCCAAGGTACAGACTGCTTCGTGGAGGTGGTCCCACCACCTCTATGAAGCAGTCTGCACCTTTGGTAGAAAGACACAGACTGCTTTCATGGGGGGAGGCATCGAAGGTACAGACTGCTTCGTGTAGGTGTCACCACCACGTGACGGTGAACCAAAGTTACAGACTGCTTCGTGGAGGTGGCGCCACCAGTTCGACTCGTACGGTTTTGAAATCACATGATCTGTCACGCGGTGAGACATCACGACGTCTGTCACTTCGACGGGATGTCTGTCCCGTGGGGCTTCAACGAGGTGTCTGTCACGAGGTGTCATGGCGGCTATCACGTACCATAGAGCTGAAGGATATAGAGCTACCCCAAGTCAAAACCATAGAGCACCATGAGGGGGGGGGGGCGGAAAGAGTTGTCATGGCGGCTGTCACGTGGGTCTCCAACGAGGTGTCATGGCGTCTGTCACGTGAGGTCTTCTTCGATCCATGAAGCATCTGTCACATGAACTGTCATGGTGGATCTATGAATGTCAACCATAGCTTTATAGGTATCAAATGGAAAGTCTTGACATGCAGAATGTTAATTTCCATATTTTTGATGAGGTAAAAATGATGCATGCAAATTAGGTGGGGAGAACATCTAACGATAGCTTTATGTGTATCAAAATACATAATGATTTTGACGAGTAAGTGGTGTTTTATTGAATTGAAGATCCGGCGATCATAGTTTACGAACGATGATGACGTCACTGCTTCAAAACCGTTGTCAGTAACTGATTCAATCCAGCGACCATAGTTTACGAACGATGATGACGTCACTGCTTCAAACCGATAACAGTAACTGATTCAATCCGGCGACCATAGTTTACGAACGATGATGACGTCACGGGAGGCATTCATTGTTTCAATCCGGCGACCATAGTTCACGAACGATGATGACGTCATCATCGTTCGAACTATGATGGTCAGATGAGGAATACAATGCGAGTAGTGATAATAATATCTACTCATTATTCATCACACTGTAAAATTGAAGTTATAAGACTGTTGAATACATTAGGTGTGAAAAGTGAATGGGTAGTACATTCATGCACATGTTTTATCTCGTGATTCAACACTCCGACACGTGCTTCGACATTTAGACACGTGTTCAGTCACATGCTCAGACACGTGCTTCAATACTCAGACAAGTGTTGAGCTCGTGCTTCAACATTCAGACACGTGCTCTACTCAGGCACGTGTTCAGACTCGTGCTTCAACATTCAGACACGTGTTAAGCACGTGCTTCAACATTCCGACCTATTTAACACGTATTTGATACTAGCTTTTGACAGAAGCGTAGAAGTCCTTAACCGCGTGATCGGACATACACAATATAACATCATCAACTAGTATATAAACAAATGCTTATTAACATATGTTTCAGTATGATTTTGATGCTCTTCTAGGCAACATGAAGATTGTTAAGCAAAAAGACTCGTTGAATATCATGAACTTAGGGTCAAGCATTGAGAATGTTGAACAATCACAACGTCACAGCTCTTTGCTGCCAAATTCTCTACGAACAATAATCTGTGGTCCAAGTAATTGTGGGAAAACAAATGTAATGTTATCTCTATTGTTAGATGCAAACGGTCTGAAATTTGAAAACGTATACATATATTCAAAGTCTTTACACCAACCAAAATACCAGTTACTAGAGGAGACATTGAAGAAAATCAAGGGGCTTGGATATTTTCCGTACACAGAGAGTGATGGTGTCATAGACCCAACAGAAGCGAAACCTAATTCGGTAATAATATTCGATGATGTAATGGATGAGAAACAGGAGAAAATTCGTGCTTATTTTTCAAGAGGGAGACACAACTCAATTGATAGTTTCTATCTTTGTCAATCTTTTGCTGAATGTCCAAAACATGGATTGCGCGACAATGCCAATTGCTTGATTATTTTCAAACAGGATGAACTCAATTTGAAACATATATTCACCGATCGTATAAGTACCGACATGACACTCGAGAAATTCAAAGAGATATGTAGCGCATGTTGTGGGAAGATAAGTATGAATTCCTTATGATAAACAAAGACTGTGACATGAACAAAGGGCGTTATCGCAAAAGTTTTGATATATATCTAAAATGTATATATACTTTCATTTGAAATAGACAAACCACTCAGCATGGACGTGAATGTGCCTAACAAGTTAAAAGCAAAACAACAATTGCAGAAAAAAATTTGGGAGTTGGCAAACGTTGTGAGGAAAAAATATATGGCTGTGAAACTGGGTAAAGCTGAAAATGATGAGATTCTAGATAATATGATCAGGAATGTATCTAAACCCCTAGAGGAAATTGCGAAAAATGCTGAAATAATCCAAAAAAATTCGTTGGTTAAACCTAAAAGTATTGTTTCTACAGCAAGACAAATGGAGAACATACCAATCCCAAATATTGTAACTGAAGGGGAAGAGTTCGTATATAACCCTCAAGATACTGAGGAGGATGTGTTTACCCCCGAACCTACTATCAGATTCGTGAAGAATTCAGAAAACATAAGAAAGATAATGCAGAGGCCACAGAGGAGTTTCTGCAACAATACCCCACATTAGCACGTTATTACTTGGAAGGATTCCTATTAAATGATGATGTCAAGAAATACGATTACAGAATGGGCTTGCAATATAATTCAACTTTAGACAAATGGTTCATGGGTAATCAACCTATAGAAATTGATAGTGAGAGTAATATAATTATCAAGGGTACTCCGTTCAAGGGTACCACAGGACTGTATAATTTGATATTTTAAAGAGATGTTCTATCGGATACTTACACTGCGGAAGATGGGAAAAATTACAGTCAAATGATGGAAATGACTAGTGCCCATAGACGTAATAACGATCCAGCTGATCGAATAAGAAACATTGTAAAATACAAAAATGTACTGAAACCTTTGATTAATTCCATGAAAAGACCAAGGTCCAAAACATACACTGGAAATGCATATATCAAAAATGATATGCTTGAATATAACGAGAAACCTATCGAATATGTTTATTGGGATGACGTTAACGAAATTGTGGATGGACTGAGACTTCTTGTTGCATCCTCGCACGCTGGTAACAATAACCATGACAACGAGATAGTCTCTATAATAGAAGAATTGATGGAGGCTGGAGTGATTGAACAAAAACCGGGTGTAAGACAAATTCATCACAGTTATAAAGATGGTTTCAATGGATAAGTTTGGCAGAGCCTCCTCTTCCATGTGGATATATGATACAAATATATTTAATAATAATTTCAAACAAGTTCACGGACAAGGATTATTCCTAACGAGCGATGGAAGTTATGATATGGAAAATCGTAGATTGTGCAACGTAATATCACCAAATGATGATGGAGATGTTGCAAATAAAGTATATGTTGATAAATTAACACACAAACTGAATCTGAAAACGGAAACCAGTCTTAAAGATACCTCCAATGTTAGGGTTGATAATTTGATCAAAGATATCAACAAGGATCTGGATGAACATAAATTAACGAATGAGAAGGTTATTCTCAACATTGATAAACATCTGATGGACATTCAGAATAAATATAATGGAATGGGAATCTATATGAAATCTGAGTATAAAACAATCAGTGATAGTGTGAGGGAAAACATAAATGAATTGAAAGAGATCAATAACACATTTAACAATGTGAACATGCGTCTAAATGACATTACTAGTAGAGTGGAGGCGTTAGAACGACGGATGACATCTGTGGAACCTTCTAAGTAGAGACCCTCATCATCCACAACAACAAAGCAGGGCTCTGTGAAACGTATAACTCCAAATCCTGTGAATGTACCCAAAAAATTAATTCTACACTAGATTTCCGCATTGATAAGATGAGTAGAGAACAAGTTGTGCATGAGCTTCATAAGCCGAGTAGGAAGAATTTCAAAATACGCAGAACAATCATAAAAGGTTTGGATGATTTGTGGCAAATGGATCTGGCTGAAATGGGTAATTACGCTCGTGAAAATAGGGGATTCAAATACATTTTGGTTATGATCGATTGCTTCTCGAAATTTCTATGGACTCGTCTGCTGAAAACGAAATCTGCCGAAGAGGTCCGGAAAGCGGTCAGTTCTATATTGTTAGGAGGACATCGTAAGCCTAGGAACCTGCAAAGCGATCAGGGGAAAGAATTCTTCAATAAACACTTCAACGATCTAATGAAGAAACATAATATGAATCATTATAATACGTATAGTGTGAAAAAAGCAGCCT